>OV884013.1:56832242-57313357 GCA_930367205.1 Acanthosoma haemorrhoidale
TAATCATGTCCTGATCCTCTGCGGCTCTCGCGCTCTTGGCCAGCCTCTACTGGCTCGTATCCGGTGACGCGGCTTACGGAGGAGCGGGGGGGGGGAACTTCCCAAAACTCCGCTTCATCTTTCGCATGTGAGGGAGGTGACAACCATGTGGATTTGGAAAGTCTCTGGGCTGTTTATAAATACTGTATGAACGAGCAAACGAATGAGAAAACATTCATCACAATTATTTATTGCTCAATAAGGGAGATTGTAATTTTATCACAATAAAGAAGTTAAATAAAATACATAATGTGTGTGTGGGGCTAAGAGATGTTTTCTGCCTAATAAGCCAAAATTTAAGACCAGAGCTTGCTCAGTATAACTAAGCAGCCGATCTAACCCTTCAGACTTGAAGTGGACTTCATTTTAAGATATTCTTGGCTTTTTAATGTTAATGCCTTTCTGGCAACCCCTCGTTAAACACTGTGATGTTTCTCTTTAATCTTTCCACCACTTCATCAACTAACTCTTCCGCTCTCATATTCAATAAAATAATTAATTATTACCGAGGATACTGTTCGTTCGTAGTAATGATACCCCAACCATTCCAAGAGTCTTTGATTTAATATTTATAACTGTAATTAATGTTACTTAAACGGGGTAAAGCTAACTGAAAATTTTCTATTTATTTTTCTCTACACAGTTATTTAGAAATTTTGTGGAACAAATGACGAAAGATAGTTTTAAAAAATTGGCTTGTACAATTTTCTTCTGTACAGTGAATTCACATACCCCGTATAAGTAAATAAAATCCGGTTGTCTTCTTTCTGTGTTAACCAGCGAAAATAGTATACAACATAAAGTACAATGATTAGTAAAGGATTAGTTAATCTGTAATAATTATTAATATGTCCATGCTTAAGTGCATCCACGAATATATACAGTCAAACTGTTTTCTATTTTATTATTAAAATTATGAAGTTTATATCCCATCTCCGCTAACAGTGGCAACCAGAGTTAAAACGCGGGAAAAGCGTTTACAATTTCACAACAATAATTCAGGCACATATCCGTTCACTGCTAAACAGTCACGGAGTGTACCTGTATCCTTTACAACATACAGGATATGCAACCCATGCAGTGAATCTTAATATTTTTTCGATAAATGTTAGCCTGAAATACGAATTTAAACAAAGCCAAGCAATGCCCTTTCAACAAAAATAACTAATTTTGAAAACTTGCCAAAGTAATTAGTAATTACACGAAATTATGAAATGTTTCACTTTTCTTAATCTAGAGACTCTCTTTTTACAAAGTTTTCCTCATTTACGATTTTTTTTGCCAATTTTCGGTATAGTGCAGCTTGATTAGCTTTAAAATAGTTTGACGAGTTCCAATCGACTCCGGGTATTTCGAAGAAATTATGAAGTGTTCCACAGTTCACCGCATTGAAACTCACTTTTCACTAATTCCTCGCTGTATTAAGGATTCTCGTCGTTCAAGATGTTTTTTGGAATCTTAAAATCAACGGAATCCAAAGTGACACTGGTCCAAAGCCTGCCGGAACAGGTGTAAGTGCGTTATATTGCGGACAACCCTCCCCCACCCTCGATGTGATCACTGTAGTTAAGAACTCGGTCTACATCATCAACTCGGAAACTGGATGCTTTGTTTGGAAGCTGAATTTTGTCTATCATTTGTGACTGTAAATTAAAAGCTGAAGTTTCCAGATATTATCCCTTCCCATATTTAGAGCACTGCCAAAAAAGTTAGATTTTTCTACTTTCCTTATGAAATATAGGGTTCATCAGCATTTAATCTTTACTTTACCTAAAAGTCGCGTTTCAGTTTCCCGAAAATCATATTTATGCTCCTAGAATACCAGAGTAAAGAGATGTGAAACGGAAACCAAACTCCTCCAGTAGTATATCCTGATAAAGTTTCAATTTCCGTTATGGCGTCAACGATAGGTTTTCACATGTTGACGTGACACTGGCGAATTTATGAAATGCCCTTGCTGTCCGAGACAGATGAATGCAGCAATATGCGATGTATGGGAATTGTAAACACTTGCAGAAAGATAGCCACCATGACAGTAGATAACAATATACTTGATCATATATTCTTCACCGCTCCATGTAAAATATCATGCGTACAAATATAAATTAGATTTTTGTTTTAGATTAAAAAACGTTTATGTTCTTTTTTCTTTTATATCTATTCCCAAAAGGCTGCTACATCTCCCTTGATCCCTAAGCCAAACCCACATCAGGTAAACGGCACACGAACAACTTTGTAGTCGGAATTCATAAATTTTTTATTGCCGCTGTAACGTATCCTTTCACATCTGACCATAAAGTTTTTTTTTTTTTACTTTTTAATCCCTAACCTATAACTTCCAAATAACTTTTCAGAAGAGCGATACTTTTAATAATAATTTTTTGTATAATAAAATATATGTAAGGTAGCGGTGCTAGTAGATGGCCATGCATCAGTAGTTGGCCACTTTCCCTAAAAATGCTTATAACAAGAGTTTTATTTAAGATTTTTTACGCATTGTTGGCTTATAGGCTAGTGTGATCATCTGGGAACACAACAAAATAGACGCCGTCATGTTGGTAGCCGTGGTATTCAAGATAGCGAATTTTGACTTTTGAATCGGTGGTCGTCACATAAAACAAGGTAATTTCTTATGTAATTTATTAAGCAAAGAGGTCAATCATTCGAAAGATTTTGATGGCAAATCATGTTATTTTGTTTGTATAATTTGGTTTTAGGATTTATAGTGGGTTTGAGTCAACATTTGTTTTAAAAATTAAAAATGCATTTTTGTTTACATTATGGTTTGTGGGGGTGGCCCATTACTAGCATCTGTTAGTCAAAATAATTTAATAGTTGCCCGTCCGGGCAACTACTAGGTATTTTCTATTTCAAGTTTATTTTGCTTCATTATTTTTTATCTAACCTAAAAAATTAATAAAATTAAAATGCATTAACATTTTTTGGGTTTTATTTTTAATTTTCAGTAATGAGCCGGGTGGGCAACTACTGACTATTATTTCGGCCAATTACTAATTCTGTCCATGTATTCCATTTTAGGTAAGTACTAACTTTATTTTTTAGATGCCAGGAAAAAAAGGAGCGTTTTTAAGTTATAGTGAAGAGGCCATGACCCAAGCCGTTAACGACGTAAGACTCCATGACACACCGATACGTGCTGCCGCCAAGAAATTTGGAGTCCCTCGGCAGACTCTTGCAAATAAAGTGACCGGGAAATCTCCTCTTGCAAGGAAGATGGGCCCAGCCACTATGCTGACAAAAGAAGAAGGGAGAATATGCCAATGGGTGTACGACTCTACAGCGGCTGGATTCCCCATTACTCACGAGCAGCTGCTCTTCAGTATTCAGAAATACTTGAATGATTTAAAACGAAACTGCAAATTTTTTAAGGCGAATAATAAGCCAGGAAAAACATTTTTAAAACTTTTTATGAAGAGGAATAAAGGAATAGCCTCAAGAACCTCGCAAAACTTGACGTCTTCTAGAGCTATTGAGAAGAAGGACAACACTGAAAGAATTTTGTTCTTAAAGAGAGGCTTACATTTTCTAAATGAATCAATACCTGCTGACACCTTGATTGCATTTCAATCTACAATTGGTGATTGGTCCGGTGACACCACTGATAAGTCATTGTTCAACTTATGGCACAGTACCAAAACTGAAGTAGAAGCCCTCCAAAAGGAAGATAGTGATCTAACGCACGAGGATCGGACAGCATCTCCACGTACACCTGACTTCAACTTTCCAGCACCGATTTCCGACTTAGCCACTGCGGACATGGAACTTGTACATGAACTACCAGGACCCTCATCTACTAGCACTGTGCCTAGTCCCTTTAAAAAGCACTTTTTTTATGTACCGACGGAAGTGAGCAAGGATACAAAAAGGAAGCCAAAGGAAAAATTGCCCACCGTAGCTTTTGGAGAAGATTATGTGATCTACTTGAAACGGAAAATGGAAAAGAAGGAGAATCTCGCAAAGCAGAAGTTAGAGCGAGCCAACGAAAGGAAACGGAAGAAGGCGGAAAAAGATGCACTGATGGAACAGGAGAAATTGGAAAGAGAAGATCGAAAGCGCCGCAAGTCTCAAGACACCCAAGCCAAAAAAACCAGAAGAAAGCTGTGTTATTCTTCTGACTCAAGTGTTAAAGTCTCATCGGCAGAAAGCGACATTGACGATGAAGATACGGATGAGGATGATAGTGACAGCAAACTTATCCCTCCGAAAAAAGTGAACGGCGAATTCGTCATCGTTCGTTATGACGGCAGGTTCTATCCCGGCAAAGTTCTTACGGCGCTTCCATTGGTCGCTTCAATTTCTGCCATGGCGAGAGTGGGGAGGCTATGGAAATGGCCAGTTCGGCCCGACGTTTGTGAATACGAGTGGAAAAACGTCATCACTACCATAAAGGAGCCTCAGAAAACAAGCAAAACGCGAGACCTCTTTAATGTGCCTGAAATGAAACACTTTCAAGACTAGACTTATTTAAAATAATTAAATGAATTTCTTATGAAGCATTCTATAAGGCTTATTTTTATTTAGAACACATAATGTAGCATTGAAACTGGGTGGGCAA
Source organism: Acanthosoma haemorrhoidale (assembly GCA_930367205.1). Lineage (NCBI taxonomy): Eukaryota > Metazoa > Arthropoda > Insecta > Hemiptera > Acanthosomatidae > Acanthosoma > Acanthosoma haemorrhoidale. The sequence continues at coordinate 56,836,858 of OV884013.1, forward strand.
CTACTAGTGAGAAAGTGGCCATCTACTAATTTTTCACTTATCTCAAGTGGCCATGAATTTTTTAAACTGGAGTAATCTGTTGATTGATCTTAATAAATTCGAGTTTAAGTTATCGCAAAACACCTTCACCGAGTGCATAGACCGATTAACAACACAGACAGTGTTTAAAAACAAAAACTACTGCATTAAATGGCCATCTACTGGCACCACTACCTTATATATTAGTAGATTGTTACAAGAGCAGCTGATTAAAATAACCGCTCATGGTATCCGAAACAGGCAACGTGCGTTTATATGAATTAAATTCCTTATATTCTGAATTTCAAAACTGTCACCTAGCGAAAGTGTCTCTGTTCCGTTTTAATGCTTTCAAGACTCTTCAACCTCAACAGAAATTCTTCAAATTTTGCAATGCGAAATTGAACCCTTAGCGACCAGGTAAGGGGTCGAACCCTTAATGCAGGTTTGAGGTCATTCGTATTTGAGTCAGATCAGATAACGGGCTAATAACCCTTACAAGTTATTTTTGTCTACAAAAACATTTTCTGTTTTTAACTTTAAGATCAGATCAGGTCTCCTAAGTTTTGACCGTACGTTGTAGAGAATCGCAACTGATCTGTGCTAAGAATTTCATCATGGGACATGGGTCTGTTACTAATATAATCGTTTCTGGTATATATAAAACTCATTTTTTGTCTTTTTTAGACTCTTTGACCAAAAACAATTTTTGGTGCTGGAGTTCTTACATATTAACTGCTACTAATTTGGGAGCTTTTTTCTTTCTTTTCTTTTTCATAACTTTTCTTCTTTTACTATTTATTTATACGTAGCTATATTATTAGTGTATATTAAGTAGTAAATTTTAGTTTAAACTTTAGCTATTTTAGTTTCGATTTAGTCTATAGATCACTGTTTCGTTAATAAAACTATTGTAGCAAAACATTACTGTTTTGTATCCTACAAATTCGTTACCAGGGAGCTATCCTATACTCGTGGCCATAACACGATGACCGGTTTACGGCTGGCAATATGGACTGGAATTAAGTTGGTCAAATGGAATTAAGGTTGTCATAATGAGATAAACTAATGTTTTCCAATCGTATTAGGAGGTCTGAAAGAAAAGCTTTTAGTTGCACGTTTAATCTTTGGAAGCTGCTTAGTTCCCCAAAAGTGCTCCTCAGGCATTTCTTTTATGGACCCTTCTTCTCCTCCTCTCGTATGGACTATAGCATTGAATGTAACCCATTGGCTTGGTCAGTCACACCACTTTGGTGGTGGTCCTCGCAAGGTCCTATCTTACCCGACGGAAGGTCGAACTATTCAAATACTGATAATTTAATGGAGTGTACTGGATTCCAATCCAGTATGAGCGCAGAGCACCCCCTTCTGAAGGTGCAGTCAGAAGTTAGCCATAACATGAATAGAAACATAGCCACGGCTATGATTTCCATTGATTGCACCCAAGCATTCGACTCGGTGTCTCACGGGACACTGTGTCAAATGCTATGCGACTGGGAATGCCCGGAACAACTGCATTCAATTCTGGCTAGCTTCCTGAAAAACAGATCGCTGCGGGTGCGGGTGGGTGATAGCTTCTCCGAAGCTGTGCCACTGACCTGTGGAGTACCCCAAGGAGCCGTCTTATCCCCTGTACTATTCAACGTATACACGTCTGAGATTGTCGGAGCCCGGTACAAAAATACCACAGTTACTGCTTTCGCAGATGACATAGCGGTGTAAAGTAGCAGCATGAGTGCCAAGGTAGCTCTAAGACAGGCTGAAGCAGCCTGTAACCAGATCAGTGAGAGATTGGGGAGACTCAATATCTCTGTAAACGCGGGTAAGACTGACTGTGTAATTTTCTCTTTTCAAAAGGGAAAAAGCCCGCTCCCTACTAGTTACATAGTATGAACGGAGGAAAATTCACCAGCCAACAACCTAGTATATCTGGGATTTAAAATGGACAGACACCTCCATTTTAGTAACCATTTTGCGAAGAAGTTGAAGCATACACGCATGAAGTCTTACCAGCTTACGCACTTATTGACTTTCCCCAATCTATCACTACGTCTCAAGCTACTGATTTACAAGAGCATACTCAGGCCTACTCTGCTGTATGGTGCACCGCTATTTCGTTATCTGACGTATACGACAGCTAAGAAACTCCAACAATTCCAAAACGGTATACTGATGAAAGTGGTCAGAGGTACTTCATTCGAGCAGCGAAGAAACAGTGAGCTGCATGAGATATTTGAGCTGCCTACGGTGGATGAATTCATCCAGCGTAGAAATATCAAATTTTTTGACTCATTACAATATCTAACAAACCCGGTGTTTAACACTATAACCCCTACTCCGTTCCCCCATCGATGGCAGGACGCTGTCGCGGCTGGAACACTCTAGTCCTAGGTTCTAGGTAGAGATTTAGTTTGTTTTGTTTTGTTCCTAGTGTTTAGTGTTTGGTGTCGGTGACAAATCGAAGGTGAGCCTCATCACCTAGTGTGAATACAAGACTGAGTACTTTTCACAACATAAAATTTTTTATTGTATTATGCACTCCTCCAAATGCATTTAAATGCAGGAAGAGGAGATATTTGTAAGATCGATTGTTTCTTGTATATATTATCACTTGTATTATTGTTTGTTTGAGGTTTTGAAAAAAAAAAAGAGTGAATTCCTCTGCATCCCTCGTGTTAAGGATATATTGAAATGCCTTCATTTAATCGTACCGGATCCCTAGGTACCCACTTCATAGGTGGAGCGGAACAGTCCAGTCTATATTTGATTGTCACCCTTAATGAATGAAACTTATTTACGGATATAAAAAAAGAAAGGGGGAATAAGATGTTCATTATGGAAAGTTCCCGCTTGGTTTATGGCTTCGTTAAGGCCTTTCCTCAAAGAAGCAGTGTGCTACTAATTCACTCACCATCTTGTTAAGTAGGCCGGTTTCCTCTTTATTCCTTACATAACATCGTTATTAAAAGCTACTGCCATAATTTGTTGGTTAATTGGAAAAATAAATTAAGAGAACGTCTTAACCATATTACTTAACAAGCCTTTACACCCTGGGTCGACTGAGGATGGACAATCTATAACAACTCAAAAATGAATATCAAATACTGAATGTCCTTAGATCGATCGGCAGTATGTTCAAGTACTCAAGCTCTGAACCATCGCAATGGTGATAGTTCACGAGTTTATTTCCGCTTTTAAACTTTAATATTTCCCCTATTCCTGGTGTTGGGGGGTTAAGCTTGGTTGGGGAGGTTATCGATTTGATTCCTTAACATAATAACATTCTCGATGGCTCATTGCAAATTACGTTGACGCGTTTTCCTAAACAATATCATCTTTAGGGAGTGATTCCGTATGATTCTACCCGTGTCTTTTTATGTTTATATTAGTCTTCCACACGAGGCCAAAAGAAGACTTGTCTAAATAAAATATGTATGAACAAATATAATTCACATTAATGCAACACAATTATTTAGTAAAATGATACTTGTAGTTCATTGTCGAGTCTGATAGGAGAGGCTTGCTTGCTAACTTGGATCAGATGTATTTTGTTTGTCTGTATTTATGTACATATGTTAAACTATACCGGCCGTAAAATGATTTAGTCATTACAGAATTTTAAAGGTATATTTGACTACACCTCAAGATCAATTTTTGGGTTTTATTAAATAACAGCAATTAATCTGTTAGAGTTTTGATGTTCTGATATATTTCTCATCGTTAAGGAGACACAGAAGAGTTTAATGTAAAAATAGATTCAAAGATAATACAAAAAGTTTTGAGAGGGAAAAAATCAAACAGATCACATATTTAATTTAAACAGATTTCAATTGATTTTTTTTGGAGTATATAGTTATTACAGTATTTTATTTATTTTAAAACTACACATATATAAATACACACACACACACATGATTTTTAGTATACAATAAATTGTTTCTAGATCCTCTTCCACCTCGAATCTATTCCTACTCTGTCACCTCAAAATGACAAGTGTCGATAGGATAAGGAGCGCGACATTGTTCCGTTTGGGATGAGGGGAACTGTGGAGTCAGTTTGCCAAAGAGGTCGAATACTTGTAAAACAGAATTGTCCCTCTTTGGACTACCTTTGAAGTGATTTCCCACTCCGTATTCCGTCTTAAGGTTAAACTTGCCTTCGTGAAGAAGTGAGACCGTTGTGACCCGGTGAAAGGGAGTTTAGCTCCGGTGTTACTTAAGCACTTCGGTCAATATGTTTAGTCTCCTTAAGGCAAAGAAAATCTAAGAGGGCAAACCCCTTATTGTTAAGTCCGAAGGGAGAGTCCACTTTCAAACAGCAGCGAATCGCTCTGGAAATTATAAATAGGTGCATAATAACACACTATTATTACACCGAATATATTTTGTTAATATAAAATGTGTGAAAAATTAGCAAATGTGAAAAAAAAAAAAAAAAGAAACGGATTCTTAAGTCACAGCTCAGAAGATATTTAAAATGAATTGTTCTGATTTTATCACCATTATTTACAGGCATACTCAGGTTTTCACAAAAAGAAATTACAAAGATATTGCAGAAAACGATGTTTTTGGAGCTAATAACAGGTATTGTTTCAATAGGGTTTTTTTTTTTGAGAATATTTGCTATTAGTAATTTTTATGTAAAACCAATTTCCAATCACCGAGATGATTAAGCAAATAATAATTTTTTTCAGAGTATTCGCCTGTTCTTACCCGGGATGAACTAATAATGAAATCCCACCCTGGATCTGCTAAACACTAACTGACATATTTCTTACTGAATAGATACATTTTAAGCCTTTGAACATTGTTTAAATTTGTGTCTTGTTGCAATGATCTTTTGTCTTTCTGTCATTGTTTTTCTCGAAATCAGTGAGTGCCGTGAGTAACAATATATGTTAGTTTTCATTTTTCTTCTTTGAATCTCTGTGTGCTGTGAGTGGTTTTTAGTATATTAGGGTATATTGTTGTATTTATATTTATATCACAGCAGCTTAGCAAAGCTTTTTGTAAGGGATAAGTTTTCGTTCACGAATGATTCCGTCAGCAAATGCCTATAGCTAATTAATATGAGTATCGATCAATATGGAATCCATCACTGAGTCAATGAAGCATACCGAATGGTTGTTTGGGTTATAGTTGTTTTTACCGTGCACTCTCCTATAACTTTTAGTTTTCTTAAGACTTTAATCTTCAAGACATTTTTTAAGTATCATCTTAATTTATGGTTCACTTTTTGGTTTATCACAGTGTGTTTTTAAAGAAGATTGAATTGCATCTCAATCTGGTGTTTCTTTCATCTAGAAAAGCTCTTAAAATATATCTTAATATATTAGTTAACTGTATTTTTTTTTAATGACTGATAACAAATAAAAAATGCCCATTATTAAAAAAATGTTTTTTTTCTTAATAACCTGACTGAAAGTTATTTTTTAAAAAGTAAATGTTTAATATAAAGGAATGATGTCTCTTTTAAAAAATATATTTTGTGAGTTCTGAGGTGTGATAGTTGTCATCCTAGAAAATGATTTTCCATCTTCCATGGTTGGAAGATCAGGCTGAGTTATAGCAGTAGGGTATAAAAGATATAAGTTTTTAAGAGATTTCCGTATGTAGCCATCTCTCAATATCGTTTCTATTATAATAATAATAATAGTTTATATTTATTTATCCTTGTAAAAACAAAGGATGCATCCGGCTATGGAAAGTAATTCCTTTTCAGGAATATCCTCCCAGAGCCATGGATGTTAGAAAACTTGTACACATCGAGATTCGTGAGTAATGTGGCTCTCCTGTTGAGTGGTGCCTATATAGGAAATGGATCACTCTTCCAGCCCTTGAAAAGCCTGAAGAACAAATATTTCAAAACAGTTCTTTTCCGGGATGTTCCTTATAGAACAAGGAGTAGCTGCTCATTTTTCCAACTCCACCGGAGCTACTAATTTCTTCGGCGTCTAGTTAGGGCGTTTAGTCTACCATATCATATCAGTCTTAGTCAAGCAGCGTGTAGGTCTTTTTGTTGATATAACCCACTAAAATCCTAACACATTATTAAGCCGGACTTCAAGACCGCAGATGTAACGGACAGCTGATGGTAAGTCGTGGCATTGTCAGAACTTAAACGATTATGTAAGAGATACGAAATCCAGGTTCTTATCCAGAATATATAAGCATATTTACGGCTTTTATCCAAAATTACCTTTAAATTTCGAATCAATTAGGCCAATTTGGCGAACACTACTGCAGAACATAAAGACAGACAAAGGGGTTGGCAATTGAGAATCCTTCGAATGTTTTTATAGAATACAACAATATTTGGTACAATAACGAATCCTCCACCATGGATGAACATTGAACTTTATTTCCGAACGACCACTCTAATATTTCCCATCTTGCTGCCATCGAAGGATACGATATTCCTCTGGACCCCTGTCATTCTGGATGGTGTTAACGAAGAATTCTTCCTGGATGCACTTCGTGTACGGCATCCTCTGGTCTGCATTCTTGGATCTGGAGAAGGCCAGCTCATGGATAGCCACCAGACAGGAGTCCGACAGAGCGTAGTCCTCGGCCATCTGGCACAGTGTGGACCACCGTGGGTTTCTCCGCCGAATCATCCTCACCTGCTCACCATTTCCCTATCATATGAGTTAAAATAAACTAGTAAATCCGAGGATTTCTGGTATATTTATTATTTTTTATTATATTATTATTTTATAGTAAACTAAAACGAGTACTAGTGTTTTTTATGCCTGGGATGGACTGCTACTGCTGAAACTGCTACAAATGCTATCCTGGACTTGCTCTTATGAACGTATTATAAACCTATCAAAAATAACCGCGTAATATACTTTAAGCCATGAACATTGTTTATATTCCACCGCCATTTTCCTGAAACATGAATGAACATATATCACCACTAAATATATTTTTAGCTTGACACTATTTGCACCTGTCCCTTGTTGTTTTAGCATGCGTCGTGAGTAGTTTTCAGTGAATATTAGGGTGTTTATATAATATGTTATTATATAATGTTTATATAAGGTTAGGTTTATATCTATACATTTCATGATTATATCTATATAATTTCAATCAGTTAACCTTACTGAAAGTTTATTATTATAAGTTAATTTCAAAAGAATAAATGTACTCTGAGTTCTGCGGTCCAGTTGGTAACTGAATGGTAGTCTGAGGTGTAGATAGCATTTGTAGCAATTGAGAATAAAATAAATATAATAATAATTATATATATAAACACTCAATGTATTTTAACATTTTTAATGCCTCCTTGAACTTGAATGATTATGAAGTTGTAGGGTATCTTACTCTGTTAGAAGGGCACAGTCAGCGAATAGTCGCATGGAGGCTGGGAGTGCATCACAAGACAATGTACCCAGGTCGCTTTTGGGTGACCGAGGTCTATAAAAGAGTTGTACTTTAATTTGAACAAAAACATACTCGTTGGATTTTGGAACACTGGAAACGATTTCTTCTATCTGATGAATTGGGAGTGAGCCTAAACCGTATGAAGTCACCCAAGAGAACGATACGCAGAATGCAGCTTGGTCCCATGGGTTCCATTCCAAAGAGGACTACAAATATTCAGGAGAGGCATTTCATACGAACTACTGGATAGTACGAGTACGTAATCATATTCAAACCAATCAGAAATTACATACGCCCAGACATAAACCTTAAATATGCTTTATTAACTTATATAAACTATTTATTGGAATTTACATTCAGTTAGGCATACATTGTTGTAGTTATAGTGTATACAGCTACGTAAATTTCATACAACATAAAAATATTATTAGACAGAAATTGACTAGACGGCGGTTGGTAAAGTGCAGGTGTCCCTGACTGACGGTCATAAAGAAGGGTTGGATTGGATGAACCTATGGTGGTCCGTATAGGGACAAAGACAAATGAAACAGATGTAAGAGGGCCAGATACATCGACATATATATACGAAGGTGGCTTCGAGAGAGGTGTTGAAATCGCGGAGCTGGCTAGTTTGAAAGAAGTAATGGGTAAAAAGGAGTGCGAGTATTAAGGGTTAGTAGGAGGCAGATCCTGCTTACTCGTTTCGCGGAGAACCCCATAAAGATCTCTCTCCTTTCGAGGGCGACTCTGAGACCGGACCTCTAGGGCGAAAGACTGTTTGGGGAGACACTGACATGATGAGTTCTTGGCCCGGACTCCTCCTCTTAGGAGACATCGCTGTTTTAGCAAGAATAGTTTCTAATAGTTAGTAAATAATATAAATGTAACCATTTTCATCATACATTTTTTAATTTATTTCAATAAATATTTTCAATCATTTAAATAAAGCATATCGTATTAAAAAGTTGGTTTATAATAAAGAAATAATTTCCATTGATTGCCACGTAAATTTATTAAAAATCAGTTTCGTTTAGAATAGACTGGGACAGTATTAAATTTGATCAAATCTTTTTTTCATTATAATTTTACGCTTAGAATTTGATAAATAAATCGAATTTATAAGTAGGTAAAATAATTAAATGGCATATCTTTAAATAAAATAAGAGTCTATGGGTAAATATGGGTAGTATGGGTCTTAAGGTAGGTAAATATCAAATCTTTATTATGATAAAATTACAATCCACCTTTTTGGAAAACACGTAATTGTGTTCAATGTTCTCATTCATACTATTGTATATAGACAATTCATCATTCATAAAGTATTTACAAACAGCCCAGACCTCCCAAATCCATATGGCTGGAGGAGGAAGTGGCATTCAAAGGTAGGTGTAAAAAGGATATATATGTAAAGAAAATATTCTCTCTTTAATTTGAATATTGGAATTCGCCGCGCTGCTTCTACAGGCCTCCTCAGGATGGAGCTATCAGCAATATGATAAAAAATGAGATGATATAGAGAAGGTTATATTAAGTAACAAAAGTTGCAAATAGAGTGTAAATAGAGAAGTGATAATTATAAACTGTAATTGTCGTTTCTTTGTTTACAGGTAAGATTGTGTAAATCAATATGAATAATTGTTATAATATAAAATATAGTGAATAAAATTGCTTGCTTTACAGAGGAAACTGATTTCAGTTTATTCGCCCCACCTTAAATGATTGTCTAATGTATATATCAATAGAAATATCCGAATAAATTATGTAGATATAAAATGTGAAATCTGTGAAAATCGACTATGATAAACAACTATAGTACTGCGTGCTTGGAAAAATTTATGGAGAGGATTAAGTGAATAATTAGGATCCTAAGGGATCTATTACTTGACGTGATCTCCCTTGTGAACAATTCTTTCTTCGTCCAACCTAATGGTTCGACCCCATGAACGAGCAATCTGGACACAGCAATCTGAAATTCGTACTGTCAAATGGAGACTGCCACAGTTGGATAAACTCGATTTGCGGTAGACATTAGTCAAAACTCAGTAGACTAAAACTGCTCTGCACTGCCATAAATATGTCTGACGTAACGTTGTTCCACCATTGTAACTCTTTAGTTGGAAAATAGTTAAATAGTGCTGGAAAATAGGTACCGTCTAGGATCAAAACGTCACCTGTTTCGTTTCGGCGTCTAATAAATAAACAGACAAAATAGCCAATCTACGCCTTAAAAACCCCTCAAATATACTACACAGGCGTATGAAGGGGACAGTAAAGAGACAGTGGAAAGGTTAATTTTTAGAATTTAGCCAGCAAAAATACTGATCAATAAATCGGCATGATAACGGCAATAAACACTCAATTCCTATTATTCGATTCTTAAACTTTATTTCCTGTAGTACTTTTGAGTTTATTTTTGTGTTGCAATCATTAACGTTTCCTCAACCGTGGGGGGGGGGGGGAATCAGAACTTTGAATGTTTTCAATACAAGATTGTACCATACATCGACTTCATTTTCCTAAAATATATTTGTAATTCGTTCAATTTACAATAATTAATTTTTGCTATATGCGCCTTTGGTTAATTTAAAATTTAAAAAAATATATAAATTGATAAAAAAATGTAATGAAAATCACCCGAGTTGACGGACAAACACAAATCAGTGATCATCCTTTGTAGGACATTTCTATTACTTGGACTATTTAAAAGGTTTCTGAGGCATGATATAAAGAAGATAAGATGAAAAATATATTTTGAATGGCCTTTTTACATAGATATAAAGAAACTAATCAAGTCTGTTCAATTCAGTCCGACATACTGGTTTTTGCGTACCCTCTCTCTACCTAAATCAATGGAAAGGATTCTAGACAAGATTATACCATACACCGACTTCATTTTCCTAAAATATATTTGTAATTAGTTCAATTTACATTCATTCATTTTTCCAATATCTGAGCAACGACACATACGGTACAAGTGGCTGAGAAGGATCAAACATAACACAAATCTCCTTTCAACCTAGGCATGTTCTATAAAAGCTTATCATTGTTAACTCACAGATGTACAATATTACGTAACAAATTTAAGGATTTCTAGAAGACGTTTAGTATTAGTCAGGGGAGGTTACATATACACCTCTTACATTACATATAACTGAGACATTTGGCACACTCTACTAGCTAATGTTTACGAATCATCTGCCTGATACTCACGTGCTGTTGGGCGAACCAATTGACACTAGAAAATTCCATTGCTTATAACCTGGTATCCAGATAATCGAGAGTTACACTTATAACCATTACCGGGACTACCGTCAAATCACCTGTCAATATCGATCGGATTGGATCGAGTGTTTGGTACAGTGCAATTTATGAAGGTTTCAGTCAGGTACGGTTACCGTGTTCGATGACGAACTTAAATTGTCTACATCTCGTTACCACTTCTTTATCAATTGTAAATACATGTGTTTATGCGAGCAGCTGTTTTTTTTTATGAATTAATCTCCATTCCTACTTGAGCGTAGTATCTTCGGCGAGTCTTGAGTCGCCTCAAGTGGCGGGCCTTCTTTTTGCCTACGTTCTGAACATTGCTCTGTGTTATATTGGGAAGAGATGCGGTAAAGATGGTAAATGAAATGCATTCAACACGATGATTGGTAATACTGTGATTAGCAAATAGGTACACTATGGATATTTACAGATGAACATGGTAGGGACACCCATGACCACATCATTCCTCCAGCCACTATTAGTCCAAAACAGTCCCCCAGGGCCAGGACCCATGCCCCACCCCTGGAGGCCGACTGCCTTTTCTCTAGTATTTCTCCACTTTTTGCTGTCGAGGCCACCTATTAGCCTGGCAGTGCCTTCCGTGCTCTCCTGTCTCCGCGCCTTTGTGTATTTTCATGCGAGGTTGTCACGGTACGATCAAAAGCATCAACAGATAGAGAGGGGTTGAAGATGAAACACAACTATCTGACGAATATTTACAAATGCCTATAGTTTATTTTTAGATAGGCTAGCGAAACAACTAATGTTATTTATTGAATTTAATTTGATCTTATATGTTTACCTTATGTGTTATGTAAAGCGGTGGATTCTCATTAATTGCTAACGTCTTCTTTGGTGGAAGAGACAGAGGGATAGGTGAAGTGAAAGATGCATAGTGAATTATTCCGAACTTTCCTCATCTGAAGCTCTGTTACATAATACATTTTTTTTTGTTTGCTCTAAGTTGTTATTTTTTAATTATACATAACACATATGTTAATCAAACAGGCTGGGATATTGGTATATACCTGTAGCCTGTGCCAAACTGTTCTGTGAATGACAGTTGATACTTAGCCCTTGCGTCACACCCTTACAGAGACAAAGTCACACCAGCCCTCATAGTGCGATCGATACATGTCAACTCTACGTGAATTTTCCACACCTCTTAGTCTAGGGGTGCTATGTAGTTGTTGACAAAATTAAATCTATACGAGGGTGGTCTGAAAAGTTTCCGACCTCAACATGAAGATAGCAGCAGTCGTAAATAAAAGCTAGTGAATTTCGTTGTTCATCTGTTGACAGTTACTCACCAAAGTTTCAGCCATTTCGGACGCGCAGTTGTTGTGTAACAGTCATTTGAGTGAGTCGATGTGAGTGTTTTTATGAAAATGGACAAGATCGAGTATCGAGCTGTTAAATGTTTGTTTTTGTAAGGCAATACGCCTACGCAAATCAAAGATGAGTTGGATTCTGTGTATGGGGACTCTGCACCATCATTTACCACAGTGAAATTTTGGGCAGCTGAATTTAAACGTGGTCGTAAGAGCTTGGGAGACGATGAACGTTTGGGACGTCCAAAAACTGCAACTACCGACGAAAACATCGCCAATGTTCACCAAATGGTGCTAGACGACCGCCGAATTAAAGTGAGAGAGATAGCAGAGGTTATGAACATGTCAAAAGAACGTGTTTGTCACATATAAAATCAACATTTAGAGATGAGAAAGCTGTCCGCGTGTTGGGTGCCGCGTTTGCTCACGTTAAACCAAAAACGTGTTCGAATGAACATTTCCAACGCTCTGTTGGCGCAGTTTAGACGCAATAAATCCGAGTTTTGGCACAGATTAATTACTGTGGATGAAACTTGGATACACCATTATACGCCCGAAACAAAAATACAGTCCAAACAGTGGACTGCAACGGGGGAACCGGCTCCAAAAAAAGCAAAAACTGTTTTTTCGGCTGGGAAAGTGATGGCGACTGTTTTTTGGGATAGTGATTGTGGGATATTGAGAGATAAATTGTGTTGTGTTGTCCAACCTGAGGGATAACAGTGTTGGATCCTCTACGTTTTGTTATTATGATTAATTAAGAATGTTGTTTTATGAACATGTACCTTGTGTATAAAAGTAAAATAAACGTGTGTTATTAATTCAACCAATGTTTCATTGTGCCGAAATCCTTTAGTGGCGACGAGGATGGGATTGCCGTCCACATGATTCGTTCGTGTTTACGCGTTAACGGAGTGAAGTTTTGAGTTTCTACAATTCGTGTTTTCGGTGACGTTACATCGTGGACGACATTCAAAAGGTCTCGAATTTATTTAAATTGAAGACAGAAATGGCCGAAGAAGAAACCAAAAGTTTAGTCGGTACTTTGAGAGAATTTACACTCGATAAAGATTGGGGCATCGCCAAGTCGAGAACAGAAAATTTCTTTATTGCAAACGGGATAAAGAATGACGAGAGAAAGAGGGCTCTTCTGTTAAATTCGTTGGATGACTCAGCGTATAAACCTGGCGGTTCCCAAGAAACCGGAGGATAACACGTATGTTGAATTAGTTAAATTATTTGATTCACATTTTTTGGGTGTGGAATCAGTTTTTGCCGCCAGATACAAATTTTATAACGCCGCGAAAGATCCTACGGAAACGGTCAACGACTGGATTGCCAGACTGCGGTCATTGGCAGCTAACTGTGCTTTTGGAGCTCGATTCGACGGAAATTTGTTAGATCGTTTTGTTGTCGGCATGAACAAAGGGCCGATTAGAGATCGTTTATTCGAGGAGGATGCGGAAAAGGCCCAGTGGGACAATGTAGTCAAGATAGCAACATCGAAAGAAGCTTCTTCCACAAATTATGATTTAAATGAGTTTTCATGTAGTGGTCCAATCAAAAAAGAGCCCGTAAATTATGTTAGAGCACAAAAAACACCAAATCAACAGGTAAATACCAATCTTTGTAAAGTTTGTGGGGCGACATGGCATGATGCAAATAAATGTCGATTCAAAGATTATAAATGTAAAGTTTGCAAAATAAAGGGGCATTTACAAAAAGTTTGCCCAAATAAAATCAAGTTACCTGCTCCAGATAAGAAGACCGGCAAAACTGAACAAACACATTTCGTCCAGGAAAACTCAGATGAAGAATATCTTTATAAAATACTTGAAGGTAGCGCAAGTGAGTATCAAATTGAACTTAAGCTAAATTCCCAGGTTATTTGTTTTGATGTTGATACTGGGTGCCATAGCACTATTGTTCCGAGACAATTATTTCATGAACAATTCCCTCAGGTCACCCCAATTCCATGTAAAAAGACTTTTACTACATATCTCAAAGAAAAAATCTCTCCGGTGGGCTATGTCACAGTGGACGTAGAATATCAAGATAGAAAGGTGCCAAATTTGATATTTTATGTGGTTGAAACAGAGGGACCACCGTTGTTGGGTAGATCGTGGTTCAAAGCTCTGGGATTCAGCATTTTTGCTGAAGATTCAGCCCACTCAATTTTTTATCAAAAGGTGGAACATGGCATTGAGGCAGAAAAGTTGGAGGAGGAACTCAAGAGTTTGTATCCAGAAGTTTTTACGGAAAAACTTGGCAAATATAACAAAGGACAAATCAAATTAGATCTTTTAACGGAAGTCAAACCAAAATTTATAAAACAAAGGCCGGTACCGTACGCTATAAGACACAAGGTTGATCAGGAAATTGACCGCCTGGTGCAGGAAGGAATTTTGAGTTTTTTGGGATAGTGATGAAGTTATTTTAATCGATTATCTTCAAAAAGGAAAAACCATTACAGGAGCATACTACGCATCATTACTTGACAAGCTGAAGGCAGAACGTGCGGAAAAACGGCCACATTTGCAGAAAAAGAAAATCCTGTTTCACCAAGACAGCGCCCCGTCTCACACCTCAGCGGTTGCCATGGTGAAAATCCATGAATTACGGTTTGAACTGCTTGACCATCTGCCTTACTCACCAGATCTAGCCCCAAGCGACTTCTTTTTGTTCGCTCATCTAAAAATTGCGAGACAGAGATTTTCGTCAAATGAAGAGGCAATCAGCTTCGTGAACGATTATTTTGCAGAGAAAAATGCCGAGTACTATTTGGACGGGTTACAGAGATGGGAGCATCGCTGGGAGAAGTGTGTAGAGTTACAAGGAGACTATGTTGAAAAATAAAATTGTTAGGTCGGAAACTTTTCAGACCACCCTCGTATTTCACTAAATGAACGTTCAATCGAGAAAGACAGTTTCTTTTATTAAACCACGTATTTTATTAATTAGGCAGGTAATGTCAGGGCTGGACAAGGATTGCTGGTGGACGTTAACTACATGATAACAAGGCTTAACTAAAAAAAAATGGTATAGAAAATTAAATGGCTAGAAGGTGCTCCTTTTTTTTATATTGTTTCACTACTACGACCATTAAGTGTCACAAGCAACAAATGGGGCGTAAATGTTATGTCTGACATAAATGCACAGGGCATCCGCTGAGTACTCCACCATATTGTTGAAGCTGTATATGAATATATCTTATTGTTATTAATTTAAAAAGATCCATATTCCAACGTGTTCCTAGTCGTCGGAAGTAAGTATGTGGAAGTACCGGCTGTTTGAAGTATGCATTCCAATGTATACATCAATAAATGCTTAGATTACGAAAAGAAGGATGAATGAAATGAGAGTAATCCGACCTGACCCGTCGTGGTCCAGAAGTGAATGTTATCGTTGAAAAAGAGAGAGGATAGGTACAAGACAAGGTAGACAGGTACAAGTGTTTTCTAAAAGCTCAGAAAGAGTGAAAAAATAGGTTACCAGGTTTTAAAATCAATCTGATAAAAAATTGATAAAGGAAAATGTTCATTTAATAAGAAAGTGCGTTGTGCGTAAAAATGATTCTTATAGTTCGTTTGATAGTCATGGGAGGAAGCATACTGTAACAAATGTAATGTGGACGTATTTGAATTTATGTCAAATATTTGCTTCTTGTAAAAACAAGCATTCTCCACAAAATGTAGAGTCGAGTCAGGTGGTTAGGGGTAATGTTTCAATGTAGAACGGATAATGATTGCTGTTACACCGTGGTTGCTGTAGTTGAGGTGGTCTATTCTATGTATGTAATGACATATTTTGTTGTCGTTTATGAAAATTCACCATGCATTGGTCAAGTGAGTCTCCAAATAGCTGAATATCAATTCGTCGTTTTTGTTACTTGTAAATCCAGTTCTTTCCTTCGTCGTTAGCATTAGGTTAGCATTCCAAAGTATGTATTTTATTTGAACCAACAGCAAACATATTGCAGTCCATGTTGTTTTTTTAATCAAAGCATTATTATTCGAAAAGGTTGATATATATATTTTTAATATCTGCCGTGAGGTCATTTAAAGGAGGGACGTGTAAACTGAAGTTGATGACAGACTTCATGGCAGCCTGCATCGCTTGCTGGTGAGCATGTTAAATGTAAATATGGAACTATTTTAATTTAATGATGTTAAGAGAGCAGATTACTTACTGGAGTAGTATTTTTTTCATTTTCTTCAGTTTCTTCTTACGAGAAATTTTTTTTTATCCTATGGCAACATCTGCCGCTGCTTGTTGCAAACTTGTGTTAACTCCATCCCACTTATATCATCCGTAGAGCTGGAGAGTTTTTCTCCTATTTCACCAAGTTTAGTTAGGTGCTTATGACTAGAAGGAGTGACTTTTGTAGGGTTAGTGAAGAATAAGTCTTACTACATTTAGGGGGGGGCTCCACTCCGATTCGCGCACGGAGTGAGGGACGCGTAGGTTACAGGTTAGGGGCCATTTTCAACTGATTTTAACTTTTGCATGTTTTGAAATTGAACCATGTTAATTAAATAATTCATTTGAATCAACTGCCTGTATTTGATAAACTAGAATATGTGTTTGTATATCGCTGAAAAGGGTAGAAAACCTTCTAAAAGGTAATTGCAAAAAAACCATAGTGACACGATCCGCTCTCGCTCTAGAATTTAAAATAGAAACTGGCTAATCAATGTTTTGGGAAATTGTAGCAGTGGTGCTGTTTTTTTTATTAGAAGGTCGATATTGTGGTCCTACGCCGCTGGAAAGGCCTTGCCAACACACACCACAACCGGTGGAGAACGTGGGAAAGGCTCGAAAATCGCAGGCACCAAAACTGCCATACCTATGTTAGATTTCAATATTTTCCGATGGGACATGGACTGATTATGATTGATGAAAGAATGAAAGATCTCGAGTTAGTGAATTGGGGTAATTAAATTTAGAGCCCTTAAGTGCTGTAATTAGCACGACAAATCCGCCAATCAATTCATCCTCCTCCTCGCCGCCATATAGCTTCCTAGAATTCAATAAATATTTTTATTTAATCCCATCAGCATACCCGGGAACGTAGAGTTGTCGGAAGAGCTTGTTAAATAAAAATATTTTGTGGAGAGTAGGAAAAATGATTCACGAAAGTGATCTATCTTTAAATGTTAAAAGTATAAGTGAAAAATCACAAAAAAATTAAATAATACTTTAATACAAGAAAAAATACAGAGAAAGTTTCCTGACTTAATCACTACTATAACGTTGCCCAATGTCTCAATTGTATTTATTACAGAGAGTGAGCAATGTTTTGCATTTCTACCTAAAAATAGTACAGATGCAATCGACCATAATAAACCAGCCAGATTGAAGCGATGTGGCCGCCTAGTCCACGCATAGAGTTGTTTTCTTATCGAGCGATATAGCTACCGCTAACTATATATGTAAATTACCCTACACTCTGGTTCATAATGTATTATAATAGAAAATGTAAATCTATGTAACTTCTGGTAATAAATCTTAGAGAGGTCGGAAGTCGTAGACAAGTAACTAAAAGGGTACGGCAATAAACCAAGAGAATTAGCCACCTGACTACCATAAAACCTGGGCAAAGGACACTTACCCCTATTAGAATAGACCTTCAGTCCTTCCGGCAGCCATATAAAACACACCCTTGTACCCCAACGGTCATAAAGCTAAAAGGAAGTGACTACCTGTGTATCATAAACATACTCCGGGCAGGCAGACCCAGCCTTCCACGAGGGAGGGGGTTATCATATTTATATCAGTAAATTTCACTCTTCACTCTCCCACTCTGTCTCTTAGCTTCATAGCCGCACGACTTATCACTTACCCCAGGGCCACCTGGCCCTGGTGGGCTCACTCTGTTTACTAGTCTCCACAGCCGATTACCTCGCGATATGCCAGGGCCTCGGGGCCCTGGGAGTAAGCCCCCCTCAGCCTTCCGCTAATCGACTCTCGCTATGCTACACCTATACGACGGCACTTTGCCTCACAGCCTATAACAGACCCCTGACGACTTGTACTTATTACGCTGCCGATCTCTCGCCCGAACTCTGAAAACTGGTCTTATTCTTTATGAACCTCTGAACCTCATCCTGAACACAGTGTCTTGTCGGGACACATCCCTATCAATAAATGGAGTCAGATATTAACGCCTACATGGAACATGGTCCATGTTATTAACTACAGCAATCCGCCAATTGTTGACCTCCGACAATTGTTCACCTTTTCCGACAATTGTTCACCTCCGACAATTGTTCAACCATATCCCGACAAGCGATAACAGACTTTATAATAAAAAATGAAACAAATCGATTGTTATGATTAATACCTTCATAAATCTACATCTAAAGAAGTAAAATACGGTATAGTACACTTACCTTCGATAATTCCTAATCGACTTTGTATATATGTATATTAAAAACTATTGGCAGTTCGATACATTGATAAACTGTCAGAACGTACATAACTGTAACGATAGGCTTTGTAGGTTCGGTTCCAGTTCCGGAGGTCTTGGGTGACAGTGTGTGGTATTATGTATGCGCTACAACAGAACAGATAGCTTTCACCCCGGAGACAATAGGGTTCTGTGTCTTAGAAATGTTGCTATCTATTGATTAGGATTCTGGACAAAACAGTTTGATTTGTATTGTGATATGTAACCATCCAGAAATATAAAGAACGACGATTTTTTAAAGGAGTGGTCACATTAATGTGTTTTATAAGACAATGCAATGATTTGTTTTTAATCTACTAGAGTCTCAAAGTAGAGTTATGTATATATTTGATTTGATACCTTACTTAATGCGATAAGAGAACGTTTATTTTTTAATTATCAAGTGATTGATTAATGGCAATCATTATTTATATCACTACGAGGGCATCGAATGGAAACACTACAGCATGTAAAACACGGCATTCCCTCGAAAACGAGTCGAGTCAAAGTTGTGATTTTAATTACAGTTTCAATGAATTGTTATTAAAAGTACAAATTACATATTACTAATCATAACATCAATATCTTTAATTTGATCTTGAGTTTTGTTTTGGACTTTCCTCAGGAAATGAGGAATTTGAAATATTTATTAACATTTTTACATTTTTTTTATTTTTTTTTTAGTTGGCAGGAAGGTATCATTCCAAAAGGATTCTGGGAAATAACTTATAATCGTGTAGTTTGTATAGAAGGCGATTATATTTACAATAATAATAACGTAATTACAGATATTTCCTAAAATTAAGAAGAAAATAAATAACTTTGTTTGAAGTGTCGAAAGTTTTTGTGATACTCATCTGAACTTATGTGGAAGGACAATGATTCCATTTATTTAAATTGCAATGCGACAGGCGAGGTTTTACAATTCATCTGTCACTAATGGGTTACGGGCGCTCTTGGCTACGTCGAAATTACAACATTCCTCTGCTCAACATTTCACAATATTGTCAAGTATAGTTTTAATATTTAGTCGCTCAAAGATTTTGGGATGTAGAATGTCTCATGAGTAACCTATAGTGCTCTCATTCAGGTGTAATTTCCTTTTTTGCCAGAAGTTTAAATGTATTATAAGGTTGCATTTAGTTCTTGGGATAAACGCTGTTCTAAGAATTTGAACCACTCCTGACTGCTAGACCAATGTTTTATAAAAAGATTCGTTGTAAAGATGTTTTAGAAAAAAAATTAATTATGTTAATTAAATATCTAAATGTTTTAATGAAGATAAACAAGAGAAAACTCCGTTTGTCAAGTTGTCATTTTACTATGTACAATACATTTACACTACAGTTCAGGTCTTTATTGAGATTATTTGCATTATTTTTCATCTATCTACCTTGACAGTTAACTACTTCGAGGGTAGTCAACGTGGCATAATTTGTTGAAAGTGCCCGGCAATCAGTGGTTGTGACGTCATTAATTCTACCTCCCATTGTTTAAAGGCCAAAAGTCACTGCCAACCGCTAACGCGGAATTGCAGCGATAACGAACGTTAATAGACATAACTGCTGATCCAGCAGCAAGTACATGCACCAATTGATAAGAAGACAACATATATCTTGTAAACGACAATAATTCTATATTCTCTCGCCTTCTCCACTCATGTTTGTCTAACATTTTATTTCATTGTGCATTGGCCAAATAAAAGCATTTCTGCTGCTTAAATCATTTAACTGGTGACAACCATCGGTCGGCCCTAACTTCCTCAATAGGTGTTACGCCATTAATTTATTTTTATTTTCTACTTGGGAATTCAAATCAACAGACGGCTCCGTTTTTTAGGCAGGCTTAACAAAACTAAAACAAAAGGTTTATCCGGCACCTACAGCCTCTACTCGATTCGATAAATAACTGGCAAATATCCGACATCCTTTTCTGAGCGGGGCTTGAGATGATGTCTTTTAACCACCTGGCCACCAAAACCAACCATATGCCCATTTAACCCCTCCTCCATCGATGGCATCAAGTGGCCAGAGAGGAAACCCATGTTAGTTAGTTCGTGAGATTCACCAAAATGTAAAGTGAGGGTGGTGAAAAAGATAGCTTTTCCATGTTTGAGGTTTTATACATTTTAACTAATAAGAGTGGCCAGTGAAAATATTGACGAATGCCAATATACAGAACTCTGAGGAGCCGATCGCAGCTGGCGGAAATGGACAATGCCTGTAAGAGCGGTGGGGGGCCCGCTGTGGCAGGGGCCCTCCTCCTGTGCCATGTGTGAAAAAAAACTGATAAATAAATCATTACGAATGTCACCAGCAGTTACATGGCAGTGTGTTGACACGGCGACAGAGAAACTTCTCATGAACTCTTAGGCGCCAGACGAATGTTGGGACAGCCAATACTAATTGTGCTTTCATGACATATGGAACAGATTTATTACTCAGCCCAGGTTCGAGTTTTAAACATACTCGTCGCGCTCGCTTGTCTGTTTGATTTTAAATACTGTTTGATCGAAAGATCAGTGACCAGTGGGATATAGGAGAGAGGAAAATATAGCCAGAAACGTCAGGTCATAAGTGCTTTACAAGATTAAGAATCTTGCTACCTAATTAAGAAAACCTAGAGCAAAACCTTGAACTCGAGGCTAACAGGAAACCAGAGAACTTCTTTACAGTTGTAGAGGAATTTCTTGGGGGCATGGCAGAAGTGTAAACCCTGGACATTGAAGTACAAAGTTAGTAGTATTCTTCTGTGGTCTTGAAAAATATACCAACCTGACGTAACAGTTCGCTATGCTTGCATTGAGTGGAGTGTTTGATTGCGACCGGGTGTTTTTCTGAGGGAAATCGTTTTATTGACCATATGACTTCTGGTAGTCGTATAGTTCACAGGCCATTTTTCTACTGTAATAATTGTGACCGATAGACTTTTATAGCCAATGTAAATTAGCGATTGTTTACGCCTGTAATTCGTTTATTTTAGTTATTGAAGGAAAAAATTATCAGTCATTGTTTAAGCCGAATAAGGGGTCTTGCGCTGACAAGTAATTATCTAACAAAGTACCCTCGTAAAATTTATGATAAAAAAAAAAAAAAAAAAAAAAAAAAGTGTAAATTAGAGATAAATATTTTTTTTTGTATTTGGTTAGTTTTATATAAAGAATTAATAATTATTGATAATATTATAAATGTTCTAAGAATATCTTTGTGTTTCAAATGTGAGTGTATTGATTTTGTTTTATGGGAAATATGCTGAAAAGTAAACAAAACAAATAACGGTGCGGGACGCCTCCGAGGCCCCGTAAGACCCTACATCCTTTATAGAGGATTAAAAGGACGGAGCACCGGGATCAGTCGCTTGCAGTCAGTGTGTGGATCAGTTGGCCAACACCCGCCGGAGCGCCCCCCCCCCTCATCTCACCACCTTATCGGCCTATGGTTTATGGGGAGCACCTCTGGTTGGAGATTTGACTTGGAACTAGTATGGATATGAGCATATCGATCATCGACTCACCGATTCCATCCACCGGGAACCTCACAGCTGAATGACTAATCCACTATCTAGCTACGACAGGTAACCTCGTTGGACGTAGCTTCCACGTACCGAGGGTTTATGTTGTTTGTTTACGTCGTTCATCAGTTTACACCAAATAACACCAAACTATGCATACGTATAGATAAACACGGACAGTGATGTATTTGTTTTGTTCTCATTCTTCGATCAGCAAACTTTAAGTTAATAAAACTCTGGTTTACAAGTTTCCAGTTTAGTAAAGTTTAAGTATTTTTCTGTCCAATAGTTTAAGTAATTTTTCTCTCAAATAGTTTACTTATTTTTTTTATCAAATAGTTTAATTATTTTTTTTTATCAAATAGTTTAATTATTTTTTTTTTCAAATAGTTTAAGTATTTTTTTTTTTTATCAAATAGCTTAAGGATTTTTTTTTGTTTATTATCATTTAATAAAATGTCGGTAATCTAAATGTCAATTCCCTGTAATATTTCAGGTTCCCCTGTCCTTGGGTAATGCCCTCTCCTGGCATTAATATTTTCCCCAGATTCCTGTAAACATTTAGGGGGAGGAGGAAGAGAGAGAGAGTCGGGGGTTTACAAGTGGTGTCAGGTGTGGGGTGGATTGCAAGAAAATCCACTAATCCGGGATAAACTTTTATTTCGAAAAAAAAAATTTTTTTTTTGATAAATCCCTTTTAAAATGTCGGTTGAAAGTAACCTCCGACAGAGGATAGAAGAATTAGAGAAGGCTAACCTGGCTTTGGCCCAGTCGGAAGAAAAGTTGAAAAATGAACTCGAAGCTAGCCGGACAGAGATAAAGGAAGGAGGGACACCTAAGCCACCAAGGAAGGATTTGTCCTTGCAGGGTCTGATCAAGACGTGGGGAGGGGAGGCGAGTGCCAGGCCGGTTGACGAATTCCTAGAGTATGTGGAGGAAGTAGCAGCTTGTGGAGCTTGGGAGGACGTTGACCGAGTTCGGATTTGTAGGCTCAAGTTGCAGGGCCCGGCAGCCACCTTTGTCAGAGGAAATGAGGAATTAAAGGGTATTGTCAGCTTTAAGAAGTTTGCAGACGCACTGCGAGAAAGGTTTGGAGATCCACATACTTTTGAATATTATGGAAGAATTTTGCAGGAGACGAGTCAACAGCCAAAAGAGAGGATCCAAGAATTTTCGGACAGATGCATTTCCTTGGGGGGGAAAATGACCAGGTCCGATCTATCTGGGAATGAAGCAAAGTGGTGGGCGCGGGAAGTAGAGAGAAAAGTGCTAGAAGCGTTCATGAGGGGACTCTCGGGTGAGGTGGGAAAACAGGTGTTGTTCGGACGCCCAGATACACTGAAGAATGCAGTGAGATTGGCGTTAGATGTAGAACAAGCCTTGCAAGAGCATCAACGGGGAAAGAACGTATATGTGTTGGAAGAGGCAGGGGGCAGGTCCGGCCCCTGCCATGAGCAGCAACGAGAGAGTGAGAGAAATAGGTATAGAAGCTCAGTGGATCCTATCGCCAGAAACGAGGACCAGGCCTCGGCACGGGGAGCGGGAGCGGTGTTTAGCTTAAGGGAACAGATCGAAGACGCTTGTATCAGCGCGATTCAAAAGGCGCTTCCCTCGAGACTAGGGAAATCCGATTCTCAGCGTTGCTATCGGTGTGGAGAGTTAGGACATTACGCAAGGGGATGCAGAATGCCACCACCGGCTAAAGAAGTAAGCAATAACCCGGGCCCCAGAGAAAGGGTAACTTGCTACAGGTGTGGACGGCAAGGGCATATAGCGAACCAGTGCAGATCCCAGCAGCTGCCCGCCGAAAAGAAATTGAACCCCGTGCAGGGGCCCCCAAAATGCTTAAGGCCCGACGGTCACCCTCCGTCTGGGCCGGAGAAACCCAAGCCTGTGGATGAGAAATGGCTTACAGGGGTGGGAGCCGGAGTAGGTAAATTGATAAAACTGGACATGCTAATTGGGGGATATCTCCACCACATGATAGTAGACACGGGGGCCGAAGTGACGCTAATTCGCACGGCGCTTCCGGGAGTTCAATTAAGGCCCGCCAGTGTCCGAGCTAGAGGAGTAACAGGACAGGCTCTGCGTATTTTGGGGGTACAAGAGTTGATGTGCCAAGTAGACGGCCTGGAAGTGAAACATCAGGTGATGATAATCAGCGTGAACTTGCCCGGAGACGGAATCATAGGTTTGGATTTGCTAGAAAAGCTAGGAGCCAAACTGGATATTCGTAACCGGGAGGTGATAGTGACGCCGCCTGACGCTGGCCTGAGTTTTGAGAAGCAACCAGTCAACGTACATCCCCTTCACCAGTTGGGAGTGGCAATAAATTCCTTAGAAGCGAAAGGGAGAAGTACAAGGGAAACGACGCAGGAGGAGCCAATTCCAAAGGATGGATCCTCGTCCGACCTAATCCATGCCCAAGAAAGAAAGCACCAACAGAAGAGGGAAAAGAGGGCCAAACGCGGAAACCAGCAGGCCGCGAACAAAGCAGTAGAGACCCCGGGATCCCACGAACAACCCGACAAGCACGATGAGACCAAGGGGCTAGAAATTACCAGCCCTGCTCGAATCGCAAT
Organism: Acanthosoma haemorrhoidale; assembly: GCA_930367205.1. Lineage (NCBI taxonomy): Eukaryota > Metazoa > Arthropoda > Insecta > Hemiptera > Acanthosomatidae > Acanthosoma > Acanthosoma haemorrhoidale. The sequence continues at coordinate 56,861,399 of OV884013.1, forward strand.
CCCTTCGTGTAGTGAGAAACTCATTAGAGCAACGATCCACCAGAGAGAGAAGGCAGTGGTGGTTGTCGAGCCGGTACCATTGAAACAAGGTAGCTTAAGAGTAGGGCGAAGTATTGGGCTCGTAGAACACGGGGAGGTTTGGATCCAACTTATGAACTCGGGGCCGGTGGATACCTACCTCGATAAAGGGCAATTATTGGGAATAGGCGCGGAATGGCATACGGAGGAAAGAAATGAAAGGGACGTTCGGATACACCGAGTAGAGGGTAGCGAGAATGCTCTGGAAAAGGGGGCTCAACTATGGAATGTAGACCACCTCGGTGAGTCGGATAAGGGTGTAGTCGAGTCGCTGCTAGAAGAGTTTAAAGATCTATTCGACGAACCGGGAAAGGAAGGCTGCTCTACTGGGGTGAAGCATAGAATACCAACAGGGGAAGCTCCCCCGGTGATCAAGCGCCCGTATCGAGTGCCCTTCAACCAACGAGCGGTAGTAGAGGAACACTTAGAAGAAATGTTACGCAAGGGAGTGATAGCTCCTTCCGACAGTGCTTGGGCTGCACCTGTCGTGTTGGTACCCAAACGAAGTGAAGACGGAAGGACCCAGTATAGATTCTGCACTGATTTCCGGGGGCTGAATGCAGTAACGCAGGTGGATGCTTACCCCCTACCATTGATTCAGGAAACATTAGAGATGTTGGGACAGAGTAGGCTTTTCACAACATTAGACCTTGCTAGCGGCTACCACCAAATACCGGTGGCCGAGGAAGATCGACCGAAAACTGCCTTCACCACCCTAGGGGGGCACTACGAGTACCATAAAATGCCGTTCGGGCTTGCTGGGGCCCCAGCCACATTCCAGCGAACTATGGACCAGGTACTGATGGGAGTTAAGGGGACTGACTGCTATGTTTATTTAGATGACATTATCATCTTCAGTGGTGATATGGATGAGCACTGCACTCGATTAAGAAGGGTGCTGGAGCGACTGCGGGGTGCTAATCTGAAGTTGAAAGGACCAAAATGTAAGTTTGTGGTCAGGCAGGTAAAATACCTTGGCCACTTGGTAACCAGTGAAGGGGTGAAACCTGACCCAGAAAAGATCACGGCGGTGACAGAATTTCCAAAACCCGGTTCGGCTCGGGAAGTGAGAGGCTTCCTGGGTCTCGCTGGATATTACCGGAGGTTCGTACCTCAGTTCGCCGAAATTGCCAAGCCCCTCACCCAGTTGATGGGGAAGGGAATGTCATTTCACTGGGGGAAAGAACAAGACGAGGCGTTTACCGCTCTACAGGAGATATTGTGTTCTGACCGAGTGCTGATTTATCCTGATTTCCGGGACCCTTTCATTCTGGCGACCGATGCCTCTGGAATGGCAGTAGGGGCCGTCCTCTCACAACTCCGAAACGGACAAGAAAGGCCTATCGCCTTTGCCAGTCGACAGCTACACCCAGCGGAACAAAATTATTCGGCTACCGAAAGAGAGCTACTTTCGGTAGTTTGGGCAACCAAGCATTTTAGGTGCTATCTGTTGGGTCGAAAGTTTACACTTGTCACTGACCACGCTGCACTTAAATGGATGCTGTCCCTAAGAGACCCGTCCTCACGCTTGATGAGGTGGGCTCTCAGACTCGAGGAATTCGAGTATCAGGTCGTCCACAAACCAGGGAAGAAGCATACCAACGCGGACTCCCTGAGTAGGGCCGTAGCGGGTATAAGGACGTTCGACGAAGGAGCCCAACGGGTTCTTTGGAAAAGAGGGCAGGAACAGGACGAAGAATGCCAGAGATGGGTCAAAAATAACCCACGAGGGTTACGGACGGGGGCGGATGGGATTATACACTACGGAATAAGTGATGACCCAAATCAATGGAAAATTTTGGTTCCACTAGATCGCCGGCAACAGATCATGGAGGAACACCATAGTCGGCCATGGGCGGGACATCCGGGAAGAGAACGTACCCAGGAATTGATAAAGAATAAGTACTATTGGCCCTCGATGGGGAAAGATATAGAAGAGTTCGTTAAGGGGTGCCACTCGTGTGCTCAGAGAAAGACCCCCCCTGGGTTAACAGCTCCTCTAGAGGCCCCCTTCTTTCCCAAGGAGCCATTCGAAATGGTTTCCCTGGATATCGTGGGGCCGTTCCCAAAGAGTAGCCGCGGGAATAAATACTTGTTAACTTTTATAGACCACTTCAGCCGATACACTGAAGCTGGACCTATAAGAGAACAGACGGCGGACGAGACCGCTCGGGTTTTTGTCGAGCGTATAATCACCAGACATGGGACTCCAAAGAAACTACTGACTGATCAAGGCAGGAATTTCGTGTCGGCGTTGTTCAAATCCGTGTGCAAGGGCTTAGGCATACAAAAACTCCAAACCACCCCCTACCATCCCCAGAGTAATGGAATGCTGGAACGCTTTCATCGTACACTGGGAGATTCCATGGCTCACTTTGCCAGAAAAGATGGGCGAGATTGGGACCGGTGGGTCCCCTATTCACTAATGGCTTATCGCTCCATACCACATTCTGCCACGGGATTTTCACCGAACTTCCTGTTATATGGCAGAGAGCTCCGCACTCCGGAAGGGGAATGGATAGAGCCTGTGGAAGCGTTGGAAAACGCCTTAACACAAGATGAAGCTGCAAGGATTAGGGTTCGTGTAGAACAGGCCTACGAAGAAGCCCGTGAAAGAATTAAGAAAACTTGGGCTCGCAGAACCGCGGCGGTTAACCAAGATAGGAGATCCCGTACTTTCACCGAGGGCGACGCGGTATACCTACATGTACCCGCGGTAAAACCAGGAAATTTAAAAAAATTTCATTGCCCTTGGACGGGACCATGGATAATAGTCAAGAAATGCAGTGCGGTAACCTATGCAATCAGAAATGAAACCGGCGGGACCCAGGTAGTTCACGTGAACCGCTTGAAACCGGCTTTTAACAGTGGTCTCGAAACGGAGTATCCAAAGGAGCAACTGTCTGAATCGGAAGATGACGATGACGAAGTAAGGGATAAGGAAAGAGACCAGGAGGACTTCTGGCCGATCCCCCTAACCGACTCTGACGAGGAGGGAGAGCCCCATCCTAGAGAAAGGGCCATTGGGAACGATTCCCTATTGGCCACTAGCTCGCCAAGGAGGGATGTAGTGGCTCCAAGCTGGTGGCCTGAGGGCGAAGCGGAGGGGCGACCGAGTATTATCCGTACGGAGGAAGATGTTTCATCGAGCGAAAATGAGCCCACCCGCCCGGTTACCCCGTTGGTGAACACATCGGAGGTCTCGGGAGAGACCTCGGTGGAGGATGACAGTACCAACTATCGAGACCCGACTTGGGAGGCGGATAGTACAGAGGCACCGATGTTGCCGCGCAGTCCCTACTTATTGAGAAATAATCGCCGGTCTAGCCAGGGAGGGAGAAACAAAGAGTGAGGGTGTCAGTGCGTGTCACGAGAAAGAAAAGTGTTGACCTAGGGCCAACACTTTTGGAAAACGGGGAGTGTTGTGACCGATAGACTTTTATAGCCAATGTAAATTAGCGATTGTTTACGCCTGTAATTCGTTTATTTTAGTTATTGAAGGAAAAAATTATCAGTCATTGTTTAAGCCGAATAAGGGGTCTTGCGCTGACAAGTAATTATCTAACAAAGTACCCTCGTAAAATTTATGATAAAAAAAAAAAAAAAAAAAAAAAAAAGTGTAAATTAGAGATAAATATTTTTTTTTGTATTTGGTTAGTTTTATATAAAGAATTAATAATTATTGATAATATTATAAATGTTCTAAGAATATCTTTGTGTTTCAAATGTGAGTGTATTGATTTTGTTTTATGGGAAATATGCTGAAAAGTAAACAAAACAAATAACGGTGCGGGACGCCTCCGAGGCCCCGTAAGACCCTACATCCTTTATAGAGGATTAAAAGGACGGAGCACCGGGATCAGTCGCTTGCAGTCAGTGTGTGGATCAGTTGGCCAACACCCGCCGGAGCGCCCCCCCCCCTCATCTCACCACCTTATCGGCCTATGGTTTATGGGGAGCACCTCTGGTTGGAGATTTGACTTGGAACTAGTATGGATATGAGCATATCGATCATCGACTCACCGATTCCATCCACCGGGAACCTCACAGCTGAATGACTAATCCACTATCTAGCTACGACAGGTAACCTCGTTGGACGTAGCTTCCACGTACCGAGGGTTTATGTTGTTTGTTTACGTCGTTCATCAGTTTACACCAAATAACACCAAACTATGCATATGTATAGATAAACACGGACAGTGATGTATTTGTTTTGTTCTCATTCTTCGATCAGCAAACTTTAAGTTAATAAAACTCTGGTTTACAAGTTTCCAGTTTAGTAAAGTTTAAGTATTTTTCTGTCCAATAGTTTAAGTAATTTTTCTCTCAAATAGTTTACTTATTTTTTTTATCAAATAGTTTAATTATTTTTTTTTATCAAATAGTTTAATTATTTTTTTTTTCAAATAGTTTAAGTATTTTTTTTTTTTATCAAATAGCTTAAGGATTTTTTTTTGTTTATTATCATTTAATAAAATGTCGGTAATCTAAATGTCAATTCCCTGTAATATTTCAGGTTCCCCTGTCCTTGGGTAATGCCCTCTCCTGGCATTAATATTTTCCCCAGATTCCTGTAAACATTTAGGGGGAGGAGGAAGAGAGAGAGAGTCGGGGGTTTACATAATAATATATAAACCAGTAGGAAAAGAATCAATTATTAATGATGAAGTCTGCGTAAGATTCAGCCAACACCTATTTATGACTCAATTCAAACTGATAACTCTCTTAAATTCAGAGTCATCCTACTTCTCAGGAAAAGATGAAGTAATCCGCAAGGTTTTATACCCTAGGATGTGATAGGATTCCCATTCGAAAATATTTCCGATTTATTAAATAAAAATCGTTCCTTTCGCTCACGACCAAAGGGTGTTAACCATTTTAACACAAACACAGCTGACCTTACCGAAATTAACGCTACATGCCCCATTGGTTCCAGAAATTTCAGAACCGAGAGTTTCAGAAATGAGATACTGGTTCTGACTCTGAAGACGAACAGCCCCATATAAACAGTGGCTGGATCATGTGAAAAGAGTGTCCAGAACAGAATGAATAGATACATCGTATCAGAGAACTGAAGAATGGGCAGAGAACAGAGACATATATAGGGTGTTGGAAAGCTTGGAAATAAAACAATACGATTTGGTGGACGAATCACTTAACAATGCTAAGACAAAAAACGTATACGCAATACAATTTCAAAATACAACAACACTTTATTATGACAGGTACGAAGACAAATTTACTTACGAAAACGACGAGAGTACTGTTTGAAAATGAAAAATCTAAACTAATAATTTGGATGGCGTAGGAAAGTATCCTATACAAGGCTCCTATAAATGTTTTTAACACTTTTTTATTTTATAACATTTTACAGTTGAGTTAAGTCCTTGGTTATTCGGTTGGTAATTTCAATATCTGCGTCTGTGTTCTCGCTTACACTCCATCTGTCCTGGAAATGAAAAGGGTTGGAGAAACTAATTGCTACTGCATTATATTTGACCAATACGGAATCAGGCTGCCTGGATTAAATCAAGTATCCAGGACTGATACTGGGAAATCTTGGTGTAGACGGCAGGTATGGCTTCGTTTCCGCACTTGGCCGGACCGTAGGAGACAAGGCCGACTAGGTAGTATCGCCTGGTTCCGTGGACACTGATCGGCATCACCAGTGGCCCGCCTGAGTCCCCCTCGCAGGAGTCCTTGTTCTTTTTACCACCGGCGCAAATGATGTTGAAGGCTGCAACATGCAAAGTACGGCCAGTTCATTTTTTTTATGTTCATACATATTTTTGTTAATTAATGTGATCAACTATTATTTTGAGTATATTTGCACCACAATGTAATTTGAGTTTTTTTGTATTATTTTTTACCACAATTATAACGCCAGTGTGAGCTGCCGAAAGCTGTTAAATACACGCATAAATAGACTGTTCCTTTTAAGTCTTTAAGTTTTTCAGGCGCAAGAGCTTCAAGCAGCTCGCACTTCCATTTTCAAGTGAATGACAAGAAACCTAGATTAGTTAAACCTAGATTTCAAACATTCTAGTGATAGTTAAAATTCATATCAATAAAATATAAAAAACACGATAGTACCATATGAATGAATATAAATAACAATTTTGCATATTCACAACAGAGGGAGCATGGAAAATTGGTCAATATATATAGAGGTCTACAAAATAATTTCGAAATGTAAAATAAAAGGATTAAATAAAATGAATATCTGCTTGAAACATAAATAATTTATATTTTGGGATGACAAACAGCTAATTTCAAGAAAAAAATGGAATATGAATACATTTTTGAGTTAACGTGTAACGGGTTTAGACGTTTAAAAAAAAGAATAAAATAGCTGCCTTTATTCCACTCTATTCCTCTATATATACATGTAAAGAAAGTATACTTTCTTTAATTTTAATTTGCCGCGCTGCTTCTACTTCGCGCGCCATTTTACTGATGACCACAAGATGGAGCTATCAGCATGATTCTAAAAAGTGAGACGATAGAGAAAGGTTACATTAATCAGAGATACCGAAAGTAATTAAAGTTGTAATTAGAGGGATAATTATAAACTGCAATTGTCGTTTCTTTGTTTACAGGTAAGATTGTGCAAATAGTGTGAATAACTGCTATAGTATAAACATTTTTTCTTTGTTTACAGAGAAACTGATTTCAGTTTATTCCCCCCACCTTCAATAATTGTCTTACATACATTTTCAGTCTTTGTTTACATTAACTACGTGGTATTAGGCCTAGCATTACCGTACTCCTTGATAATCTTCCTTTCTTCGCATTACGAATTGAAACACCCTGGACATCGTTACGTCGGACCACAGGCCAGTACTATATGCAGTTGATTGTAAAGTGGCAACCCCTCATCCCACAAAATAAAACTACGGACTTGCCGACTTGGAGCTGTATCGTTCGTAAATTTATCATAACCATACAGTGCCAGTTCTCCGCACCAAAGAAGAAGTGGATCATGAACTCTTTCACTACTGAAGTGATTGTAGATGCAACTGACACCTCCATCCCGAGGTACAGCCAGATCCCGCTCACTCTACAGCCACCTCCAGACCACATTTTGAAATTTATTGACTTGCGCAATAATTGAAAGGAACTGAGACCGTCAATCCAAGGCAATCGTGAATTCTCAATTATTACAATGCAAATCTGAAGGCAAAGTGGCACGAACGACTTCGAAGCACGCACGGTGATCACAGAAAGTTCTGGAAGCTGTGGAATACCACCTAGTAAGGCCTCTTCACTAAGGTGACACACTTCTTACTGCGGAGCAGCAAGCGAAGAAACTGGCCATCTGCCACGCTGGCGACATCACGTCTACCACTCACCTCCTCCCCTGGAAACGGAACAGAACTACATGTTTGTGTCTTCAAATCAGCTCAAGGTGATTCTTCATCGCTATCAGCGGAACCTGGCACCGAGGCACGACGGGATACAAACGACTAACCTCACCAACCCGTAAAATTCATGTATCAGATTGGTACTTTTCTGACAAGTAGAAACGACCCACCTTGTTTCCATTCTTCAATAAGGGGAGGAGATTACCCTACCCGCTACCACCCGATCAACGTATTAGCACAAATGGGGAAGTTTCTGTAGAAAATTCGTGACAGAATTGGCCTGGACGTAAGTTATTGGGACAAAATAATGAATATGCCAGAGTAGCCCTAGAGGAGGCCTATTGCTTTGCTAAGAAACTCGTCCACAAATTCAAAACCAGAGCAGTCCTCTCATTAGGGTAAACGATGAAAGGTCTTGTTGTCATGGTTAATAATATCAAGTTTTTTGTTTTTTTTATTTGTTAACAGTAGTTGCACCGTCATTAAAACTGTCAATGAAATTGTGTTCGTAATTGTGTTTTACAGAGAGAGATGATATTTTACAAGTCAGCTAAAAATAAAACCAGCCCCAAGGTAAATTATAACGTGTCATAATTAATTAATTACTAGGTAATTAAAAAAATATAATAAACCAACAATATACAGAAAACTAATAACAATTGAACACTTACGATAATTTACATGTTTCTCTTTGAACAAATTACAGGAGTAATTGTCAACAAGTTTCAATTTCACCATCTGCAATGTAGTAGCCATGTCTTTGGTATCTGGGAAAATTTTTTTTTCAAAGATGAAATTTAATAAGGTGCTTCTAAATAAATCAATGCATTCAATACTTTTGGTTTTAAGTATTTTATTCATACTAAATGTTTCTTTTATAACCGTACAATATGATCTTTCATAGCTGCTTTATAGTTTTATGAATAATTGAACGAATGAACTTTATAGTTCTTTACAATTCTCATATCCAGGACCTTTCAGCTCTCCCAAAAAGCATAAAAAAAATTATACTGTACCAACTTATTGTAAACTAATTACTCACTTAATATTTAAAAAAATAAAATGTATTTAATACATAAAATTATCCCTGAGAGGAAAAATGCAAATAAAAGTTTTATAAATAAAAAATCAACTGAATAAATTTTAAACAGAAATAAAATTAAACTAAACTTAAAATGAAATTCAGACCCAATGAGGAAGGAGTACTCACATATGTTGGTTATACCCCAGCCAGCCACTTCACCCATACCTCCAGTCAAGGACATTTTGGTGATGATGCTGGGCTGCAAACAGATTGGTGCCACCGTCTCTGTAACAACACCGTTCATTCTACTGCAGTGTTTTTGTGCCTTAGATATGTACAATACCGTAAAGGACATACAAGCTACAACGCTCATGAATTATCCATAGTTTAGAAACAACAAACATTTTAGCCATATGAGTTGGAGCATCGGTTCAGACTGATAAAAGAGATACATGGGATAATTGATTACTATTTTTAACATGTGCCTTTCTTTTCTAGAGCAATACCGTGTGCCTTTCTTGTTTCTTATCAGAAATATACCTCAAATCCTTAACGACGGTAACCCAAGATTGCGCCAGGCGAAGCTAGAATTTGGTAGAAAAACCTCAAGATTGTTTGTCTGTATGATCTGCTCGTCTGACTTCCTGATAATGATGTCCATGATCGTCTCACATGGTTTTGGTCCCTTCTGAGTCCTCATCGACTCCATAAGCACAGTAGGCCAACTGAAGACATCAGCAGTACAGCATTCAGGTAAATAAGATCTTTGGGCTCTCTCGTTGACCTTGATGCCTCATTTGTTGCACGAATTCTCTACCTCTTTGAGGTGACATTAGATGTTGCTAGATACCGTTTTGAGCCACAGCGGACCCAAAAGTGTCAGTCGGCAGATAGGGTTGAAGGATTAGATAAAGAGTCTGAGGTAATGAGATTTTTATCAAACCTGTGTGGCATAACCGGTCGAAAGCCTGTGCTACTTCAAAAAAGGTAAGCGTGCCAAAGCGCTTATTTTCGAGTGCTGAGAATACATGATCAACCATGTGGAGGCCTTGTTGAGCTGTGGAGTGTGAGCAAAAACCTTTGCTTCATGAAATATTACTAAATTTCTACAATCTTTTTTAATAGCTTAATATTTTCTTTTGCTTATACTCCACTTCCTTTCCGCATGCGAGGGAGGTCTCTGGGCTGCTTGTAAATACTGTATGAATGAGCAAGTGATGAAAATTGTAAACATGTTATGAATGAGAATATTTATCACAATTACTTATTGCCCAATAAGGCAGATTGTAATTTTACCACAATAAAGATTTTTACTTATCATTTACATGTATATTAATTAACATTTATTGGTTTTTACTATATAGAGTTATTAAAAATTGTATTAAAATTTCCTTAATACACAATTTCTGTTATTCACTCAATTTCAATTATTCTCTCAAACACAATTATTTTCTCAAACACAATTATATTTTATTTAGGAATTACCTAAGATGTCCTGCCATATTATTCAATACAGACACCTAAATTATTTTTCATTCCTACCTTCTCAGAGATTAATAGACACACAGTTAATGGTCGATTCAATTCCGTCTAGCTTGGAGGAACCACCTATAGTTGGCTATATTACTTAAAGACGAGTGATCTGTTAGAATTGAGAGATTTATGGAAACTAAATCAGGCGACGAATTCGATAATACATGAGCCCCAATCCTTGTTAGTCTCTTTCTGATCGTAGCGGGGGACACCATAACAGATATAACTATTGAAGGAGGTTTTTTAATTTGGCGTACATCCAATGTGCTAGGTCCAGCTGTGTAACCATCCTCTCATTGAGTGCGTTATTAAGAGGTACAAATTGGTTCCTAACCTCTATTTTCTGGACTGGTTTCGGTTGCACTACTTTAGCCTAATTTAGGGGACCGTAAATTTGGTTGATTAGAAATCTGTCGTTGGTAGGATGCGTTTGAGGGACGCTGCTTCCACTTCAATGGACTGGGCTATCTTCGTGCATAGTATTGTAGTCCTCTGACAGACTTTCGAGGTAATCGCAATGCACAAATAATTGTTCGTTATAGGGGATTGATCTTATATCACAAGACACTGTATTACACTTTTGTATATATTAATGCTCACCTTGCCTGTCGTTTTGCTTGCCGGTGCTATAGGCCCTCTGTCCTGTTTCCGGGATACAGTTTCCAGGGAAGGCAGCTCACTAACTCATTAAACTATCGAAAATAACAACATGCTGAAAAGAATAAGTTATTAACTATTCAACAACCAGATATAACCGTTTTTGTTTTTTTTTCAAAATCCTTCATTTAATATATACAGATTCCACAACATGGAATCTATTCATAAATGCACAGTGCTAATTATATTTACTGTAGCGTCGATGTGTGGGGATTAAAGAATTTTTGTATGGTAGGCTAATGTACAGAATACAAGGGGTGTGAACATAGAAAGTGATAGGGCTCGCCTTAAGAATGAGTTGATGACCGATTTCTGAAAATTGGATCGTCTTAATTCCAGCAATCTGAATCAATTAATGTGGGAGCGAAAAGAAAAGTGTATAACCTCAATCTAGCGCATGGATATACTCGATTCCATTATAAAACAAATTTATGACTTATTGTTACTATTATTATTATTATATAGTAATATAGTAAATATCAAAATATGTTTTTCGTACTAGCTGTGTGGAGATAACTTGATCTAGAACAAGCTATTAGCGATTAAATGTATTCCTTACTGACCACTGAACTTGATTGGTTTTGCTAATAGGCAGAGAGCGATGTCGTTCTCCATCAGCTTGGGCCTGAAATAGTGGGGCACGTAGCACTCCGAAATGTTGATGTCCTGCACCGGTGCGGCACAATGATCGTCGTAGCAATCCGGGTTCATCCTCGTATTGTACTCTCCGACCCGGACCATGTTCCTGCAAGTGGAACCAAGTCACATATACTTCTTACATTAGCAGATAAACATTGAGGGTTCAAAAAATAATGATCCCCCTTCTCTTCTACATGGGAAGTCTACAAAATGTTAATGTTAGGAGTCTACACTATTACCTGCGGTAAGCGGGAAGTTTTTTTTAAAGTTTTTATGCGCAGGAAGAATGCACAGGAACTAAAAGACTAACTGGCTTGAACATCTAAGCCCTAAAGATAGTTTGTCCTCGCACGTTAGAGAGGTTGGCGTACAAGCTGGACCACATTAAGTCCAACGCTTACATAGTGAAGAAAAAAAATATTCACACCAATTGCCTAGAAAACTTATAAATTAAATTAAATGCAATTAAACCTACTTTTCTAAATTTAAACGAATACTTCAAATGGGCCCCATTCTTAGATACTCACTTCTTACGTTTTGGGAACATATCTAAAGTTAGTCGTAGATCTGAGTAATCATTGAAAAGTGAATAAAATTCTTGTGTTAGATTGCTTCTCCTTTAAATATGAGTTTTATTTTATTTTATTATCGTAGATATCATATTTTATATTTTGGACTTTTAACTTTTTTAATCTTTTTACATATTTTTTTGCTGTGAGAACTCCTTTTTGTAATTATATATTTGTATCATGAATATAATGATTTCACGTATTGTGTACCACATTGAGATTTGTGATTTTTTGCACTTGAAAATGGCAGTGTGAAGTTGTGCGTTTAATACACATAATTTGTGAGTAGACGCCTAAAACTGTCTTTTTCTTTCAACCCATATAGAACAATACCCATATTTCGCAATAATTTACAAAGATGAGTAATTCGTAAAGGAAATGGAGCCCCCCGAAACATGCTCACAAATAATATTGGTTAGCAATGTGATTTTTCGAGAGGTTTGCCAAGCTTTCTGTGGCAATATATTGTCTGACATGCATCGGTCATAAGCACATGCCGGAAAATTGAAGATGACGCTCCAATCAAAATAATGAACTACAACTTTTAAGAAGTTAAATCGTTCTCCAAGTATCTTAGGTGCTATGTCAAGCCTAATTGAGGGTGGGATCATGATAAGAAAACAACATTTCAAAGGGTTGAAAGAAAATTCAATTTACGGACACTAAAGTGGCCACGTACAAACAGGTTAATCTAGAAGTACAAAAAACACTGATAGAAGACATTCGAAGAACTTAATCAAATTGTAAATACAGGTACATAAATACGTTCATTCATTGGATGATACAATAATACACGTGGGAAATATAGGAAATATGACACGCAAATGATAGCCGCACATAAAAAACTACAATTGGCACGATTGGTATAGATGATGGACAAAAACGACTAAAGGAAATGAACTGGATGACTACATTGTAGACATAGACTCGAGAAATGGGTACCTAACCTGAACCATAAGTTCTCCACCAAAAGTAGTAACCATAAGTAGTTACCTAGTTGCAGTATCCGCAACGATTCAAACTAATTGATAATCCATATTGTACCTGTGACGAAACTGAACTAACTTAGAGACAGGTGTAAACTTCTGGAAGGACTACAATTCGGTGGGAAAAACGGTCAATGGTCTTTAACTAAACATGAACTATTTATTGATTTTTTTAAAATGTTATCGATCGTTGTATTATTTGGGATTATTGAAGTATAATGTATATTACAGTTCTTTAACTTCACTTTCCATCTGTCCATATAATGTTTGGCTCATACACAAATTAATTATTTGTTTGCAATCGAATAAATGAAAAAAAAAATTCTTTATTACTACGTACTGGATGGTTGTAAGGATAATTCCAAGATATCGATAAACTAAAATGAAAGTAAATTATGCCAGTACCGCTATGTCTAGGGTAGGATTACAGAGCAGACATTGGGAGATGGGCCTGGCTGCAATATCGGCCGCCCTGTCCTCGGTCTACCCCACACAAGCAGCTCGGTCTTGTCAAGCTTGTATGATATTGTGCACAATATACTCAGTCTGTATCTAGATCTCTCTACACGGATCCTCGGAATTAATGATCATATACATAATAACAAATGCCGACACTAAAGGCCAGAAACTCCAAACATTTAGGTTTAAAGTTGTAGTATTCTTAAATGAAACAGTAAAAATGACATAGGGAAAGAAACCATTAGCTTTAAATTAAGTGCATTATATGATGTTGTATGTGAAGCTTTCTACATATTCAGAATTTTGAAATTTACGCATTTAGCTTTTCGACAGTGCAGATCTTGTACCCTTGGGTACATGACAGGAGATAAATGAATGACAGCAGGCGGTTAGAACCCTAGAAGAGGGAGGATAGGGGAGGGTATATTCACATAAAACCCAAACAAAAAGACAGAGAATTATGTTCAGGGGTGTGAGAGGTATACCTTGATTCTCAGCTATCGATAGGAGTAGTTGGAGGACACTTCGGCTTTGGACAGCTTGATTCAATCCTTAAGCAAGACTTCGATAGACCTTCCTTCAAATCAAGATATCGATGTACCGTAAAATAACTTGTATGTAAATATTCAGTAACCACATGTATATATATCCATACATACTCGTATATCATTTAGTTTTATTTAATGTTTAATGTTTAAAAAATCGTTAGTTTTATCATATCTAAACCCTCTCTTCCAAAACATGACACCACCACCGCTACCGGCACGATGGCAACTCACAAGATCGAGTAAAGCAGAACCTATGGTTGACATATCGGCGCTTGGCCCACCAACAACAAGCCTCTAAGGGGCACCCTCACTGATATTAGACTAACTACGACTGCACTACATGCCTAGAGGGACTCTAGGCCCAGCCACCAGTGGACTCTCACCACTGTACCGTAACAATCAACCTCCACCGAGGATTCCCACACTCCTTACTCCTCTCACACCACCTTCAAGCAGGTCCTCCTAGTACAAGGATCCGATCACCCTAAATATTTTATATTTCTCCCTCATCCTAAAATTCTAACTAGAGAGCTTAGAAAAAAAAAAAAAGAAAAAAGTTTTATCATAAATCCAATTAAGATTTAATTTTCTTCATTATTAATATTCAACAAACATACCTTTGGGAAATAATCCAATTTGGAACAGAAATTATGTTGGATCAATGTTACATCATTTGATAGGACGATCGAACCAAGCAGGTTGAATAAATAAATTAGGCATCCCTCTTTTCATAACCTTTTTTAAATTAAATACATTATTTTATTTGTTTTGCCATAGTGTAGAGATGTGTGGATCGGGATAAGGTAAGTAAATAGAAATATAAAATCGATGATACATATTTATATTTTTTTTTTTGTGATAAATATATTTGAACAATCGGTCATCCACACTAGAAATCAAGCAAATATCCTTTCTTTTCGAAAAACCAAAACGTGAAATGGCATGTCAATATCCCAGGGCATCCAAAGAGCCGAGGAGGGATTGAGCGTCTCCACAGTACATTGGGCGATCATCTCCGCGTCTACAATGCCGACAAAGGGTTGGAGCCGGCAGAGGCAATGCCTAGGGCGGTCATTGCGTATAATCATTCTGTTCACACGGCCACCGGGTTTTCACCCTTTGAAATCCTTTTTGGACTTCGTGGGCGTCGCCGGGACACGAGTAGAACGGTGGTGGGAGACGAGACGTCCGCACAACTCACCACCAACCGCGTGGAGCTGGGGAAAAATCCAGGAGGGTGTTGAGGGAGAACGCGGGCGTCAAACCACTAGAAGGGTGCGTCGCGATAGGCACTACGGTGTATCGTAAGATCGGTTCCAATAGGAGTAAGAAGGTGACCCGTTATGAGGGTCCCTTCCGGGTGATCACGATTCCTGAACACAATTTGGCGACCATTCAAAGTGGTCATGAACCCGTGAAGAGGAGAACTGTCCATCTCGAGCAGTTAAAGCTTCCAGTGGGGAAGCCCTCCAAATAGGAAATTGACTCTAATTTCCTCACTCCTGCACACATCTCATTGGGTTTTTGGTGTCTATACTTTGGTCAGATACATATTTTTTTTTATTTTATTGTTTTAACCTTTGTACCACATTGGATAAAGTTATGTTCTGTTTCTATGATTATAAGACAGTGTTGTGCTGCTCTACGCGAGTAGGAAATTATTATGTCAGAACTGTATATAATTAGCATAAGTTTAAGTTTCAGTTCCCGACGTATGGTCAGGAACTGGCAGGGGGGAGTTAAAGCCAGAGGCAAGTTTATGTTGTAAACTAATACGATCATGGGAGGTAAACAACCCATGATCCCAATTAGGTCGGATTACTAAAGACAATAAGGCAGTCTCTCTACAGAAGTTCGAGAGTGTAGTTCGTTTCCCTCTTTCCTAATCTTCCTGTAAGCTTAACCGCCGACGATTAACTTATAAATGTATATATATATATATATATATATATATATATATATATATATATATATAATTTAAAGGTTATATATTATAAATATATATATATATATATATATAAGTTAAGTCCAGGCGCCGCTAGTGCCCAGCCTTAATCCCCAAATATATGTTATCTGTATATGTTTACAGGTAATACCTATAGATAGAGGTATCTTGGTCTAAATAAAGCAGTCTTGTTATAACGTTCTACGTGTTCTTATTACCAACCTTTCTTAGCTTGTAATTCAATAAACATTAACTGGTGCCGAAACCCGGGAACCGTGGAGAAAGAGAGTTATCGAGTGCGAGCGTAATTTTTTTTTGTTTTTTTTTCTTCTATACGCGAAAGAGAGAAGATGACTGAAGGAGGAATTTTGAGACAGCCCGTCTTGAATCTCGTAGAGGGAGCAGATATTAGAAGAGTGGGAACTATGCCAGAAGTTCATGCCACGGCGCTCGCGCTGATGAGGGTAAAAGCGATGAATACCCAGGATCTGAGGAAGGCTGTTGCGGAGCTGGAGAGATTCACTGGGGAACTGGGTGAGCTGAACCATTTCCTAAAAGGAGGAGACCGTCTCACAGCTTTAATTGGAGCTAAAGCAGAAGAAAATTTAATAGATCCCAGAGACGCGGAATCGTTGAAGGCGGCCCTGATATGTCGGGTCAAGAGAAGTATACTGAATCAAATTCAGGCAGATGAAGAAACCCCGTGGGAATTAATTAAGATGAGATTGAAGAAGGCGTACGGAGGAGGACGATGGACTCCCGAGGAGGACATATTCCAAATGTTTAGGGAGACAAAGTCCCCAAGACAAAGTAACGGGCAATATGCTGCGGGGTTAGTAGTCCGTTTCAATAAGATAACGGAGAAGATGAGAGAGTCGATTAGCGTAGAAGAGGTGGAGGGTAGAATGGGATTCTTATCCACAATTCTAAAAGTGCAACTGGCCAAGGAGACAGGAAGAAAGGAAGGATTCTCTGATGAGCGCTCGTTCTCGGAGTGTGCACAATCAATGATCGACACTAGTGCCAAGGAGGAAGAAGTGAGGGTGCAAGACGTCGACAATGAGTGGAGCCGAGTTGCATACAAAAGAACCCGGACCCTGAAACCAACCTGGAGGAGACCAGAAACGTCCGTTATTGGCAGAGACAAGGGAACGACAGGAGAAAGAAGATTTAGAGGAACGAGACCGAGGTATGCCCCGCCCAGGGAAGAAAGAAAATGCCACGGATGTAGGAAGGCAGGACATTTAGTGGCACAGTGTCCTCGAACAAAATGTTTTGAGTGTGGCGAGGAAGGACACATCGCGAGGCATTGCCCGTATATCTTCCGGAGGAGAGAATACCAACGACCAGAACCAATGGAGGTAAACACTCAAGAGGTAAGAGAGGGACGGAGCATGACACATGGGGAGAGTGGATCATCAGAAGATGAGTCATCAGGGACTTCGGGAACTGAAGGAGAAGAAGCGAGGCGCAGCAGAAACAGGAGACAGACAGGGCAGAAGGTCGAGTCACGTAGATGGGAGCAACGTGATGAAGCCTGAGGAGCGTGTCGGCAGAGAGGCGACCGCATCCTGAGATGTAATGCAATTCGGGAGAGGATGTGTGCGTTGCCAATAATTAGGGTCAAAGGAGGAGAGATGTGTCTGGTGGACACGGGAAGCACCAACACCATCATGTCCCGCGGAGCGCTGGAGAGGCTGTATGGTGGAGAGAGGGCACTCCAGATTCAGGTATGTAATTGTAGTTTAATCACCCTGGGAGGCCCTTGCGAGGTAGTGGGAGAGTTAGTCATAGGGCTAAATAGGTGGGCGAAGAAAGGGGGAGATCTAAAGATACATATCGTAGGAAACATGCCGCGGGAGTACCAGGTGATAGTTGGGTGCGACATGTTGGGGAAGGTAGGTGCGCGTGTGGAGAATATCGGGAAAAAATGGAACATTAAGTTGGGCAAAGTGGAATATAAATGTCAAGGGACTATATGGGACGGAAGAGCGCGGATAGGGGCGGTTAATAAAATAGAGGGCTGGAGGGAAGGCCTACAGAGGGAGTTTGAGGATATTTTTTACGTAGAGGGAGACACGCTAGGAGCGACTGGGAAGACGGTCCACGAGATCCAGTTAAAGAAAGAACGCGTCACATACGTGAAAGAGAGACGATATCCGCAGGCACTACGTAGGCATATTAGAGAGGAGCTAGAGAGTCTCAAACGGCAAGGGATTATAATTGATAGCACTTCGCCATATAACAGTCCTCTATGGGCAGTGAGGAAGAAAAATAGACCTGGGGACGAGACGGAGAAATACAGGGTAGTTATCGATTATCGGAAGTTAAACGAGAACACGACGGATGAGAAGTATCCTATTCCCCGATTTGAGGACATATTAGACAGATTGAACGGGGCGACAATATTTAGTACCCTAGATCTAAAGGCAGGCTATCACCAGATCAAGATGAGTGCGAACGACCAAGACAAAACGGCCTTTACATTTGAGAGGGGGCATTATCAATTTACCAGGATGCCATTTGGACTGAAAAACGCCCCGATTACCTTTCAACGCCTAATGGATGAATTTTTGAGGGGAATAGACGAAGCGGTATGCCAGGTCTACATGGACGATCTGTTAGTTTTCAGCAGAACGGAGGCAGAGCACGTTGAGCACCTAAGAAGTGTATTTCAAAGAGTCCGCGAATTTGGATTAAAATTGTCCATGGAGAAGTCTCTGTTGGGGAAGAAAAAAATCAATTTTTTGGGCCACACTATCTCACAGGAGGGGGTTAAGCCAGACTCTACGAAGGTCGAGGCCATTAGAAGGATGGTGGTGCCCACAGATGTAAAGGGGATCCGTCGACTTCTGGGGACGCTTAATTATTACAGAAGATTTGTGCCGGACATGGCGGCATACCTGGTGCCTATTAATAATTTACTGCGAAAGGGAGCGAGGGTGGTAATTACCCCAATCATGGAGCAGAACATCCGGAAATGTATGTCTAGCTTACAAGAGGAACCGATATTAGCATTTCCCGATTTCCAACATCCCTTCACAATCACCACTGATGCCAGCGAATACGCACTGGGGGCAGTGTTGTCGCAGGAGAGAGACGGTGGGGAGCGCCCGGTGGCGTACGCTAGTCGACGGCTCACAGAAACGGAAGCGCGGTATAGTGCTCTAGAGAGAGAGCTCCTAGGTATCGTCTGGGCTATAGACCATTTCCGCCCATATGTCTTCGGCAGAAAATTCCGTGTTCACACCGACCACAGACCCCTACAATGGGTAGGAAAGTTAAAGGAGTCCTCGGCGCGGGTCACGAGGTGGAAAGAGTTTTTGTCCCAGTACAATATGGAGATCATATATAAACCCGGGAAAGAGAACGTAGTGGCAGACTGGCTGTCCAGAGCCATTACTGTGAATGCATTAGAAGAAGGGGAACCATCCGGGGAAATCCAACAGTTTCTCCGGGAATGGACACCCGGGGAGGATGGAAGCCTCGGTACGCGAGGAGATAGCGAAGGTGAGGAAACCCTTGAAGAGGAAGGTTCCGCCGCCGAAAGACCTGTTGAAATGGAAGTAACAGAAGGGATCGTGAACGACAAAAGACGGCAGATCATTTGGAAATCCAAGACCTCAGGGCGGCTGCAGATCGCATATGACAGTTATGGGAGAAGTAAAATCGCGACGATTTGGTCGCCACCAGGGGTTAGGAACGACCAAATTTGCCGTGCATTGAAAGATGCCTCGGAACCCGGAAAGACCCATCATGTATTTGTAGGGAATGCCACTATTTGGGAGAAAATTCGTAGACTCTGGCGAACGGAACAACTTGGAGTGGATAGGATATTTATTCGGTGCACGTCGATGGTGGAGACACTCAAAGACAGAGAACAGCAGCTGGAAGTGACGCTGGCCTATCACCAAGGAAAAACGAACCACCGTGGAGTTCAGGAAACGTTGCAAGCGTTGCGGCGGAGGTACTTTTGGTGGGGAATGAAAAAGAGCATACAAGAAATGATAGGGGCATGTGCAGTTTGTCTCACTACGAAGTATGACAGACATCCGCCACGGGGGCGACAAGAAGAATCGCCCACCGCCGAGACACCGTTGAGTGACTTACAAGTGGATACCTTCACTTGGAGGGGGTATAAGTGGGTTACCACAATCGACAGCTTTAGCAAAGTGGCCATGGCGCACCCGGTGCAAGATCGGTCATCAGACGCGGTAATGCTGGCATTAAATACCTGGTTCCAGTTTTACGGAGTACCAGACCGGATCGCGTCGGATGGGGGCAGAGAATTTGACAATGCCAACATCCGAAAAGAAATGAAGACTCTCGATGTCTCTTGGCATCTTAATACCCCAGGGCACCCTAAGAGTAGAGGAGGGATAGAAAGATTGCACAGCACCCTGAGTGACCACCTGCGGGTATATCACGCGGAAAAGGGTCTGCCGGCGAATGAGGCAATGCCGAAGGCGGTGGCCGCTTACAATCATTCGATCCACACCGCGACGGGGTTCTCCCCGTTCGAGATCCTCTTTGGGCTGCGCGAAAGACGGAGAAATGGGGCAGAGACGGTAGCAGACAAGGGAATGGCGGAGAAAATGGCGAGTAATACTGTCGCTTTGAGGAAAATATGCGACAAAGTCAGAGAAAGGATAACGAGGGACAAAGCGAGACGAGTGGAACGGGAAAACCTCAAAGTCCGGGATCGAATGGGGGAACTTAAAATCGGGACTATCGTCTATAAAAAACTAGGGTCAAATAGGAGCAAAGAGCTGGTGCGATATGAGGGCCCATTTAAAGTGGTCGTGATTAGGGAACACAACGTCGTGACAATTGAGAGTATACGACCCCCTAAGAAGCGGCGAAATGTCCACATAGAACAGTTAAAGCTTCCACCAGGGGGGGAGGTTGTAGATCAGGAATGAGCTGGAGTGTCCTCGCAGCATACACGCAAGGAACATTGTAAATAGTTATAGTTATGTGATTTTTCCCACAGAAGTATTGTTTTTTTTTAAAAGTCAAAGTTTTCTTTTATGTTTTTTGTTTACAAGTGACAGTTGGTTTTTACGTTTTATAGGATTAGAGCTTAATGTGAGGGATTACAGGCTGTGTACGGGCGGGGCTGGCCTTTGCTCCTTTGTAACATTAGCGGAGCATTATTTGAATGGACTGAGACGTCCGAGTGTTGGACTTCAAAGTTTGCGAATGGGTGTTCGTAAACTGGTGGGGGGGAGTTAAGTCCAGGCGCCGCTAGTGCCCAGCCTTAATCCCCAAATATATGTTATCTGTATATGTTTACAGGTAATACCTATAGATAGAGGTATCTTGGTCTAAATAAAGCAGTCTTGTTATAACGTTCTACGTGTTCTTATTACCAACCTTTCTTAGCTTGTAATTCAATAAACATTAACTTATATATATATATATATATATATATATATATATATATATATGGGGGATATATGTATATATTTATAATTTAAAGTTTTTTCATAGAAAATAAACAGGCTTAAAACTATAAGATGTTTGTGTTATTGTCAAAAGTAGATTTAAAGAACTTTGACTGAGTTTTTCAGCCATAGTAAACTATGATATGTGTAACCCACAAAAATTCATTTCAATAAATTTTCAAATCAAACATTAAGCAGCTTATAATTCTACTATAAAACCAAGTCTACTATCTCTATTGTTGTAACAAAACATAAAATGTGATATCCTTACGGAAAGGTCCGTCGAATCAAAAAACAGTGTGCGGCCGTCACTACGTAGTACCTGTTCAAAATAGCTCCTCCGCAAGAGAAGATTACGTAACTGCCAAAATCTCCCTTACCTGAAAGATACATAAGTAACATGTTTATGCATTATAACATCTCATTTATTTGTACTGTTCTTTGGTTTACTGCCCTGAAGTGCTGATGTCATAGAATATTTTTTACCTTCTCACTAGGCTACCAGGTGATATTTTTCGTTCACTAACTCTTTAGAATTGAATCAACAAATTTCTGATTAGATATCTTTTTTAAACAAACATTTCCAAAATAATGACTTGAAATGGGATAAATTTTGATTACAAATTATTTTTCAGGAAAAAAAGTCGAATTTCTGTTTATCATTTTTCTGCATGTTTAACTTCTTCAAGCGTTTTGTGCTGGAAAAAACAACAGGTTTCTTTGTATTTTTTGATGTTTTCATATATTAAAAATGTGAAGAATATCAAACGTGATTCTCAATTTACCTATCTTATTATTCTAATGATTTGTTATTCCTTCTGACTGTACTTCTCTGCTTTAATTTGCTTAAACCTGATGTACATGATGGTTATATACGAGTGTATAAAGGATAGTGTTTTCGGTTTATAATATACATATTATGTAAGTGTAAGAATGTGTGGATGTGTACATAAGGATATTAGTTTAATTTGTACACAAATTGAGATTCTATTTCACTTTTACATTATTTTAATTTAGTTACTATATATAAGATTTTTCTTTATTACTTTAATTGGTGGATTACTCATAACGCAATACTAAGTATTAATAAATATTATACTATAATTATTCTAAGGGGACTTAGTCCCGGAATAAAGTTCTTTTTTAATTCATTCATAGCATCTCATCAAATAAAAATCGTCATTTTAACAAAAAAAAATATTGTGACAACAAAAACATCAATAAAATTTTTTTAAATTCTTTTCGTGTTATCACATATTTGAATTTTTTTGAACTTTAATAATCAAGATTATAAAATCGTTTTTACAACCACCCGTGTAGAGCAAACGTGCATACCGATGTACTAAACCCGATGACCTGGTGACTCATAGTGACTGAATTTTAAGAGATTCTAGGGTACAATTCGGTATTTGATATTTTGCGGGAAATATCAATATAATTAGACTGACTTTGATTATTAAGGGTGGTTTTAAGTTAATTTCCTTGATAGTACATCTAAATGCATCGGCAATGACCCATACCACTCGAATTATATTATTTATATATATTATAATTGAAAATTTGTCTTTGTTTCTTTTTCAACATGTATATATATATATTTCAATATATTTATATATCTGTAAGGGTCTATGCGGCAGTTGTAACAAGGCAGTTAAACCGAGGGTCGAAGGCCGCCTGCAATAAACCTGAGGGTAAGCCACCTGTGCCCCCTCATAAAGCAGACCTCTTGTCGGCTTCCGGTGGTCATAAAATCTAAAAGCCATGCCATAAACAGTTTAGGGGACGAGCGATCACATCATAAAACATACCCCGTGCAGCCGTCTCCACCTTCCACTAGGAAGGGGAAACGGTACATAAGCCCGGAAGCTAGGCTCTGTAGGTAGATTCGTTGAGGAAGGACCTATTCTTACTCAGCGATTTGTTTTTCAGTGAACTTAGTGTTTTTCAGTGAACTTAGTTACAAAGTGTTTCTCGAGAAGACAGGAAGTGATAGGAGGACGATGGAGATGGAAGTGGACACTTCCAGGAAGCGGCCGGCTTCCAGGCCGACAACCCCGGACAGTGAAGAGGACTTCACTTTCCCCAAAATTACGGCGAAAGCCCAACGGCCTGCGAAGAAGAAGCAGACGAAGGTCGAAAATAAATTTCAGTTACTCGCAAGCGAGTCAACTGAAAGTTTACAACCGACTATACCGGTAACCGTGAAAAAGCCACCGCCAGTTATTGTCTCCGGAGAAACAACTACGACAATAGCCCAGCTGCTTAAATCCAGCAATATAATGCACTTCACCCTGAGGAAGACGAAAGATGGGGTAACGATTTACCCAGAAGAGGAGGAAGAGAGGATTAAAATCCTAGATATACTCCAGCAGAATGGTAAACTATTCCATTCCTTTGCTCCTAGGGGTAGACCCAGAAACAAAAAGTTTCTTATTCTAGGATTAGATGTCCAGGAGGACATAAACTTAATAAATGCCGCAATCGCGACAGCAGAGCCCGACGTCCTCGATATAAGAAGACAGACCCCAGCGGGAATAAAACAGATATTGCCCCGGTCCTAGTCACGACGAAACCCTCGGTGACCCTCAACGCATTGAAAAAATTGAAAGCCATAAACCATGTGATAATCAAAATAGTCACATACAACGAACAGCGGGGAGTCCCGTAGTGCTATAAATGCCAGGAGTTTGGGCATACCCGGAACCACTGCGGAGAGAAGGAAAGATGTGTGAGATGTGCGGAACCCCACGAGGTGGCGCAGTGTCCCAGAAACAACTCAGCCCCGCTAAAGTGCTGTAACTGCGGCGAGGCGCATCCCGCCCCTTACAGAGGCTGCGCGAAGCGAAAGGAGATCCTCGCCAGGATGAAACCAGCCCACGACAGACTGCAGCCTCAGCAGAAGAAGCAACGCCAGAACGAGCCAATCATGAGACCTGCTCCTCCACCATTTACAAACGCTTGGCAGAACCCGCTCTACAAGCTGTTCCAGGACAAGAATGAAGACCCAGCTGCCACCTCCACGTCGAGAGCGGCCCCCACCTCGTCGAGAATGGCTCCCACCACGTCGGCCGACACATCGGGAAATTCTAGACGTAAGTACCTAGATCCTAGGCTAAAGTTTATGACAAACGACCAGCGCCAAGACCTGGAGTGTGGACCGAAATGGGTAACTGCCCTCGTCGATTTTTTTATGGCTATAATATCTGGTAATCATCAACAATGGTAGATCGCCAAATATTAAATTTCAACGTTGATGGTCTCCTGACCAAAATAGATAGAGGTAGAAGTGCTGTTAGCGCTCTACCGACCAGATATTGTAGTTTTGACAGACACTAGAGTATCTACACAATCGATCCACAGTAAAGGTTATTCAACTGCCATTGAAAGGGTTAACGGTTACGGAGGCGTCCTCGTTGCTATACGCCTTGGTATCAATTGGAAGATAGTGGCTTCACCACTGACTACAACTGATCTCAAGCTTCACCACTTAACAGTTAAGGTAAATTTGGGGAGACCCATTTACCTTACCGCTCTATACAGGAGACCGTACGCGTCTCTCCAGGAGTACTTAGCCCTGCTACAAGCATGTTCTCAGAGATCTGGCATGCTCGCTAGAGATCTGACGGGCAGAGATCTGGGTGGTGGGAGATCTCAATGCGAGACATACGATGTGGTATAACACCGCAACAAACATGGCTGGGAGACTCCTGTTGAGAACGCCGTTTACGGTCGTTCACCCCCAGACTTTTACTTTTCGACATAGAGGTAACCCACAAGCTACCTCGACAATTGACTTACTACTGACAAAACAACCACACCGCATCACTAGTTGCACCGCCCTTGACTTTATTACCTCTGACCACAGGCCAGTATTGTATGCAGTGGATGGCAAAGTGGCGACCCCTCGCCCCACGAGATACGACTACCGTCGTGCCGACTGGGATCTGTATCGGTCACAAATTTACCACAACCTGCATACGGTGCCAGTTCTCCACACGAAAGAAGATGTAGATCTTCAACTAACTTTCATAACTGATGTGATCATAGACGCAGCGGACACTGCGA
This sequence comes from Acanthosoma haemorrhoidale, assembly GCA_930367205.1. Lineage (NCBI taxonomy): Eukaryota > Metazoa > Arthropoda > Insecta > Hemiptera > Acanthosomatidae > Acanthosoma > Acanthosoma haemorrhoidale. The sequence goes on from OV884013.1 coordinate 56,886,713, forward strand.
TCCCGAAGTTCACTCCCATGCCATGAGATTACTGCTCGGAAATCGACATCATTCCGCCAGAACAGACTGGAATTCAATCGAGTATGAGCGCAGAGCACCCCCTTCTGAAGGTACAGTCAGAGGCTAGCCATAACATGAATAGAAACATAGCCACGGCTATGATTTCGATTGACTGCGCTCAAGCATTCGACTCGGTGTCTCACGGGACACTGTGTCAAATGCTCTGCGACCGGGAATGCCCGGAACAACTCTATTCAATTCTGGCTAGCTTTCTGAAAAACAGATCGTTGTGGGTGAGGGTGGTTGATAGCTTCTCCGAAGCTGTCCCACTGTCCTGTGGAGTACCCCAAGGAGCCGTCTTATCCCCTGTACTATTCAACGTATTCACGTCTGAAATTGTTGGAGCCCGATATAAAAAACACCACAGTTACTGCCTTTGCAGATGACATAGCGGTGTACAGCAGCAGCATGAGCGCCAAGGTAGCTCTAAGACAGGCTGAAGTAGCTTGTAACCAGAGCAGTGAGAGATTGGGGAGACTCAATATCTCTGTAAACGCGGGTAAGACTGACTGTGTAATTTTCTCTTTTCAAAAGGGAAAAAGCCCGCTCCCTACTAGTTACATAGTAGGTACGGAGGAAAATACACCAGCCAACAACCTAGTATATCTGGGAATTATAATGGATAGACACCTCTATTTTAGTAACCACTTTACGAAGAAGTTGAAGCAAACACGCACGAAGCCTTACCGGCTTACGCATTTATTAACCTCCCCCAATCTATGACAACCCCCAATGCGTCTGAAGCTACTGATTTACAAGAGCATACTCAGGCCTACTCTGCTGTATGGTGCACCGCTATTTCGTTATCTGACGTATACGACAGCTCGGCGACTCCAACAATTCCAAACGGTATACTGATGAAAGTTGTCAGAAATACTTCATTCGAGCAACGGAGCAACAGAGAGCTTCACGAGATCTTTGAGCTGCCTACGGTGGATGAATTCATCCAACGTAGACATATCAAATTTTTCGACTCCCTGCAATACTTGACAAACCCGGTGTTTAACACGATAACCCCCGCTCCGTTCCTCCATCGATGGCAAGACGCTGTCTAGGCTGGAACACTTTAGTCTTAGGTTCTAGGTATAGGTTTTAGTTTGTTTTGTTTTGTTTCTTTTTAGTGTTTAGTGCCGATAACAAGCCGAAGGTGAGCCTCATCACCTAGTGTTGTGGATATGGTTATGACTTTTTATACTACAGATTGAATGTATTTATATTATGCCCTCCTTCGAATGCATCAGTGCATCGCAGTACGAGGAGCAACTTGTAACTCTATAAAAATTGTTTGTATTTTTGAGGTTTTGAAATAAAAAAAAAAAAATCTGTAGGTCTACTCTCTTGACCACACCTCCGCGCAGTCATCCTGTCTCGCAGCCCTCCTTGCAGACGGTCAGACGCCTCGCCACTGTTACACTGCCGTGCTCCGTTCGAACTCTGATCAAATCTTACTCTTTATGAACCCCCTGTGCTTCTCCTTTTGAACACAGTGTATTGTCGGGACACATACCTAACATAAATGGAGTCAGATATGTTATTAACTCGAACAATCCGCACTTGTCACCAGGGTCAGGTGAACAGGCACCTCCTAGTGACACCCCCTGACAACATTTAATGCATTTTAGGGTTGATTGAAGGTAAGCTTCAAAACATCTCGATACTCGCTGATTAGGTGTATGTTAAATACTGTGAAGGAAAGTATGAACAAATAACAAAAGTATTTGTATTCAGTCAGGAAGTTCTAGGGATTTATTCCTCACATCTGCAAAACCATCTATGATTAAAATTTAAAAGGAATAGCCACTGCTCGAGGGGCATCAGAAAGAGATACACGTGAGTGTGGTTCATTTGTTGAGTCTTCCATGTTATTGTGAGCCCCTGTTTAACCTAAATTTTTTATTAGTAAAGTTAATTTATTTATAAATCAAACAATGTTTATTTAATTATATAAACTATAAATTTATTTAATTACAAAACCTGATTTTCAATGGACACTGCCGGGCACGTCAACCTAGCCACTGCCCGGCGGGCGTCAGAAAGAGATAAACCTGTGGTATTTGACCTTTTCTGGTGACCTTGACGGCGGGCTGCTTAATTCTTGTTTGTTTATTGATCTTACTCCATAATACCATAGAAGGTACACCGCGACAGTGCACTATATTCAGGAGATGTGGTACAGGCTAGGTATTTTAGGTAGTTTACGTGGTCTTAGAATGACCAGGAGTTCACACTCGGTATCTGAGGGTAGACGAAAACCGTCTGGATCGACAAAGGCGAGTGGGAACCTGAAAGAGACAAGCTCAACCTCTGGGTAAGACGATACATTTGTTGTACCTGTTTTTATCCTCTGCATGAAAGGGATATCTTTCAAGGATGTGCTAGTTTTGCGGGGAGAGGCCAAGAATCTCTACTGGGAAGGCTGTGGAGGCTGACAGCGTTGTGACTAAATCTAGCCATTAATAGATAGAGAATGGCATTAATAGGGATATAGAGGTGTAGAGGTCATTAAATAAGAAAGCCATGGTTCAAGTAAAGCTTCAAGCACCAAGCATCAAGTGAAGAAAAAGAGCAGTTTTCACTTCAAGTGTGTGATTCCGACTGAATAAAAAAATCGGAATTTCTGCCTTAAATAGGCAGGTAAATTTCTGCACGCTGTCCATGAGAGACCAGCATATTTCAACCAATCAGGAAGGCTTCTGACTAATCAGGGTCGACTACACCAGCCTCTATCTAGTGAGTGCTCGTGTTGTTGGGATCATGAACTAGTCCCATCTCTCTATACTGACGCCGTAAGTTTATTTATATAAAAATATGGAAATGTAGGCGGGTGCTTTAAGATCCGTGAAGAGAATAACTTCTATTTGCCCGTGGTGTAGCACAACATAAACTACAACAGTTAAGTATTGATATTCTAATACAAAAATTTAATTTCATTACACGACTGTTAAGGCTTTGTTTATGTCTATAGTTTATATATTTTCATTATTTTATTAGTTGAAAAGGCGTTTTTCATTGGACAAATTGGTTTGACAAAAACTGAAGAATTTATGGTCAAAAATACAGAGTGAGAGATAAGCTTTTCACAATTATTAAGTAGGTTTTTATAAAAACTGACGGGTAAATCCCCCTATTATAGTCCGACCACGGCCAGACCAGGGACAGAACTCGGATCGTAAATGTTGGATGAACAGGTAGTATACAGTTGTATGCTCACTCACACACTCTGTGTTCTTAAAAATTCTAGCCCGCTAGACTCCATACTCAGTCAGATGTTTCGCGAGAGTAATAGCTAGACCAGCCGGTGTACTGCCTGGACTGCAGTTCAAGCCTAAAGAACTAGTTACGTTTGCAGTTATGGTACAGTTCATGCCAGTATGGTACATTATGTCAGTATGAAAAAACATTTGCTGAATACCTACGGAATCTGCCTATCCTGACCTGCCACGGGTATTGCCCCAGCTCGGCATTATTACCTCCGATTATCCGCATCCTCGTCGAAAACCCGCAGTTCTCGTGGTCCAATTTATTCCAATTTCGATGATTTTCTGGAACTGTAAGTATTTATGTTAGCGTCGATTCCATTAATTAGGTCTTAATTTCGGTTGAGTCAGGGGTTGTGGAATCTACAAGAGCACATTGCAATCTGGAATTTACTGCATTCAGACAGCAGTCCTCAAGTGCTGTGTCATAACAATGACCCCTTAATCAGGTATGTTATTGAGTCAGGGACTCTACAAGAACACATTGTGGTCTGGAATTCACTGCATTCAGACTGCAGTCCTCAAGTGCTGTGTCATAACAATGACCCCTTAATCAGGTATGTTATTGAGTCAGGGACTCTACAAGAACACATTGTGGTCTGGAATTCACTGCATTCAGACAGCAGTCCTCAAGTGCTGTGTCATAACAATGACCCCTTAATCAGGTATGTTATTGAGTCAGGGACTCTACAAGAACACATTGTGGTCTGGAATTCACTGCATTCAGACTGCAGTCCTCAAGTGCTGTGTCATAACAATGACCCCTTAATCAGGTATGTTATTGAGTCAGGGACTCTACAAGAACACATTGTGGTCTGGAATTCACTGCATTCAGACTGCAGTCCTCAAGTGCTGTGTCATAACAATGACCCCTTAATCAGGTATGTTATTGAGTCAGGGACTCTACAAGAACACATTGTGGTCTGGAATTCACTGCATTCAGACTGCAGTCCTCAAGTGCTGTGTCATAACAATGACCCCTTAATCAGGCATGTTATTGAGTCAGGGACTCTACAAGAACACATTGTGGTCTGGAATATACTGCATTCAGACTGCAGACCACAAGATACTTTCATATAATAATGGCCTCTTTATCAGTTATTTGTTGAGTGATCACCATAGTTGGGTGAGGAAGTTTTCAGTCGTTATTAAATTCCTTCAAAATATAAAATGTAATTACTGAAAGTTTTATGTTCATCCGGCTTGAGATACGCATCAATTATTGTAATCAAAATAAATCCAAATAGTATCCTCCATAGGAAACAGCCCATTTCTATCTCCAACCTGAAAAAAATAATTTTGTATATGAGCTTTTCCCGAATGGATGAACTATTTAAGGTATACGCCTCATCTACGAACATTGTATTAGTATAAACGACGAATAAAGAGAGGATAAAGGAAATAAAGAAGAATATTTCTGAAATAATAAATAGAATTATGCCTAATGTTAAACCCTCGTTTGCTTTGATTGTGTGCTTCCCTTGATACATGTCTCCCTGTACAATATAAGCGTATATCTTCTTAAAATAGTTTTAATCTCTTTATTTTTATTTTATATTAATTTTTATATATATAATCCTTTATTGTGCTAAAATTACAATCTGCCTTTTATAAGGCAATAAGTAATTAAGATAAATGCTCTCATTCATACCATATTTACAGTTCATCATTCACTCGCTCATTCATACAATATTTACAGACAGCCCAGAGACCCCCCAAATCCACCGCGAAGAGAAAGCGGAGTCTTGGGAAGTCCCCCACGCTCCTCCGTCAGCCGCGTCACCGGATACTAGCCAGTGGAGGCTGACCAAGAGCGCGAGAACCACACACGCTCAGGACATGATTGGAGAAACTGGCCATTGCCAGGACTCCCACTGTCACGCGTTTATAGCAGGTCACGAGGCCACTGCCGTTTCAGTCTCCGAGGAGGATTATAGGGATGAGTGGCGCAGTGCAATGACTGTGCTACAGGATTAGGGTGGTTGGAAAGGCTACTGTGGAATTTCATAAACTTGGAAGGGATGAGTTCTAGAATGTAGGGTATGTTAAGGTCGTTATGAAGGGTTTTGTTGCTGACATAATAAGGGGCATTTACTATTGTTCTCAGGACTTTTGATTGAAAGGATTGGATACGCTTGATGTTCGACTTTTTTGCTGTCCCCCATAGCTCTATTCCGTATGTCCAGATTGGTTTAAGTATAACTTTGTAGATTAGTAGTTTATTTTCTATTGAGATATGGGATGTCCTTTGAAGTAGTCTGTACAGTTGTCCAAAGCGTCTGTTTAGTTCTTGTCTTTTTAGTCTCGTATGTGGGTTCCAGGTCAGTCGTTTGTCAAGATGGAAGCCTAAGTACCGTACTGTCTCGGATACAGGGAGAGGAATAGAATTAAAATAAACTAGTGGAAAAGACTTGCGACAAAGGGTGAAGGTAATGTGGGAGCATTTTGCTTCATTAACTTTGATCCGCCATTGATTGCACCAATACTCGATCTCGTCAAGGTGTTTTTGAAGGTTATGGGATGCTATGTCGGGGTCTGGGTGGGATGACAAGACTGCAGTGTCATCTGCAAATGTGGCCAAGAAGGTATTGGGAGTAGAGGGGACATCAGCGGTGTATAGGTTATAGAGGATGGGGCCCAGGACACTGCCCTGTGGAACTCCTGCACTTATGGGATAGTAGTTAGAGTATTCTAAACCACAGCGGACTTGGAAGAAGCGGTTTGAAAGGTAGGACTGTAGGATTAGGAAAAGGGTCTGTGGTAAATATCTTTTGAGCTTGTAGAGCAAACCTGCGTGCCAAACCCTGTCAAAATCTTGAGCTATATCGAGAAAGGCAGCAGTGCAATACTGTTTGGTTTCAAGGGCTGAGGAGATGTGATCAACAACGCGAAGGCCTTGTTGAGCAGTGGAATGACGTTGGCGGAAACCAAACTGGTGTGTGGGAAAAAGGTTTTTGGATTCAACAATTGGAAGTAGACGTTTTAGTAGGAGTTTCTCGAATATTTTTGAGAGGATAGGGAGTAGGCTAATTGGACGGTAAGATGAGGCTTCATTGGGTGGTTTACCGGGTTTGGCGAATAGGACAATAATGGAATGTTTCCAGAGGAGAGGAAAGTGCGTCGTTCGGATAATGCAATTGTATATATAGGTTAAAAAGATTATGGCTTTAGGAGGAAGCTGTTTGAGAATTTGAGGAGTAAGGAGATCATATCCAGGGGATTTTCGGTAAGGTAAGTTTTTCAGAAGGTATTTGACCTCAGAGGGATTAACGGCTTTTGGTGGAAGAGAGAGAGGAATAGGTGAAGTGAGGAAATCTTCCGCAGTTGTGCTGTGAGTATGGCTTTGATGAGAAAGGTGAGGTGTGAAAGTATGGGTAAGATGCAGAGCAAATTCCTCCGACCTATCCCCATCCGAAGCCGCCCAGGACCCATCATCACGACGGAGTGGATGTGAAACAGGTTGATACTTTAGGATTTTTTTGGTTACATTCCACAACGAGTTATCCCTGGTAGACAGAGAGGAGAGGTAGGAATTGAAAGAATCGGAACGGAAGGATGCCAATCGCCGCTTTACCAATCGGCAGTACTGATTGTACGAGCGGCGATCAACAGGATGTCGGGATCTTTGCCACACTGTTCTGGAGCGGCGTTTGGATTGGATTAGGTCTTTGAGATGCTGAGGTAAACGATTATGATTATGGATTTTTGGGTGACGATGGGGTGACGATGCCTCCCAAGCCGACCTCTGGACCAGAGTAGTGAAAGAATGCACTGCATCGTCTAGGTCTTGGGATGTTTTCAGGGACAATTTGAGGTTCACGGACTCCGTAAGAAGCTGGCGGAAGTGGTCCCAGTCAACTGGGCCCCTAATAAATGAAGGAGGAGGCAGTTTGTGAATTGGTCTTAGGGAAATGGTTAATAATAAAGGACTATGATCAGAGGAGAGGTCATCGAGGCGCGTGAGTGAATAGTTAAGTGTTCCTAAATTATTGTAAAAAAAGAAGTCAAGGAGATCAGGATTTCGGTTGAGATCAGATGGCTATATTAATTTAACGATAGGTTTAACTCCTTGTTACAGCTTAAGTTTAATTTATTATTACCAATAGGGTTACAATGGTTTATTTACTTATTGCTTAATGGTGAAGATTTTTCATTATGAACCATTTCAACCCATTTTCCATATTAATTTTTTAAACTATGATGAATTTTTTGTAGCTTTTTCGAAACCCCAGTTTCACATGTACGAGTATTGAGTAAATTTCTCATGTAAGTAATTGGTTGACCTGTGCCTCCTCGAATGCCCCGTTGTGACTATTTTTCTGTCAATCGTCTGTTTGGAACACCTTTTTTAGAATTCTCTCTGTGTGTAGCCTTTGGCAGTTTGTATTGCCTTGTACCAGTTCTTGAGCGATATCTTCCCAAAAGTAACTTATAGCGAGCTACCCAAACATCCGTTTCACCTTCTCTCTCTAAAACCTCCTCCATTTTTTACCGTTGTCACCTTTGAGTTCAATGAAGGTGTTGTTGACTACAAAATACGTTTGCGCCCTCTTTGAAACGCTTGAAACCAATTCACTCCTTAGTTTTCCCAAAGTCATAATTCCATCATCTCTCGCTGTTATGAAGATTTTTCATGTAGAATGAAATACCCATTTTGGCAATGAATGATGAAAGGCTTGCTGTGGCTACATCGATCCCTTTCACATAATTTATTCTGAATTCCTCTTTCACACTCATGTGCCACTCCAGAACGCTCTGGAATTTTCCACAATCAACATTAGTTGGAAACTAAAACTCCGCAGCTCCTCTCCTTTTTTTTGCCCACACTAAGCACTACGACCACTATCGGTCCACTCAGTAAAATAATTTATAATTTGTTGTTTCGCGAGAGTTAGATCTCTATGAGAGCTTCATAGTGAATTTCATGTATATCATTAGGTGATGTTATTGAAGAAAATAAGAGGTGATAATAGGTCGTTTAGGACCTAAAAGTTAATAAAATATTCCACTAATTTGGCCATCTGCGTTTGATGAACCTTATCTATATGAGTGTGCGTGGTGAAGTTGCCATGGATAGGCATTCCATACAGGGCTCAAATGGCATTGCTAAAGCTTTCAAGTATCTCTGCACTTGGGATGGAAAACGTACTGTACACATAGACCATATTAAAGCTTATATCGTCGTCCTAAAAATAAACCGTTTATGTTCCAATGGAGTAACCGTACATATGTGAATTTTTAATAGGAGGGGAGTTCAAACACAGTCACCTATTGCCGATGTTTCTTGCTGTACTATTATGAATGAAGCACATGTGCATTATGAATATTATTAAATCAGTTCTTACCTATTACGATATTTTCCACAACTCTTATGCTAGTCTAGTAACTCCTTTGCTGCTTGATTATAAACTGGATAATCCGCTACTTTGTTCTCGCTCAAATCGCGATTTGGGTAACCAAATGTAGCTACCAATAATTATTAGCGGTCATCTATCCAGCACCTGGGTATGCATGGCAACCTTTTCCACGCATTCTGTGTCTTCTTTCCCTATGCCTTAGTTGCATAAGTGTTCGTCATGTGAGTGCTAGTCGTGAGTGTTCGCGAGTAAAGGCACGGTCCATGCATTTAGTGACTTGCATCACTGTCTCCGCAGGTACATAGATTATCCTGTCAGTCATACACAGTACATATATACATATAGTCGCCTGCTATGACAGATTCGTTTCAGGCAAACTAAGAATCAGTGAGTGAGATCGAGGGACCACGTACCCTGGCGATTTGTTCCTTACAGGTCGAAGAGTGTGCATAAAATCATTGGCGAAATCTGAAGGCAAAAGAGCACGGGGACAGATAACATATCTTCTCAAATGAGAGGCTCCTCGATGTCTTCGCGGAATCTAGGATTATCGAGCCTCTTGGAGGATTGTCAATTGGGAGACCAACCTGAACTACATTCACCGACAAGCTGGATCTTTTCTCACAGACAAGCTTCTGAGGGAAGTCTGGGTGTAAAATCATTCCCAGAAAGTGCAGCTATACTTGATCTTGACAGATCATCCCAACCCTAACCTCCTGGCTGACATTGTCACGGTTTCAGTGGATGCTGAGATGAAAATCTTAGGGGATTACTTAACTGTAAAACTCTCTTTTACGCTTAGAGACAATGGGAAGCTAATTTTTAGCAAAAAAAGGCAACGTACCATTTGCAATTCGGAACGGGCGGAACGCGAACTACACCCCTTTGAACAGGCAAGCACCATCACAATACTGACTACAAGCTAGTGAGGATCACATCTGGAAGTAATACCAGATGTGATTATCAGTCACTCCGTGGACTAAAAATGTGGAATTAATGATGAAATGATTAAGTTTCTGTCAACTTTCCTATCCAGCACATCAAGAAGCTGGATTTGCTTAAAGCATAGATATGCATTCCAGTGGACAATCAAAGCAGCATAACTCAAACCATAAAGGATTCTACCGAATGAATCGTTTGAGTTTTGGTATTAAGACTTTGTTGAAGAGACCAGAGTGCAAGCCCACCTCACCACTACAATGTGTATGTTTTGAGTTTCGGCACAATAGTACACCGCCTTGGTCTCCGTCATTTCCTCGTCAAGTTGGATAATGGGTATTCTGAAACGCCACATCAACCAACTGGTTTCAACGGCTGCGCTACCACGAGGATGCAACAGGCATCAAACTAGTAAAGTGACTTTCAACTTAAACTTACACTTACAATCACGGGCTAGGCCACCAGTTCAAAGCGCCACCCTTCTTCAAATAAGGTGATAACATTCCACAACTATCCAAAGTCCCAAGAAACGTTATCTCCAGCTGCTAAACTACCAGAAGAACCTCGCTAATCTAACCACACTTCCTGTGAAATCACCACAACGACCAAGGATAGAGAGGGGGGGGGCAACTTTCCTACCTTGAAAACTATAACTGTAGCCAGGGAGATGGGAAAAATTCTTCTTCTTCCTAAAGGAATATAACTATATATCTGATATAACTTTCAACGATTTGGTTGGCACTTTGATCCCAGCTGGGGACAGGTCAGGTTGCTTCAATCTGTCTTCGGCACCACAGTATGGTGACCATTTTGTTTACATAGTGTCTTTCTAATAAACATTCCTATTCAACCAGACTATCCTTGTATTCGAAGGGTACTTGTACTAGAATAGAGGTTTTTTTTTCATTTCAGTTCAAACACATTAAATAGGTCTATTAAATGACTTCATAAATGCCAAAAATAAACTCAACATGCACCTTCAGAAATCTATAATGGAGCAACTGAATGTTTACTTACCTTTGACAGTGAAACCAAAACCAATAAACTTGACTATATAATGTCCCCACAAAAATTAAAGATATAATTGCACTGTTTCATTACTCCGAAGATATCTAGTCTGGCCAACTGCCCACCACCTGCAATCATACCCCCAACTATCAATGCAGCTATTAGCAAGAAAACCACTGATAAAACGTTAATACTATTTCAGGGTGTTTGGAAAATAATCAAGTTTTAGTCTGATAATTAAAGACAATGGCTCCTTAAAGTTAATGCCACTCGTTAAATCAATTTCATTACCACCCTCTTGTAATGCATACATAATTAAATCTGATATTGTTTCCTTTTGTGTTCTATCCAATTGTTGAAGGAAAACCACTTTAGATCTAAAATATTTGCTTCATTGAGTCAGAAGTAAAAAAGCATATTTTGTAAAACAGCTTCCTCGGAGTAGAAGGTTTTGTCCAACTTTTAGTTGGGTGGGGAGTCGGGGTGAATTGGTTGTACCAGCTCCGCTGAGTTCTTTGCATCAGTATCTGTTCGCGAAGTCTCTTCAAAGTCTTGTATCTACTTTCAATATCTGCCCTGTACGCCAGCTTGCTTTGGGGTTCACTTCTTGCACTTTAAGATTGCACTCTAGGAGTTTCATTTTTTTTTTTACCACTTACTTGAGTTTGCTAAGTGTCTGATTGGTGATTCCAGACCCCTGTTCTGCGTCTTTATCACTTTTGATAAATGACTGCGTCTATTACTAAAAAGATCGAGGGAGATAGTGAGAGTGAGTAAACGGAGCATGTGAATATAAACCCGTATACTAGACGAATGTTGTTTAGTAAACTGCTGACTGAGGTTTAAGGTCCTTAAACCTCCCGCCCGAACATTAGAGCAGTGCGAAAATTTTGCTGTGAAAATGGGTTTGAGCTCAACTAGTACTTTGAGGTACTACTGATGGTGCTGAATTTGACTTTCTAGATGTGCAAATAGTGTGAAGATTATATATGCACATCATATGAATAAATACAAGATATGACAAAATACAATAAATAATGATAAGAGGAAGTGAATAGAAGAGTGGGGAGTTAATATTACTTTCAAGCGTCTCAAAGTTACCTTTATGAGATAAATCTGGTAATGCAAGTGTATTAAAGGTAATATTTAAATACTTTTAACTACCCATTATGCGTTTTACGGATATTACAATAGTGTCTAAATACATATTCTTAGTTTGGTTGTGAATATTTTCATTAGTATCTAGCTTAATACCAGAGATGGTTCTGTGTAAAGTATTTGTGCAGTTACAGAATCCAATATTTCATAAAGTTCAATAAGGTGGATAGTATATTAGGTCTTATCTATACTGTTAACTACTTCCATAATTTTATTATTATTTTTGTTTATTATTACGTGTTCTTACTATGTACTTTGCTTACTTTACTATGCTTACTTTTTAAGGATTTCTAATTTATTTGATAAGAATGTCAGTTGTTTTTTAATCAACATTTGGGTTGTGGGGCGATTTAAGCCCACTATGCAGGATTTTAGCTCTTATAGTTCGTCTATTAATAGGGTAAGATTCAATAAATGTACAATTGTCTTATCAGAGATAATTAATATTGTATCAGGAAGTTTATAAGTTACTAATCTTCAAGTACTAATATAAGTTACGAGTCTTTCAAGTATTATTTGATATGCTGTAGTTACTGTGAGTGTCAAATTTTTATCAGTGTAGATTTTAAGCTTAGTAAGGCTTTATCATGGAGTCCTAGTGAATTAAGGTGATTTGGTTTTTAGAAGTATGCTTCAATTCTAAAAGAAGTTAAAACGTTTTTGATTAGGTTGTTGTTATATTCTCACCCGTTATCCAGTTTTATACGAATAGGGCTGGAGGAAAAAGCCAAGTATTCTGTCAAAACTTCAAATACCTGTACAGCGTTACAAGCATTTCCTCTTCTGGCAACCATTCTTTTTGTAAAGTGCCCACAATTGTAAGTATTTGTTTACCTTCATACCTAAGAGTGTCCTTCATTAGTTCTTCGAATGGTTTGTCTGTTGTTGGAGTTATTAGAATAAATATTAGTCTCATAGGACAAACAAATAACACACTTTACTGTAACCCTGTTTATTATGCACAGTGAACCTGAACCTCCACATCCGAGAGAACCTCTCACACCATACAAGTGTCGCCAATGCCAACTGTATTTCAATGATAATAATATATATGCAAAGAACTCTCATACCCCCTCTCAATTTCAAGTCCATATATAAAACACAAACAACAAATCACTTGAAATTGTATCAATTAATAAAAATAAAACAAGAGTAATAGCAAACAACAAAAAATTAATTTAAACAAAGCTGAGATCTAAAAAATGAAAATTTATTGCTATTGAGCGCTTTAGTAAAAATGTCTGCTATGTTTGAACATGTATTTACATAACCAATACTCTTGGCCCCTCTTGGCGGGAAATTATACCTTCCATTATTCTTAATTCTTGGACACGAATTTTTTAAATGATTCGTACTTCCACAACCGAAACACCGTCCGAACGAAAACTCCTCCGAAGGAGATGAAACAGCGTTAGTATTAATAATCTTCAACTCTGCATCCAGAAGTTTGCTCTTGACGAACTCTATTGTTAGTTTTTTTTCTGATGTTTCCAATACCGTAATTACCGTGTCGAATTTTGGGGGCATCGTCATAAGTAAATGGCAAACTTTATCGTCCTCGTCCATCTTTGTATCAGCTGCCTCTAGTTCAGCCATGATCTCGTCGAATTTTACGAAGTGGTCCTGAAGTGCTGTGTTTTCACCACACTTTAATTGGATTAACTTTCGACGTAAATACAGTTTCGACAGTACACTATTACGTTCAAAAACACTCTCAAGACATTTTATCATCTCATACGATGTTGAAGCATTTTTCAAGTATTCAATATGCTTGTCGGATACACACGCGATTATAATAGACCGAGCCTTGGCGTCATTCGCCTTTATTGTCTTGTCCTCGTTTGATATGTCTTTCTTTTTTACCACATCCAGTATTCCTTTATCCTCGAGAATACTAAATACCCGAAACTTCCAGGTTGTGAAGTTAATCTCACTTAATTGCGGGAACGGAATCTGTGAAGCCATGATGCCGTCAATTCACTCTTGGGAATTTTTAATGATCACACTTCCAAATACCGTTAAACTAACACCGACTGGGTGACTGGGCCCATAACCTATTAGAATAAATAGTAGTCTCATAGGACAAACAAATAACACACTTTACTGTAACCCTGTTTATTATGCACAGTGAACCTGAACCTCCACATCCGAGAGAACCTCTCACACCATACAAGTGTCGCCAATGCCAACTGTATTTCAATGATAATAATATATATACAAAGAACTCTCATAGGAGTAAACTGGTACTTTGTTTTGATTGGTTTGCTTTCGTATTTGACTGTTCTGCATACATATTCCTTGATAAAGTCCGGAATGTATTAGGCCAGTAGTAAGTTCTTTTTAATTTTTCTTACGTTTCAATTATTCCTCCGTGAAATGATTTCAGGGGCTATAAAATTTGTTCGTTAGTAGTATCTTGGGAATACAGAGTACTATACTAATTTTGTCTTCCACAGTTTCTTGGTTGAGTTCTTGTAAAATTTGATTATATTCTTGAGAGTCATTTGGTACTAATTCTATGATGTCATCATCCGTTTCCATGTCGTCAAGTTCAAAAAAGTTTAAGTCGTTAGATGATTCTGATCTTGCTTAGTGCGTCACCTACATAATTAGTATTCCCCTTTATATATATTTTATATCAAATTGAAATTTATGAAGACTTATTAGAAGATATTTAACTATAGGGGCGTTAGATAAATATGTCATAAAGATGTTATAAGTTGGGGTTAATAATGGTATCTCCTTTAAATTGAAAAGTGAGAGCAGCATAACTATGTAAGAATTTACGGCAATATCCTGCCATTCCTAAAAATTGTTTAATTTCCTTCGTTTTTCTATAAACAAGAAATAGCACATATTCTTGCTGAACTGCACATCGTACAGACCGCCTAGTCAGACGGCCTTCATCAGTGGGCTTGATCTAGCATTAAATCAGATCGATGCTGAATTGTTGCTCCAGGACAATAGTAATTCTGTTGTAGTTCAAAGTTCCTACACAGTGAGCGCAATCGACATCCTGGATGAGTTCACTGTGGTATTTGAAGGAAAGATTGTGTGTGAACCTAACTTCAAACTATAAGTTATAAGAGTTAATGACAGAATGAAGGAGTATCAATCAATTTTCCTATCCAGTGTATTGAAGATGCCTTCAGCAGCTTAAGTAATTTAAAATTTTTCTGCAAAATGGATTTGTTTAAAGCGTATTTACTTACACCTTACAGTGCACAATCAAAACAGCATTTCACGGTCCCCTACTGAATGAATCGTTTGAGTTTTGGTAATAAGGCTTTTTTGAAGGGGCCAGAGTTCAAGCCCACCTATATCACTACAATATTTGGAGGTTTGCTATATTAGTCCCCCATCTGGGTTTCTGTCACTACCTCCTCAAGTTGGATTCAGGGCGTTTGAATGGCTGTCCTGTCTCCCCATGAGGATGCAACTGACTAGTCAAAATGATTTAAACAACCTATTCAATAATGTATCACATAAATTGCTCATAATAAAGAGATCTGCAATGTAACTTTTCAAAATGTTAATAATGCATACCTAAAATAAGAGAAATACAAAAAGATAGGACTAATCTATTTATGAAATGATCAACAATTTATTAAAATAATACAAAATATAAGATAAAAGAAAGCTTAGTAAGAAATAACTAGAGGAATAACATTTGATAGAACTTGAAATGATATAAACAATAAATCACATTGAAACAAAATTAATTATCTATTATTTAAATACAACGTTATTAACGCATATGTATAAGTGCTAACAGTACTTGTATCAGACTTTGATTTTTTCCTTTTTTATTTCAGTTCGAACACATTAAATAGGTCTATTAAATGAGTTTGTAAAAGCTAAAATACTCAACAGATGTCTACAGAAATCTGTAATAGAGCAAGTGGATGTTTTCTTACCTTTAGCAGTGAAACCAAACGCAATAAACTTGACTATATAATGTCCCCACAAAAAGAAAATATATAGTTACACTGTTTCATTACTCCGAAGATATCTAGTCTGGCCAACAGCAATCATACCCCCAACTATCAATGCAGCTAGTCCGAAGAAGTACACTGTTAAATGTTTAAACTTTTAAGGATGTTTGGGAAATAATCAAGTTTCAGTCTGATGATTAAAGACAATGGTCCCTTAAAGTTAATGCCACTCGTTAAATCTGATTTTATTTCCTTTTGTGCTTTATGCAATAGTTCTTAAACGAGAACCACTTCTGATCTAAAAGACTTGTTTCATTGATTCAAAAGAAAAAAAAAAATGTTGTAATAAATATTTAATAATAGAATAAAGTTAAATAAATATTAAAATTACAAATTGAAAATTCATTTTAAATTTGCATACCACATAGCTTACATGGTAATGCATAATAAGTACGCACTATAATCACCTTTTCTAGGCACACCGGATGGCGGAGCAGGTCAGGAGGCAATGTGGAATCAGCCACTTGACCTGAATCGCCTGGAATAGGCTTATAACCTACCACAGCTTAAATTAATTTTAAGATAACAAGGAAACATTCCCATGCTGATTTAAATAGGCCTTTGAATTGAAAACATGAGAGTTATTTGGCCAATTGAATATCCCAGGAGCTGAACCAGCCTGGCTAGCTCAATAAAAGCAGGAGTTTGGGAGAGTTGGAAATCCTTTGACTGAGTGAAACAAAATGGGAAGGTTTTGGGGAGGTGAAGGCTAAAGATGGGAACACACTATACTTAGGTACTGAATAAGAAGCTCCTAGGAAAAACATGGTGGGTTTTCTCTTGATTAAAAAATGAATAAAAAGCTTATTTAATTGGGATACAATGTCAGACAGAATCATAAAGGACCAGCCCAGGAACTAAGAAGTGGTACAGCAGTTAGTTTCAATCTTACACCCCTTTCTAACAAGCTGATGTGCTACGTGGGGTCGCCGGGTGAGGAATTACAAAAACATGTGAAAATTATATATTGTTGTGAGTTTGTGATGTTGCCTTTGATATAAATTTGAAATTAGCGGGCATAAAAGGGCGGTAAACAACCCATGGATCATGGCTATGAAGGGATGAACATTATTTGTTGCCGTTATATCTAATATTAATATTTATCATATAAATAATATCAAGAATTAAATATAAATATTTGAATATTGGATTTGTTAACTTTAAAATAAGAAAAGTTAATAATATCTTAGACAACTGGCATTGGAAAATAATAAAGTTAACAAAAAAATCAAGAAGGCAAAGAGTATAAAAACGAGGAGAGAGCGGGAAGCAGCCTCTTTCATTTTGACCAGCCCATGAGACAAGGTGAGCCTTGTATCTTTGATCATCCCATGAGACAAGCAGATGGAAGAAGAGAAGGATTGAGATGATAGCAGTGGATGTTTACTGATCGCGTGACAGAACACCAACAACGAACAAAGAAACCAGATGAAACAAACAGAAAAGGACACACAAAATAGTAAATCTGGCTATTCGCGAGTAATATTAAAGTTTAGTTTTAACATTGTAATTTTATCACATATGTGCTTATATGTATATAAATTCATGAATCGATTTGTAATTTAACAATTTTCCTTTTGCCAGAATTCTTTTTTATATTAACAGAACCTCTAAACAACCTCAGATTAATTTAAATATAAACAATATAGATAACAAACATAATAATATATAGCTTTATCAATATATATACCGATCTTATCTGATGACTACCTATCTGTATAAAACAATTGCTAGGCCAATCCTCATCTATGGCTCAGAAACATGAACTCTCTCCAAAACGAGTGAGCAGCACCATATAACAAAATTTGAGAGGAAGAACTTTTGCAGAATCTTTGAAGGCACAAGAATGGTGACGATTAACAAACCATGAGTTAATAGATATTTATTAACATCAAACAGTATTTAAGCTTGGCAGAATATGTTGGGCAGGACATGCTCGGATGGCTGATAATGAACCTATTAAGAAAATACTGACTGAAGTACTCCACATACAGAGAAAGATCTCGGCTTATATGGATTTATGATTAGCACAAAATGTTTTCTTATATCTAAATAAAATAAGGAAGAAGGATAGTAGCCGACCAGGACAGTGACAATAGCTACAAGAGGAGTCAAGGACTAATGAAACAGTTGTATCTCCACAATATAGAATGTTTACAATTATCAAGACACATCAGTGTTGTTCTTCAGCTCAATGCCCACTTCATAAAACATTTCTAAAAACCAGAATCAGCCAAGGCCCTATAACCTATTAAGAGAAGGAACCTCCATATTCTAGTCATATCTGTGTTAAACCTTAGATACTGTTTTTATATTTTTGCCTGAAAAGCATACATCCTGATGAAGAAGGATGTATGACTGCTGCCCTGCCTGTACCTTTCTAGCATGTGTATGAACATGTTCTTAATGGGCTGTAATGGTACGTTTATTAAAGATTAAATCAATAATATTAGTAGTCAACACCCCATAAGAATATTAAAAATTTATTTTAATAACATTAACTGATTTTCGAATTTTATGCAAAATGGGTAGATTAAGGTGGATCTGATCTAAAAGTCTGCATTATTAAAAATATTGTGTTTTCAACTGTTTCTCAACCTGAACATATGCCGTTAAAAATTTTACAGGTATCATTAAAAAACCTTAGGTGTTTTTTTTTTTTTTTCTTTTTTTCTTAGCTCTCAAACTTATAAAAATAGGATGTGGGAAAAATAAAGAAAAATTATTTTGGGCTAATGAGTGCCTTTCACTAAGGGGAGTCCCCCCCCCCCCCCCATTTGAAGGATGTATGAGAAGGATATAGGGTGTGGAATGCCTAAAAAGGCGGATGGAATCAGGAAGGTAGTGAGAGTCTACCAAGGGTTGAGCCTAGGGTCACCTAGGCAATGGATTGTAGTCGGCCAGGCAAAGCCTGGCCCGCCCCCAAAAAAATAATTAAAAAAAACCTTAGGAAGGCTACAAGTAAGGTTAAAACCAATAAATACTGATTGTTTTATCAGGTATGAAAATATATTGTACTTGGTTTGATAAAAAAAAAATCAAGTTAAACATATAAGTAGCTTTTATTTCATTTTACAAATCAAAACCGAGGGCTGGTATTTGAACAAAATCTATGTACACCAATTTAAATTTAAATTAAATATTACCAATATCTGGGATCTGGACGATAAGTCTTGGAACAATTTGCTTATTATCTATCATTTTTAGGTTGTCTCGTCTCAGGTATAATAATAAATAATGCCATTTGGAATGGTTTACAGTAAACTTAATTATCATACATAGAAAATAAGTTGGAAGGTTTTTATACATCTAAAATGAACAAACAAATGGTAAAATGTAATAGTTCCATTTATTATTAAGGGACGATTATAAATTACCATTTAGATTTGGTAGGCCTCGATATCACAGTTGTTTGTAAGAAACAAATTGTCCCAAGGATTTCTATACATTAATACACACTTACACAACCTCAATATATAATTTACTATATTTTCCTTTATAATTTTCCCAAATTACCTTAAATTAACACCAACACAGAAATGTTCAAATATTAATGTTGTCTGTGACACTTTCAACAGACATCTGAAATGAAAGGAACAAACTAATTTAAGACTTATTTACAATTTATTGAGTATTAGTGGTAAAAAATAGTTAATAATTTAAATTGTCCACTTTGTCTACAACATTATATACTGCAGAACAAAGTTATTATTAATGTTTTGAGCTTCGGAGAAGTCATAGCCTAGTTGAGGTTAAAATATGCACAATTGTTTAAATATATTTGTTTGTTTGAGTGCATTTAAAAACAGTAGCATTTACTAAATGCCAAGATGTTTTCAAAATATATTTAGACCCATTGAGGGAAGTTCTTATTAAAATTGTACAAGAGTGATTATCGACAAATACTTTTTTTTCCTTTTTGGTTTTTTTTTTTGTCAATCATTGAATTTCACATAAAATAATTGTGTTGCAGATGGATAACATTTTAGCACCGATGTGTTAAAATGTGATAAAAAAAATATACATAATGAATCACTCTGTTATACATCATAAAAAATAAGAATTATCCACTCTAGTGTCCTTGCAATGGAATAAATAATTATAAAAAAAACTTCTAACTAACTTGATGTACAACAGATGTGTGAATATATATTATATATAATATATATGTAAAAATTTCATCTGTACAACTAAATATATATATGTGCAATGTGTATTGCACAGATTTTAAAAACTGATGGCCTTTGTGCCTAAATCGATAGCTTAACATTTAATGTATGGAACAGATTAATATCTCATTAACTATATAAAAAAACATGTGGGTTTCTGCCTAATGGAGAACGGCGCCTCATGAGCTTCGTTTGTAACAGCCACTCTTCGCAGTATCTTCATAGGTAATGAATGCTCTCTTAATTGAACTCTCTTCCCGAAGGATGATGTCATTGGAAAAAAAATTGAAGAAAACTTGATGAGGGAAAATTCGCGTAGATGGATTACGTGAACCTCGCCCTTTTAGATGGGGACAGAAGATCTCCGCTTTCTTCTTCTTCCTCGTCCGAGTCTCCTTCGTAATCCACAAGACCCTAGGGGGAAAAATATCATAAACTTGCTATAACACACACAGAAAAAAATTGTAAGAATAAATAAACATCCCTACATTTAAACTGTATCTATGGACAAACGTAAACATTAGCTGGAGTATTGGAGCCCAAATTAAACAATAATAATAATTTATAAACCATCCTCCTTAAACTATTTTAAAAACAAAATTAGCTATCTTAAAAAATGACTATTCTGTATTCACTCCTGATTTTTTAGTATCGATGCTATTTTTTTTTCAGAAAAACATTTTATATAAAATAAAGTTTTAGATATAAAAATGATAAGGAAACAACCTCCATCCTTCTTCTAGATAAATCCAGTAGCCACTTAAAACCAGTTGTTAGCATCCCTCTTTTAACAATAATCTAATTGGAATTATTTAATACATATTTATATGTATTGATATTTAGTCGGTATGCAGCACTTAAATTGATTTTATACAATATAAATTTGAGTGGATGTATTTGCTGGTAATTATGCTGATGGAACAGAGATACAAGATTTTCTTCATATTTATTTAGGGAAGAAGTTACAACCTTATTACATCTGCCTTTCTCTTGTTGTTATCGGGATCTGATGCAGACATGTAAAAATGTCATACATAAAAGATTTCATGAAAATCTAACTTATTTTCATCAACCTAGGCAGATTCCCAACAAGAACATCGTTCATAGGGGGACAGTGATCATACTAATCGCTTTTTCCTTAAAGAGAATCATTATTTTTATCGTTCATTTTGAATTTAAAAACATGGAAATAACATTGGTTTCTAGCCAGTTTAAATTAAAAAAAATTAATCAAAGAAAGTAACTCAAAAGATTGATAAAAGCATACAAAAGAATTTAAGCAATAAAGTTAATAATTTTAGTTTATAAATTTGCTTCTTTGTTACCACTGTATAAAATAAAAAGCATGCCAGGATTATAATTACGAATACATAAATAATAAATAAAGAGGTGTTGCAATACTTTGGACCACGAGAGTAATGACATTATTTTGCTAGAAATTTTGACATTTCATAGCCACTTAAATAATATTTTAAATGTAATGGTAGTTCATACCTTCTTGAAGAGAGTGGTGCTCGGCAGAACAGGACTCAGCGGAGTTGTACCCAGGGTTAAGTTATTGTTGATGATCGCCTTACTAGTGTTGTTGAAAACTTTACCACTGCTACCTTCACTTTTCTTCTCCAATGTTTTACCTGCAATAGTGAAAAAGCATAAAAAAAAAATTAATATTCTGTTTTAGCCAACTATATCAACAAGCTGATCGAGAAACATCAACCTAAACATTGTATAAAATAAACTTCTCAATGCTCAAAATTTTGAAGTATTTGTAAATTATTATAAGAAGCAATTTTAGTTCATCCCCAAGTTTTATCTCATATTATATTATATTATTGAAACAAATTTTATCTCAAAATTGTGTGATACTTGACTTTCTAAGTTGATTTTACTTATTTTTTACATGCAGTATGCATTGTAATTTTATTGAAATTATTAATAAAATAATTTAAGCAAAATTATTAATAAAATAATTTAAGCAGCTCATTATAGTTAAATAGGTTTCAAACATTGTCTCAGATATTTAAGATGCATTCCCATTAAAAACATTTTATTGAATATAACATAGCAGTAGAAACTGATATTGGATAAGTGTCTTATTAGAGACAGGGAGTGTATTGCAGGTAAGTCAGAGAGCTGGCCAGTAAATAAAATAAGTTAAGCATGATGACCTTATAAAATAACCTAGATGAGAGGAAAGTACTTCAACAGGTAACTTCATTGCTTGTTCTGATCAGTTCCGACTGCTCCAGCAGGTGAGATTATAGCACTTACATTTAATGACATAAAATAGATAACAAAAAATAAGTAAATGTTATTACCAATTGATTCAATTTCATGATTCAATTTCTTATTAATAATGTTTGAGGTAGCAGCGGGTACGACAGCTTCTCCCTCATCAAAGTCTTCGTCTTCATTAAACCACATTTCTTCTTCTTCGTCCAGCTGGCGTGGTTCTCTTCTTAGACGACTACTTCTCAAAATTGATGGGACACTGTTGAGTAAATAATAAACATCTTAAATGCAAATTGATGAGAAATATAAGATTTAAAGCAATGAGCTTTTGAACAAGAAAGAGAATCAGATTTGTTTGGATTGCAAATATACTGTAGATTTTCCAGTCTTAAGTTTTTACCCTTTTCAACTTCCAAATTCTCACCTTCTCAAATCCTTTTTACCATAAAAACCACACAAAATTTGGTTTGAATACGGTTTTGTACTTAAAGAAAAGTACTGAACTTTGTTGTCTAAAAATTTGAAATGTACTACTTCACAGAACCCTCATATGTTATATATTGTCAGATTCTCTTCAAATTCACCACTCTTTTATGGTAACTTACAAATAACACAGTAGTGATTGCGACCTTGAGGTTTGACTCCTTAAGTCAAGTCCTTTAGTTTTTCCCCTAACCTAATACATTCTTATACATTGTATTTCCACCAAAATTTGACACAAATAATGGTTAGTCTCATAAAATATATCACTGAGGTGAGGGCTAAGAACAGACCAATTCCGAAAAGCATACTTTTTTCCATAAGAACTACCGGACTAGATTTGTTATCTAATTAAGTTTTATAGTAATGAGTAATACTTGATCTACAGCAAAACACAAAAGCCAGATTATATTAATTCAGAGGGGTTTAAAATATATATATATATATCACTGATATGAACACTGTAATAGGTAACTAACTGACCTATCAAGTGCTGCTTTTTCTCTGTCTTTCATTTTATCCTGATGTTGATTGTATCGTAACCTAAGTGCTTTAAAAGTTTGTACATAATCTACTTCATCTAAAACCTTTCCATAGTTCTCTACTACATGAGACATCAAAGCTTTAATATCCTCCTAGGAACAGAAAAAAACATTTATCATTTTGTGGAAAAATTAATAATTCAGATGAAAAATTTCCAAAAATGTATAAGAAACATGACATACCAGCTTTATAAATTCAAACATTTCTAAAATTGCTGAATCGAGAAGGTTATATCTTCCATTATTTCGAATGAAAGCATCAATAACAGGAGCAAATAGATTCCCTTTAATTATATACCTGTTGTAAAAATCATCTTTTAATGCGATAATTTTCCTCATAAACCTTAATGCGCCTAAAAAACAATAAAATATAACATTTCAAATTTTTCGACAGAAATTTTTAAATACTATACATCAATAATCTAACAGAACTTACATAAAACGAGAAAAGTATGGGAGGATTTCATAAGTACTAGAATACATCTTAACAAATCTTTGTTGATTATACAGTTTTTTATATGAAATGTGTGGTGCTCGACGCAAAATGACAGCAGTTCTAGGATGAGCCCCAACAACTGGACTGTTCTGTAGTCATCACGGCTGACAATACCATTCATCGTATTTTGAAGAAGAGGTTCTAAAACAAAATTGTTTTTCACTGTATTCGTAAAGTAAAAGATTCATTTTTCATAAAAAATAAAATGAATTTACAAAATTTTCAGAATAATTTAAATAACTAACAAAATATTTGGGGAAAATATGGGGGAAATTTGGTACATTGTTTTCTATAAAAACATGAATTTTTGTCTAATCTCTATCAAAATATAACTTACAGATAGATGTCTTAATGCAACAAGAAATGTTTATTGCTTATACCGATCTTTAGTTTTAAGAAAAATCGAAGTTTCAATTTGCATGTCTATCAATGTTTTCAGTTTTGAAATATAGTTATGAAAGTGGGGGAAAAAGAAAAAAAAAAAAAAAAAAAAAATCAGATGCCTTAAATAGATTTTCAGAGAATGACATGTAATTTACAATTTTGGATAACCAATTTTTCACATCTGTAATATCTTTTCAGATATAGATCGATGGCATATTATTATAAAATATGATTTTTAAACTTTTTTAAATCTTAAAAAATTACCTTATCAGAATTTGAGTAATATGAGCCATTATATCAGTGATAAAACCAGAAGAAAAAAAAAACAAGTTTTTTTTACTTTCCAACTATTATTTTTCAGAAAGTTCACAAAATTTGCTGATGAGACAAAATATAATTTTAAAGAGATAAATTCAGACTATCAATTGAAAAAACACTAATAAATTTAATAACTTGATATTAACATGGTCGAGCAGTGAAATCGGATAACTAAGCCGGTAAAACCATCACAACAAAGATCAGTAGGTCCCTAAGATCAATCACAACCTATTTTTTTCTTTAACTAATTAATAATTATCATTTTATTATACAATTTTATTATTAAAAACATTACACATGAAAGACATACCAATTAAAATGTGAATGCTGTGTTTGTAAAAATAATTCAAAAAATCCGTTTTCTCAGCTTTATTTATAGAAGCCATCATATTCTCTGGATCTATGAGTATTCTCAGAATACCCATTAGCTGAACTGCCCTGCCAAGTTCAGGGTCAGTGTCACACATCATCTGCTCCATAATCACATTAAGTAAAACTAATTCCTAAGAAGGAAAAATAAAATCAGCTTTATATCAAATAGTGGTGTTAAAAATTGTAACTCAAAAAAAACACAAAAAATAACTTACATCATCAGAGTTTTGAGTTTGCTGTAGAGTGTGCTCCCTAACCACAGATGGAGAAAACTCTACAAAGTAGGTAAGAATATCAATCGAGGCAGTTTTAGTTATCACATCATCGCAGGACAATGTCACTTCCAGAGCCGGCAGAATACCGAGGGACGAAAGTGTCTAAAAATAAATCAAATATTTTAGCAAAGAACAAAAAAAACAATTGAGAATTTTAGAAGAAGCTTAACTATTAAAGTTACCTTATAAAATGTTTCCTTTCCTTGAGGTTGAAGGTTTTGTGAGAAATTACAATATTCTTTTAAGAAAAGAACCAGGTCCCTCCTCTTGAGAGGGGGAGTTGTCTCGTCGGTTATTAAGCTAAGAATATCGGTCAATAGTTTGTCATCCTCCTGAAACAATTACACTCCTAAAGTTTTTAAAACAGGATTGGCCATTTACTATAACCTATAATAAAGTTAATGAGTATGTCAACATCTTAGGTAAATAGTAAAAGAAATTTTAGGATTTTAATATCTTGCATAATGCAATAAGATTGGACTCCTTTTAATTATTCATACTGACAAATATGGTATGTATATTAATGCCATGGCCCTCTTAAAACCAACAATAAATCTTCTATAAATGACATGACCCAGAAATTATTAAGTTTCCTCGACTCCATCCTATTAAAGACACACTAAAACCATGCTTGTGAAATTTCATTATTATAGATATGAATGAAAATAATTTACAGCTAATGATTCTGTCTTTTTTCATTGTCAATCACACTGATTTTTAAATTATTGTTATGTGATGTTTTGTTTCATGTACTGTTTCTTTCTTCTGTTAATGACGCCATGTTTTATCATGTTTTACCATCTGCGGATAATTACCTGAATAAGGGTAACAATTTCAACCTTGTTAAAAAAAATAAAACTAGAGAGAGTTGAGAGCATGTTGTCTTCGAAAACAGATGGTGTTGGTAGAACAACATCCTGTATGTACTGCACTCTATATGTCTGGTGTATTTTAGATAGCAATTCTTGATTTGAAATTGGTATCACCTCTTTAAACCTGTAAATTAAGACGAAATATAAGTATATTATAGAAGTATTTTGTAGTATAAAGTATCAATATACAAGTTATTATCTATTTTATATACACAGTGCTCCCTCCTATAACAATGTTTTTTTGTTTTGTCATGACTCCAATAACATAGGTTCATCATATAATTAAATTTTTCTTTGAGTGGGAGGCCTGGGATTATTTTTGTAAAGCCGTAATGGCAGATGTACATGTTTTCACTGTAAATTATGCAATTCATGCAATACTCAGTTTTTTATAGAAAATTTTCTAATAAAGCTTCTAATACTGTTCAAGCAAGGAAATTAAGGCCTTAATGCTTAGAAGAAACTAACCCTACTGACAAGCCACATAGGTATAGTTCATGATAGAGTTGGTATACAAGTCCTATAATGTGTGCAGTTTAAAATTGGACAAAACACTGGGAAAAGTATGTGATTAGTGTATTATTTTTTTTAAATGAGTTTAGTATAACATAAACGCAGGTCACTTATGATAGACAAAAACTTAACAACAAAATATATAACAAACAAATAGACACCAGCTAGACCATAGTTTTATTTAAAAAATAAGACTATAAGGGAAATTCGGATAAACAAGGAATCAGTAAAAAACTTATGTCTCATGATGAATAATTCAATATACTGTTTTATATGGCAATACTTTTGAGGAAGCCATTTCCCCAAAAATAAGGAGCAGTATATCTGATTCAAATTGATAAGGATACTTAGTGTCATAGTGAATAATAAAAAAAAATACTGACTCCGGACATTTTCATTTTTATATTAATTTTGATTAATTTCTAAAATTACAATTTTCATTGCATTTGATAAAATCTATCATCCTAAAAATTAAATTAAATATATAGTGCATACATTGAGGCTTATTCTGAGTAGAATCAAATTTGTTTAAAATTTAAATAAAATAAGTCTCTAGAGGTTTTTTTTTACTGCCAAGGGTAATAGTGAGTGATAAGAGAAGAATCTTTAAACTCACTTAGACATGGATCTTAAGTAATGCCGATGTCGCTTAGGAGTTGCAGAAGAAGGGTCATATTCTAGGCAACCAACAACATCAAATATCGTGTCATCTGCAAAAAAAAAAAAAAAAAAGAGTGATGATTAACTAAACTATTAACTACTTCATATTAGAGAAATAACTTAAAATTATTATTACTAATAAAACTCTGAACATCATTTCGTGACAACAAGACTATCACAAGTGATCGGTAATCTTTTGCGTAAACCAAATGAAATATGAATATAAAGCAGCTGTTGCTTATGATAACAGATTTTTATAAGAATATAAAACAACTTATTTCCACAATATATTTTTAAACAAACAATCATAAAACAGCTGTTCTTGGATCAGATTTTTAAAATAATAACCTGCCCTCTCGGCACCTATAACCACCAAGTTCCAGCCAAGTTCTCCTTGAATTCTGAAGAATGAATATTGAAGTTCGCTCAGTGGCTAAGGACACTTTGCTTGTCATTTCTATAATTTGAATTCAATTCAGATCCCACCAATAGATCGCAATTGTAAAAAAAGAAAATAAGTAAAATAGTGTCTCCTTACAATAACATAACATGCCAATAGGCATATAATAACTGTAGAATTCAGAACTGTGTTTAATCAAATATAAATTTTGTCCTCCTCATTAGTTTAAAATAAAAAAATAAAAGAAGTGTTCATATATCTTCTTAAATTTTATTTCTCTTTTGAGAAATGATAATGATGTAATGAGTTGTATAATTACTCATTTAACAATAGTATATTGCAATGTTGTTTTGAAGGTCACAAAATATTAAACTTATTTAGTTTATTAAAATGGAATAGTTAAGTTTGATGAATATGGATTAGATATAAAAGTCATTATATTTGGTGCCACGTGCTGTAAAAATTGGCCACCCATCAAAAAAATCCTTGATGCTGAGTGGTAACTGAGGTGATAAGAACAAAGGTTAAACCGCGAACAAAGAGGGGGGGAAATGCCTTTAAAAAAAGAGGTCGAATAGAACAGCTTGCTATCTTTTACTAGACTCAGGCTAGGAAGAAGGCTGTTTTCTTCTGGATAAGAGCAAGCAAGGGATGAAGAGCACTGAGGCCAGCATGAGGTAGACATATACATGTAGGGCATGGATTAAGTAACAAGACGCGAGGTGTGAGAAGCTTACATCTTGCTTTTGTGAAGAATGTTGAGCAGCGTGTGTTGAAAAGGATTGAGGCAACAGAATATTGAAACGGATGAAAGAATTCTTATCTCAAGTATTTTCAATTTCAAGACGATGACTGTGAATACCAAAAATAGTTACATTTTTCTGAAAATATAAACAGTAAGGATAGTTAAAAGTAAATTAGTGTTTAATGTGTCCAAAATCCAACCTGAGATTTTTAAAATAATAAATAAGTTAAAGTAAATTCATAAATAAAATTAAATTATCTAAAAGTTGTTTTATTATAATTATAAAACCCGATACTAGTTATTGTGTGTAGCAAGGAAGTTACACATTGTCGAACACATGTAGACACTATTTTATAACTTCACAAAACACATGGGGACAGGTGTTCTTTTAAATTATAGTAATTTTACAATCCTAAGAGATTAAAAAGGATCAAAATAAATTGTTTGTTTGCATGTCAGTTTAAATTTAATATCATCATTTTTTCATAATCGTTATAATATTGCTTTCATGGTGTGTAAAAAATATTCACATACTTAGTAGATGGCCCTTGAAGATGTCTATTAGGCGAAATATTGGATAGTTTAAGAAAAAGGAAACTATATGCCTGTTCAAAAGATATTATTTTCTTAATTTTTTTTATTTTTAATTATAAAATTAATAGGATAAATTAATAGGTAATTGTTTTAATTCAATTACCTATTAAAATTACAATGGGTTATTGCTTGATCGACTAAATAACAAGTAGGTTCTTAATAGCATAAATAATGTTTTGACTGTTGAATGTTAAAATATAAACAGCTTCTATCAGGATAAAAAAACAACTTACCAGCAAACATGACTTCAAACAGAGCGTTTTTATTTAAAAGAAATATGTTCTTGAAAATATCGTACAAGAAATGCAACCCTTCAACATTTTCTAAATCTTCACACATGTGGAATAAGTTGAGAAGTTTCTTTATGTAACCATCTGTTTCGAGGATAGTTGCGAGCTTCTCTTTCCTCATTGGTGAGGTTAAACAGCTTCCTATAAGCTGCAAAACAAATAAAATTTAAGTGTTTAAAAAAATTCTAAAAACAAATAATAGATGTTTGATAAATAATATGTATAGATGTTGCATAAAATCTTTCATGATTCTAGTAGGGTAATTCAAAATCTTAGGAGAGAAGTATTATGTTTTTTAGTTCATTATAATTATTGCTAAATTGAAAAAAAAAATTATTAGGACTCTTTAAAATAAAAAAGCTTTAGTCCTTGATATATGTGGTCAGTAGGATGGTTTAACGTTGTTGGACGAAAACATACACATGAGGGACTGAACACAGTGACAGCTCACGCAATTCAGCTTAAAAAATTTTAAAATGTACAAAAATATCAGGAAACCTGAAGATAAGTCCCATCAAATAAAAACAGTGTCAGATCTTCAAAAGACCTCCCTGTACTCCTTGACTATAAATGGTGGAACTGGGAAAATATAAGGGACAAGATAAGGAAAGCTGATGCCGCTTACAACATTATCTCATTTGGATGAACGATAGCATTTCCTGAAGAACCAAATCCACTGTGTTCAATATACAATGTTAGGTCAGGCTAGTCCTGTCCTTAAAGCAAGAGAAAAATGGAAACTTGATAAAACAGCAACTTCTTATCTTTAAGTATTTGTCAGCAGATGTATCCAGTGAATTATTAATGCATGGTGCCCAAAGAAGATAACGAACAAAGAATTATGAACTAGAAAAAGAAATATTCATATATTTATAATATATAAATGAATAATATTCATTTTATTTATTAAACCTTATAAAAACAAATAAAAAATAAGTTGTAAACAGCTTAAATATAAAAGCTTGAAATTGGCTCAAATGACATTAAAGTCATGGTTTCTGCGGTTTTTGACTCCCAAAACTCCATTTTTTACAATATCTTTGAATGTCTTTTTACATTACCATCTTATATGCCCTCAACCATGAAAAAAAATTATAACATAAATGTAAAATGTGGTGACTGGTGTGTGATGCCACCACACAGTCACAATACAACAAGCTACCCTCTCCTCAGAGCTGAAAACCCGAATTATTTTCACTACGTACAAGAAGTGGAACCACCTTACTTATATAAATAATAATAAATAAATTACTGCGCATCAGTGTGCTGACAGACAGGACTAGTTCACAATTACACCACCGGGGTGGCTCCCTCAGGAAAATACATGGCTGTAAAAGACCATCTCAAATACCATTTTCGACAAAAACTCAGAAGCTTAAATTGGATACTGCTCTCGTTGCACTGATCCCTAGCTGCTTTACTCGATCCATGACCTTATTTACTTATCTCTACATCTCTCTACCTCCTTACCTGCTAAATCTAATCTTGGTACTCACAGCTTCCACACCTTTCTTAGTGTATACTCACTTTTTCTTCCTTTTAGACTAGCATTCCTTGCAAGGGACCCCTTCAAAGCAGAAGATGGCCTCAAGGGCACCAAACCAGCCCAACAGAACTCCCCCCGTGGTCCAGTCTAAATCTCACCCGTTGTGTTTAAGGTCCGGTTTTCGCCAACCCTTAGATACCGAGAGTGAATCTTGGTCATTCCGAGACCATACTAACTGCATGTACCTACCTCAACCTCTACTTCATCAGTCAGATAGCTTAGCAATTAGGCTAGAAACCAGAAAGCTGACAAGGTCATAGACTAATTTACCTCTTTCTCCGCCACCAGGTTCAGGTCAGAGAGCCCCCTTGGTGACAGCCTGACATAAAATAACTTCTGAGCAGGAATAGGAGTAAAATTCAAAGTCAGAAGGAAGTGTTTGAAGAGAAATTTCTTTCTCATTAAATTTTGTTTTTCACATAATTCCTGTTTGCATCAATAATAGTTAAGAACGTGTATAATGTATAAAATTGTTATATAAGTATGTATAACAGTTTGGATATTGTTTAGTATACCTTTAAAATATTAGATTGATCGAATCATTTTTATAGGCACTATTGCACATAAAATGTTGAAACGCAATTACCTCTACTTGTAACTGTATGGAAATTACATCTAAATAAACTTGGATACAAACTAAGATGACATAGAAGTTCTGTTCAAATTTGAATTATACAACAGGGACAAACAACTCTAAGCACGAACTTCACAAGTAATTAATAAATAAATGTCAAATACCTCGTTTATTTCTTCAAGGCGACTAAGCTCACATGGTGGGAGCTCAATCGGAGGAGCAGCATCTGACATATCATCGAACCTTTCATCTTCTGATTCTTCCACGATATCTTGTGTTATTTCAACAGATGGATCTTTTCCTTGCACCTATTTATGTAAAAAAAAGTATTTATTATGGTTTAACACACCTATGTATGTACTAGTTTCAAAGGTAAAACACATATTACACATTTTATTGCTCTTATATAGCCAACTACCAATACCAAAAATATTTGGTTATGGTCTGTTTCACACATCAAAAAAATCTATAGCCACATTTTGTCTCTACCAAGTAAACTTATAAGTGAAAATAGGAACCCACTAGATGACTTAGAATCTCAGATAATTTGAAAATTAATATGAGAATGATACAAAAAATATCACAATTTGAATTTTTTTTTAAATTTTGTTAAGTGCAATTGTCTATTGCTGTAATGAAGTAAACTTTTTTGTAGCATTAATAAAAAATGTGAAGTTATAGGTTTGCTAGCTGTGAAATATTTAAAATCATATTAAAATAATATTCATATAACTGTCTTTCTTAAATTTAAAACTGCCTCTATATTTTTTTTACCCCATTAAAAGATTTTATATGTAAAAAATAAATAAATAACTGGGGACTTATCGGCAATCTTTGGGTGTATGAATCAGAGGAATATCAATTAATTGAATTTGTCATTAAATTTAATTAATTAAATACTATACAGTTCTGATGGGAAGCAATCACATCTTCCCACAAAATGAAACAACTGGTTTCTTCACAACTTAGAAAATATTCTTAGATTAAGTTCAATTTCGAATATCAATCCAAGTATGAACTCATGAATGTATTCATTTTTTTTAATATCCCTGCAAGGAACAAATTTTTTTCTTTACATTTAAAATCAAGCAAAATATGAGTGAAACATGATGACAACTTTTCTATGGAGGAACAAATTCATGAGAAAGAGCCGTGGCCACGCATAACAGAAGAACCTTTCTTTCCATGACTATACCAATCTAGAATACTATGCCAGCTAGCCAGAAGTCTATGGAGTAGTTACTCGCTCCATCAAGTCTATTATGTTCCAGATAATCCCATGACCTGATTTAGTATGGTGGTTATCTCCTATAATAATATATCTACTGAACAGCCTGAGTCTTTAAATATAGTAAATGGATCAGAACCCATCTACAACTTTGATTCTTGTTGAACATTAAAATCGTTCTTTCTTCTAGGCATCATTCTACGCTAATAATCTGACAGATATTTAACAAAGGAGTCACCTTCCACCATGAGGTCGGTCACTTAAGTTGAACGTCCACTGCTTCTGCTGTCGAGATTACTATTAATGATCTTAATTCATTCCTTTACTCTTCATTTCAGACCCTTTATC
The DNA here is from genome assembly GCA_930367205.1 of Acanthosoma haemorrhoidale. Lineage (NCBI taxonomy): Eukaryota > Metazoa > Arthropoda > Insecta > Hemiptera > Acanthosomatidae > Acanthosoma > Acanthosoma haemorrhoidale. The sequence continues at coordinate 56,919,525 of OV884013.1, forward strand.
AAGCCTTCTCAAGATCTATAAGGTCACAGCAGTTTGCAGCCGTAATCGTTAAACTTATCTATTAGTTGTGCCAGAAAAAAAAATTGTTGCATAAGCAACCGGCTATCAGTGAAAACTTGACAATAGTAGAAAATGAGTAAAAAGACAAACAGCTTATAACTCGGCAGATTGTTCAAAAGTAAAAGTTAAAATTCAGATTTAAATTTTAGCACTTAGTTTTTCTAATGTAATAAAACAGACAATAATATAAAACTGAAGCTAATTTTGTACATTAATATTATTTATAATTTCATTATTATAAATCATACATCTTCAACAACCATTTTTACATGCTCAGAGGACTATCTAGTTGGTACCTATTATGCATGAAAAATATTATATAATATTCCTTTATCTTTCCACAATATTCTTTATTTAGAAGAAACTTTTTGACAGCCTCAGTTACTCACAAAAAATTAAAAACAAGGTTAAAGGAGTCACTTCTACCTAAATCAGACAACGAATGTCACACTTTTAAAGGACGACTGATGATGTCATCTGATGTCACCTGAGATCGATAGGAGTGAAACCTACTACATAAACACACTGTTTAAATGATGCTTTGAATTTTTTATAAGTATTAATTAAAATTAGCAAAAACATTCTTTCTTGATTAGAAAGACCAATTTTCTTATATATAACTTCTTTAATTTTTAATTTTAATTTTCCAAGTATATCAGTAATGAGCTTTATCAAAAACAGGATTTAATACCATTTCAAAGATTACAGAAGTTTCTACATTAACTTGACTCCAATAAATCATTGTCTGGTATAAGGACTGCATTAAACTGGTAAAGGAACCTAACTTTTAATTCTGTTTATTTCCCAGAAAAGGGAATTTCAGCCACATCAACAATGACATATTAAGGCACACAAAGTTGGACAAAAGCAATAAGTTAAGTCTAATCAATTTTTTAACAACTCAACATCAAGGCATTATATTAGTTAATTGATCTATCTTGAAGTCATTATGATGGTCATTAAAATCAAGTGGTATAATTTTTAAAACATCTTTAGCAAAATAATATCATATATAATGCTATGACAATGCCATTGATAAGAAACAAGATAACATATTAATAAAAAGAACATCAATAAAATTGGGTTTATGTTTCAGTGATAAGATCTTGACGTGTCAGAACCATTTGTTATCAAACAAGGACAAAATAAATACATAACGCTATTATTAACTTTAAATAACAAATTTAACATTATTAAAAAATAAAATTTCTGAATTGAGCAGGGACAAAAACTAAAATGTTACCTGGCATATTTTCTCCCATATCTCATCACATCCAGCCTTCTCTTGGAAGCTAAGAGCGAGATCAAAATTGTCTCCTTCTGACCAAACAATCAATGTGTCCTGAAAAATAAATAAATACAATCACTAATTTAAAAGATGATTTGTAATTGAACAAAATCAGCATAACCAGATAAATTATTAGTTCAATAATATATATCTCTCTGTTACAAATATAGTTATCATGAAATAACAAAAATTTTACTTAGTTCCTTATAAAACTGTAATGAGTTGTGTTATATTTATCACAAAATCAAATTAATTGATCAATTATGACCATTAATAATTTGACATTCGAGAAATGGCATAAAATTGACAGGGCACAGCAAATTTACAAAGAATCAATTATTTTTCCACAATCATACGACAAAATTCATTATTAACAACCAGATCTACTGCAGGTCTGAACCGACATAATTTATGTTGCAGAACAGACAATATTAACTTAAAAATAGCAAGAAACTAATACATATACTATTAGAAAAAAATATAACATTCAATCAAAAATAAAAATATTGAACAGATGAGTTGTCAGTTCTAACCAATGAAGTAAACATAAACTGATTATAAACACTATAACAGCACAAACACATCTCAAGCTCGGCAAATACAGTGTAAATATGACTCATTCCAAAATTCTGAGACATTTATTATGACTGGCTTTCAGACTAGAAATAGCAAAGAATAACTTCAATCATTTAACTTATCAATCAATTAATATACCTGTTGTTTCTGGTAAGCTGTGTCTGGGAGGATCTTAGATTCCAAAAGTAATGAACCTAGAAAAATAAATAAGAAAACACACATTACATTCAATAGATAATAAACAAGAAAATAGAAAACTTCAGGAAAATAAGCAAATTGTATTACCATCTAATTCTGCTCTAACAAGAAGCGATATCCCTTTAAGCCTTTCTACATAACTTGAAGATACATGTCCAGTACCACGATCATCCCACTGACGATCAGCGTTCAAAGCGTACAATTTTACACGCCGTCTAGTATCAGCCATTGTCTTAGATTAAGTTAAACACTTTTTGAAACCATCTAGACACGTAAAGAAAAACATTATAAGGCTTATGACTAAACAAATTTTAAAGTGTCCATTGAAAAATAACTAAGTAATACATACTAACTTTTAAAACTTATATTTACAATAGATAATGTGACTGATATGTGTAATTTAAATACTTAAGTAACAGTTCAATGACAGCAATTAGAAGTAATTACAGCTGTTTGAATATAAAGATACATGTATAATTATAAAAAAGCCTAATAAAGTTATGAGCAATAAGATTCTTGTAATACTATGAGTGATCACAAATAAGGGTGGACAAACCAGGAAGTTAAAGGACTATCAAGAAAGATAAATTCTAATAACTGTCAAAAATATCATGAACATCAATAGAATAATGAATAAGAGCATGTAATTACAAAGTTAACCAATAATTGAGTGATGTTCATTAAAGCTTCACTTGCATCATGATACCTGTCAATAAAAATTCATAATTATGTGCATGTGGAGAAACTTTTGACCACATACACTTTACTTCAAAAACTAACTTAAATCATCCTTACCTCAGCAAACAGCACTCGAATACACCTTAAAACAAAGTTATGAAACAATCATATACACACAAACAATACCTACCACTAATAACTGTGCCACTGGGCTACAGAGGTTTCTCTTCACTTGAACTGATGTACTCGCACATTTATCATTAATAATTAATATTATATCACGAGAATAGACGATACTGGGTTACGTTGTAATACTTAATCAGTTAAAACGGGACAGACGGACTGAATATTATATGTTTTGAACTGAGAAATGAGATCGTTAAACATTGTCTATCTTAATCATAATGAAACCACTAGGAAAATATTTCCTCTTTCTCTGCCTCTAATAAGTTACTCTAGATAAATTATATCACTGCTACAATGACTTAGTCTAGAAAATTTCACGACTTCATAAAAAGAGCCAAATCAGTAAACGAACAACCATCACTGAAAGCAAACGCCATTACTTAAATGAGTGGTTGCATTATCGAATAGTATAAATGCTGTATCAACGTTTTACTAAAGTTGATACAATTTTTACAGTGCTAAAAATTTTATTATCTAACTGTAAAGTTTAATTATTAATAAATATGAAAAAAAAAATATGATTCATGACATTTTTATTACTCCGTACAATTTGGACGAGCTTTTAATTTTATGAAGAATCGTTTTAAAACATCCCTAAATGTATTGAAATGCATATATTTATTTTTTATTTATTGCGTATTAGATAGAAATAACAAAAAAGTTTGATTAAAAAACAGTGAATAGTTGATCTCCTAAGAAGCGGGAAATTCAAACTTATGAAATTATGACTTACTACTAAACAACACTAATTGTTTTGACACTATTTCTAGGTCCGTTATTACACTATAATCATATAATCAAAGAAATATCACCCGGTTAAAAATTTAGTTCAGTTAAAAATTTCAACTGATTTATTTTCATACTTCCTACCTTAAAGTCTGAAATAGGGGATCTCTCTCATCAGTTGTCTTCAGTCTCTGCATATTCTCTTCTCTGCGGATTCCTCACAGAGTGTTCTCCCTTTTACTTATAAGATTTAAACTCCATTACTCCTCTCTGGATTTTTCCTCCATCATTTCAGAGTAATATTTTCTCTTTGCAAATGTCTTCTTATTTTGGTTAATTTCTTTTATTTTTTTCAGTATTTAAATTTTTTTTTTTTTTGTGAAAGGAGATCAATATCTAATTACAATTTATTTATTGATTTAGTGCTTTTTAAACATTAAAAAATACTATCAAGTACTTTTCGAAAAAATTTAAGCCATGACAAAATTGTAATTTTCCTCCTGCTCGTGCCGTATTGCCGTTTTCCAGTTCCTAATCAAGCGACGAACTAGTGTTCTGGGGGAGTTAATTACCTTTTTTGGCTTGAATATTTATTGATCGGTACCGTTTATCCTTCCAATTATTGCGTAGTACATTAGGTTGAAGATTATGGTCCGGCAGTATTTTGCAGCGTGGATGGTCTCAGGTTAAACTCTGGGGAGGGGGGGGGGGTCAGTGACAGCTACTTCCACTATAAACTTGGTAAGAAAGCTACCTGTCGATCCACTTTGTCTATAGCGCAGAGAACAGGTACCACACGCAGATGTTGGTGTAGATGAGATGGATAGAGTCCCCAGTCCACTAGAATATGTCGTACTTCATGGGACGCTCACTACCTTACAACACCACTTATTCATCACTCACTACACTTATTCATTGAACATAAGACCGTGGTCGAGGATAGACGTTATTCGACTGTCAAATCTATGGGAAAATGTGAAGGTCTGGAATGGACGACAGTAAAGGGCTTTGTCAGGCACGTCCGCTGGGGTGGTCACGTCGACCTATCCCGGCATGTAACAGAAAGAGATAAATCTGTGGTCTTTGCTGCGGCCTAGCCGGTGAGCAGAATTTATTTCGTATTTATTTATTATATTTATTTAATTCGTATTTTTTTATTGATCTGACTCCATAAGATCTTAGAAGGTGTGCCCTAATAGTACACTATGTTCAGGCTAGGTATTGTAGCTAGTTTACGTGGTCTTGAAATCACCACGATCTCATACTCGGCATCTGAGTGAGTAGAGAACTAAAACTAAATATAAACTAGGCTGCCTAGGAGGTTTGTTGATATGAGGCGGGCGTTTAGGCAGACAGGCCTGGCATCCGTTCCACTGTGTTGAGATTAAAGACAGTCGTAAAGGCTTCCATCCATGCTAGATCCGTTTCGAGGGTGCGGCGCTGGTTGTTATTCGTCACGCCTTCTGTAGAAAAACCGAGAACTCTTGGAGAGACGCGTACGGCTTTCTATACAAGGTGGTAAGGTAAATTGGTTTCCAAAGATTTATCCACACCGTCAAGTGGTGGAGTGGGCCTGCTTACTCCCACGCGATGTCTTACAGCGACTGATGTTTCTCCTTAGCCATTACTAGTAGACTCATTCAACCTTATGTCTTGCGACAGCCTATAGCGGTCAGTACTACTGTGTAAGGGGTTGTTAAAAGCACCCCCACTTCCTCTATTGTTGGTCTTAAGTCCAAAGTGCCGTTGTTGCTGCTGACTGGTGTGGCTTCTTTTGCTTTTGGATCCTTGGATTTTTTTTTTTCAAATATCCCTACTGGTTGCTATGGTGTGCATAGCTAAGAAGGTGCTTAGGTAGAAACATTCTTGCTTTATATGAAATGCTGCCCATATTTATTTTTGTGGAATTGCATTCTGCCCTTATGTGTAGAAGTGCAAGACATAGTTCCTCCATCTAGTAACTATAAAATGGGAGCAATTAAAAATCTTTAATTACTGCTGAGAGTTAAACAGACTATTCCGCGTTTAGTATTTTTCTTAGAGTAATTATGACTTTATTAGCACATTTGAGGGTGTTATGGAAAGTTGTTATGTAAAATAGAATCGTAGATTAAGTGGGTTATTTTATGACTGCTATATTAGGACTTGATTCAAGTTTTAATTTACAATTAAATTTTCATTAATAAATTGTTATTACATATTACAGTAATCTTTTCCATGGATATGGCTATAACATAATATATATTTACAATATATATATATATAAATATATTTACAAACAATTTTCAATAGTACGAAATATAAAACCATTATTTACAAATAAAATTTCAAAAAAAATTAAATGAAAGGACAACTTATTAAATTGTGGGGATTGTAAGTCATTAAGCAATGTGGTTATTTTTGTATTGCAAGGATAGTTGTTAATGATACTCATTCCTAGGTGTTGTATCCTTTCAAGTTTTCTGTAGTTGTTTTTGCAAATGTAACTCAATACTAATGAAGTACAGAATATGTTTGATCAGGTGACTGATTTTTAGAGCGTATGTTTGTATTAGGGACTAAACTGAGATTTTTTGTGAAACAAGGGAACATATTGTATATGATTTTTTTTGCTTTGTTAGTTTCCCTGTAGATATGGTCTGTAAATATTAGGGATCTGTCTAGGGTCACCGCAAGATACTGAACTTTTTTTGACCATGGGATCTGTGCAGAGTTTATGGGAAGATGGTTATCAAGATGTGGCCTACAATTTGTGTAAATTATGGATTCTGAATTATTTGGGCTGATTTTTGTAATATTCAGTTTCAGTAATCTTTCTGAAGAACTGAGGATACATCTTGCCGTGGAAGCTGGGCCTCACTAACTGAAATTATGTGCGAATGATTATGCTGTGGAAATAATTTAAATTCCACATCGTTACCTCGGATCGTTTGGGCATTCCACATCATAATCTCAATTTTGTCGTCAATATAAAATGAAATGTGGCCTTACTGCCACTTACTGTACTCTATGTTCACTTCTTTAAATTTTAATTTCAGTTTAGCAATTCTATCTCTCAGGTTTATGTAAGGACTGCTTACTATTATAGATGATAGGGGGATATTGGGTAGACGATTTTCTCCTGAGATTTTCATTGCGTTGAAGGTGAAGCAATGTGATGATGTTGAATAAAAGTGTACTCAGTAACTGTGTTAAGTACTTTATCGAAAACCCAACAATTGGCAACGAGGTAAAAAGAGGTGCGTTAAAGTGGAGATAAGCCAGGCTAAACAGTGACGGTTCAGGATCTATCCAGTGCAAACATGCCTGCTTTGAAGTCGTGTTGGACTACTGCGAGTTACAAATCTTTATTATCGTATATATTACATCATTTGTTTTATTTTTTATTCTATACATCAGTCAAAATGGACGCAGATCAATTCAAGTTATTAATCGAAGCTATGAATCAAAACCAACAGGCTTTTCTCGCACAATTAGTTCAACAAAGTCGTTCTAGCCAAGACTTTCGACCATCGGTTACAAATGTATATAACGTTCCTCCTTTCGAAAACTTCAATCATAAGGAAGAGAATTTCAAATCTTACATACAGCGGTTTGAAAATTATCTAAAAATGAAGGAAATTTTTGCGGATAAAGTAAAATGTGCTCAAACGCTCTTAAATTCTATCGGGGCACCTAATTATGACACACTTGCAGCTCTTGTTGCTCCCAAAACACCGGCAGATCTCAGTTATGAAGAATTGATAAAGGTCCTCGAACAACATTTAGCACTCAACACCATCTTTTATCCACTTCTCAAAAAGAAAATGAGACAATTTCTGATTATATCGCATCGCTACGACGTGTTCTTTCTGATTTTGATTTTAACGTAGAATGTACATGTAAACTGAAGGTGTCCGCTGCAGACATTTGCCTAACATATTTGCACAGTTTATTCGTGGAATTAACGATAATAATATTAGAGAAAAGATTTTAAAATCTGAGAGAGGTGAATTTACGGATATCATAAAAAAAGCTATCGCACTCGAAGCATCAAAATCAAATAGCCATGAGTTAGCTAATACACAGTCTCTTTCTATCAATTATACAAATGAAGCATCTACCTCCAACAGGTACAGAAGGGAAAACACAAATACTCGAAACCGAAAACAGCGTACCAGATCACAATCAAGCGGTCGTGTGGACTTAAAAAGATTAGGCTTATATAATCATTGCTTACGGCGTGGAAAAACAAACCATTTGGCTAAGGACTGTCAACTAAAACCTTTAAAACATGCTTGTACGTCTTGTGGCAGCAGTGGGCACTTAGCGGGAGTTGGCATAAAAACCCTGTTAAAAACGCAACAAGAAAGCTCCACGCATCAAGTATCAACTGACGAACCAGACACACAAACAAACTATTATGGCGACCGGTGTATGAATAAAATTGTTCCTGTCAATATTCACCCCATATCAAAGCTATCACAAGATTCAGGAAAATACCAGGTATCAATCAAAATCGAAAATACTTATCAAAGTTTTGAAATTGATACCGGTGCTGGCTACACGCTCATACCTGAAACTCAATTCAAACAATTAAAAATAGCCACGTCAACCCTCAAATATCGCTTTTAAATCATATAGAGACAACGTTTTTCAACCCCTGGGAAAAACAAAAGTAAAAGTGGAATATAAGAACACTGTATCTTATGAAGACCTTTATGTGGTACCTGATGGTTATGCCCCCTTGCTGGAACGAATGTTGATTAGACACTTACAAATATCCTTACAAGACATAGACAAAGAGAACAAAACAGTTAACATTTCCCAGAAACCATTATCAATTAACAACGTAACGGATATTGAACACCTTTTCCCTGAAATTTTTGTCCAAAAAGTTGGATGTGTACCAGATTTTATTATCAAACTGCAACTCCGTGAAAATGCAAAACCTAGTTATACTCCAGAAAGAAATGACCCATACGCACTGCGGGAAAAGGTTGAAATCGAATTAGACTCACTCGAGGCAGCAGGCATAATATCTAAAGCACCGGCAAGCGATTGGGGGTCCCCCTTGGTAGTTATACCCAAAGGTGATGGCAAAGTTAGACTGTGTGTAGATTATAAGGTGGGGGTAAGTGACCTCTTGGTAAATACCAATTACCCAATAAAGAAAGTAGATGAGGTGCTAAATATCCTCCGAAATTCAAGGTATTTTTGTCGATTAGACTTAGTTAAAGCATACTTACACCTGAAAACAGATGAAAAATCCAGCATTATCCAAACCATTACCACACACCGTGGAACTTATCGTATGAACAGATTAAGGTTCGGCATCAAAACCGCACCGGCAGAATACAACAGGGTCATAGATCAGATATTAAAAGGCTTAACAAAAACCATAGCTTATTTCGACGACATCATTGTACACGGCGAATCAGAAGACGAATGCAAAATAAACCTACTTGCTTGCCTCAAGAGGTTAAAAGAGTATGACCTTCATCTGAATAAAAACAAGTGCACGTTTTTCAAAACGAAAATAGAATATCTCGGTCATGTAATAGAGCACAATCGATTATCGAAATCCTTTTCAAAAATAAAGGCAGTTATCGGCATGCCTAGACCAGTGAACGAGTACCAGAGCTACGGCGTTTTATGGGTATGGTGACATATTATTCTCGGTTCTTGCCAAACCTGTCATCCTTGACTTACCCCCTGCGCAAGTTACTCGGTAAAGATCAGAAATATTTTTGGTCCTCACAATTCGAAGCACCATTTATAAAACTCAAAAATGAGATAGCAAGTGACAGAGTGATTATTCCATTTAGCCCAGATCTACCAGTTACTCTAACGACTGATGCTAGCCCGACGGGAATAGTGGCTGTACTTCCCCATGTTATCAACGAGGTAGAACGACCTATAGCATTCGCATCACGTTCGTTATCGAAGGCAGAGCAAAATTACTCCCAACTTGACAGAGAGGCTTTAGCCATAGTTTTTGCTGTTGATTATTTTTTCGATTTTCTTTATGGGCGAAGTTTCACTCTCACCACGGATAACGAACCGTTAACCCGAATTTTTCACCAAAAAAATAAGTTACCGAAAATGACCTCTGCTCGTTTACTGCGTTATGCTTCCTTCTTAGCAGGGTTTGATTACACCGTTTAGTTTAAGAAAGGGTCTGACAACGAAAATGTTGACTGTTTATCAAGGTCACCCATAAAGCTAACCAGGAAATCGTCTGACATGTTCATCAATGAAGAAGTCCATCAACTGTGTACATCACAAATTTTCGAATTATCAACAGAAATGCTTACACCGGATGTTATTGCGGCAGAGACGAAAAAAGATCCAGAATTATCAAAAATCAAGCACAAGCTATTGCTGACGTCAATAGATAGCGAGTACACCCTAGACAGTGGCATACTGTTTAAGAGCGAAAGAGTTGTGATCCCAAAACTCTACAGGCAGAAGTACTAAAACAGCTGCACTCAACTCACGTTGGCATTACTAAAATGAAGCAATTAGCAAACCGGCATTGTACATGGACAAACATAATTAAAGAAATAGAGAACATAGTAAGGGAGTGCCAGGAGTGTTCATCCGTCCAAAGTAGCCCGGCAAAGGCTCCAGTTCACCAATGGGACCCTCCGGCAAATAACTGGGACCGTGTGCATATTGACTATGCGGGCCCATTCCAAGGATATAATTACCTGCTCCTCATTGATGCAAAATCACGCTAGGCAGAAGTGAAAATCTGCAAAAATGCATCGAATACTACAAGTACAATCGAATTATTAAACGAAATGTTTTCAACACACGGCTATCCATGTGTACTAGTATCAGATAACGCATCCATCTTCACTAACGAAACCTTCAAAAATTATTGCCGAGAAAATGGCATAAAGCAAAAATTCACGGCATCAGGGCACCCAGCCACAAATGGCTTAGCTGAGTGCAACGTACAGACGTTAAAGAACCGGCTAAAAACTATGAGCGCAGACAACTTACCTATGAAACAAAAGATAGAGAAAATACTTCTTCATTATCGGGCAATGCCACTGGCCGATGGAACATCGCCAGCTGAGAAATACCTGAACCGACAAATAAGAACCAGATTAGACGCCTTACTACCCTTTCACGAGCGAAAATCTGATCAAGTAACCCTGGCACGGACCAGATCTCTCCAAGTAAGGGAGAGGGTGAATACTAGATTTTTTATCAACAACAAGGTGGAATGTAGGCCAGGAACAATCACCGAAAAGCTGGGAGGCCTTCATTACAGCTTGATGGAGAGAGAAAAATAAAACGACACATTGACCAACTTAAAAGATTGGGAGCTAAAAAGGTCGCATCAAAGAACCCTCACCAGAATTTCATCACCACAACATAGAAAAGAGACACGAATATGAGTCTCATAAGCCAAGAGCAATACCAGTACCACAGTCTATACCAGAACCAAAATCCATACCAGAAGCAACACCAGAACCAGAATCTATAACCGCTCCAGACTTTATGTCAGAACCAGACCATGAATTTAACAGATATTGATGTACCAATGCCACAACTCATATTTTATAGACGCACAGTGCAACCAATAATGGACAAAAACAGGAATTTTTATTTTTTTTATATTTAATTTTTAACCCTCTAGTTAAGTTACATTAAGAAACTATTCTAGGAATCAGCATCGTATAAAAACAATTAACAATATTTGTATGCAGTTTTTAATAGTACTGTTAACAATGTGGCGCCCTCGAAATCCGTTTCATACCATCAATCGGTTTGAACCTCTTTAGTTGAAGATACAGCAGTGCATAGGGCACAGCTATGCATAGGGTAACTAAAATAATCAAACAATGTAATGATAAACAATACCTCTTCTTCCCGGCCTGTTTTCAACTGATTCACTCTGCTATATACCTGCTACTTCACAACTTACCTCCATTGCCAGCCTAAATCTTCACATCAAAGATATCACAATCCCCCCTCTTTCTAATAACAGAACGGAATGGTTTAACCAATCCAACGAACAAAATGTTATATAACAGCCTATAAAAATAGGAACGATCAATCAACAGAGTCTCATGCGCTCAAGAGCACCTACGCCCATGACAGTTCTTTTCCCTGTACTCTCTTCGATCTTCTTGTTGCAACTCCCGCGTTATACCTTCCTCCCTCCTCTTGACTAACCGGAGTACTCTCTTCCATTCCTCTCCTTAACACTTCCCTGTTATCCTTCTCTTGAATAACCAGAGTACTCCCTTCCATTCCTCTCTCTTATCTGCCAAATCTGACCATTTGATCCAAATGGCGTTTGCATAGACTGCCGTTAACTGTCTCAATCAAAAACGTAACAGATGAGAATTGTTTTTATATCCTTCATCCAGCTCTTTTATTTACAGCATTTACTTTGAAAGTTGATAGACGGGATGATTCGTTTCTTAGGAGGGACACTGCTTGAGTTCAAGTTTATTAGTCACATTTGGTTTCAGGTCGTTTTTTTTTCTCTTCTATACATCAGATAAGCCGCTGACCTTCCGGTAGTTGAGTGTTCTATTCACCTGTAATCCAGAAGAAAATTGTCCACAGATTGACCAGATTTTAACATCTTGAAAATTCTTTAAATGTGGCTACAAACATTTCTGCTGCTCCATTTGTTGCTGGCTGTTTTGAAGGCGTTACTTTGTGACTTATGCCATTTCTTTTAAGAAAATTCTTGAATATACTGCAGGTCCTTCATCTGGAACCAAATGATCACACAATCCGTGCCTGACAAACAACTTTTTGAAGACAAATAACTCTCCAAATCTTCGTGTTATCTCTTGTGGCAAAAACCTCAGGTCATTTACTAAGGGTATCTATGACAACTAAAATCATTCAATTTCTCGAATGACCGAAGAAGTCGGCGTGCTTTGCTTGGGGATGGGCACCGTGAATTTGCGATTTTAGGTGGATTTCTTTTATTGGTCAGGTGAACCAATTTCCAGCGTATTTTTCAGAATCTAAATCAAAATTCGTCCACCAAAAATATGATCTTGCCCGTAGCTTCATCTTAGTCATGCCGATATGTGATATATGTAAATGCTTTAATAAATAACTCTAGAATAACCTCTCTTATTCCCCACACGAGACATCCTTTATCCAGCGATAACTCCAATTTCTTTTCAAGATACGATAGCATCTTATTTTCATTTTGCCATACCGAAGCTACTCAGTTTATTACTTTGCTTAACATACTTAATATTTGACTGACTCTGTGACTACATGTTTATAATTCAACAAAGGTAGACCCTCTGCCACATATTAGAGAGCCATAAACCCGGAGTAAGGTCATTTAAGGTTAACCTTGATAAGACATCACAATTGCCGTTTGCTGAAGACCTTATTACTTCAATATTGCAGGTGAAGCTGGAAAGAAAATAAGCATTTCTTTGTAATAAACTTTGAATAGTCACTGACAAATGTTTATATTTCCCAAAAATATTGTTGTGATATTTGATCTGTCAAATTAATTTATCAAGACATTTGAATTTGAAAAAGAGCGGCAAATGGCCAGTGGAAATGGGTTCAGCTGGTAAGAGAGTGAGATGAGTCAGCAGTTGTGCAATAGTTCTTAGCTTGTTCTGATAGAATGAGGGTGTTAGCGTTTTACAGTGGGTGAAAGCATGGGATGTGTTGATGTTTGAAGGAAATGAACAATTTGTGTTTAGTAGCGAACAGGGATTTGGAAAAGCAGTGTTGGAAAGAGGAATTTTGTTTAAGGAGAAGGAATTGAGTGGATTGAACTGGGTATTGCTGAAGGCATGGCAAACCAAGTTGGAGGGTTGAAGCAAGCAAGAATGATGATGTATACGAGATAGTGGACCTGCCATTGTGGAGTTAAATATGAAGGTGAATAATAAAATTATTGTGATATTGAAATTGTTGCGGGCATTCAAATAAAATTAGTGTAAAATCTTGTATTTTTCTTTAGCCAGAGTTTTCCTATATTATTAACAAGTACCATTGAAACCTCAGATAAATTTAAAAATAAATCAAAATCAAACAAAAACATAATAATATATTTCAAAGGTTCATGATCCTGTTTCATGAAATGCCTTGAAGAAAAAAATGATGACGGCCGCTTCTTTTTCGATAATTGACCAATGCCTCTCAGTTGTCGGAATTATTTTCGAAGCAAAAGCATAGGTTTCTCTTCTCCATTCTTTATGAGACAGGATCACAGCAAGTCCATATTAACTGGCGCCACACGATAGTACTAGCTGCTTAATTGGAACAAAGTGTCAACATATTATCCGAAACAATTTGTTGTTTAATTCGGTCAATACTCTCTTCACATTCTTCGGAACAATACCACTTGGCTGACTTCAAGAGTTCATAAAGACACCGCAGCTTAACAGATCTGTATCCTCTCTGTTTGGGACTAATTTTTGGAAAATCTTACCATACAAATAGTTGTAGGCTAAAGTCGAAGATTTGCGATGTAACAATTGTATGGATTGGTACCCAGTCACAAAAACATAAAGAGTAAGGAAAAAAGATGTTTACACAGATTAAGATGGTGGGAATGGAAGTTCTAGAAGCGTGAGGAACCCAGAACTTGAATGAATGGAATGGTTGATAACATAGAAGGAATCATGGGTTATCTTGCAGGGATTGGATGTAAAGATTGGAGAACTGGATACTCCCACAGATTTCGATTCTGTAGGACCAGGTAGGTTGTGGATCAATCTTTTATTTTCTATTTATATTTTAGATTGATTGTCCATGATGTGATAAAGTAGTTTGAATTGTCTGCAATTTCTTGTTGTTTGGGGGCTCCATATTAGTTGCTTGCCTAATACAAGTCTATTTCGCAGGAATGGGCAATACTGAAGAGAAGGAAGAACAAAGGAGGGTGATGCATCAGCGTTCACTTTGAATCTCCATTTGGACCGTCATGGTTCCAAAAGGGCAAGTTGTTCCTGCAACGCTTGGGAAGCGAGGATGAGGTCAGGCTTTTAAGCAAGTGTCATCAGCTAATTCGTAGAGAAGGATGAGCAGGCATATCCGAAGAGTACAAAAGGAATAAGATGGGACTTAGTACTGAGTCTAGTCTGAATGACATTCAAGCCAAAGCTTGGTATTATGATTTATCATGTAATGTTAATACTGATAAACTGACAGATTTTCAGATATTTTGCAATCTGAGCTTTAGTCACGGGAAATGGAGGGGAGACTGTCAGTCTGAATGATGGTAAAGTGACAACCATCAGTTTTGTGCAAGTATTGATGGAGGATGAACATGTTGGTTTTGACGACTTACAACCAATGTACAATCGGGTGTTTCAAACATTTTATTGAAGCCTATGAGGCTTTACTATGGAATAAAGTGCATCCTAGTTATACGAACAAGTACAATAATTAAACAGTGTTAGGAAAACTACACGACCAGTCATGGATGTTACTAAAAATTTGAGCACTTTACGTCCCAACAATAGATGAGAGTTTGACAAAATTAAAAATAAATATGGTGCTACCTTGATGATCGATGTGTTAAAAGATTTTCGTCAATACGGAAATAATTTTTTTAGTCATGTAGAGCTTTGGTTGCTTTCATGTAGCAATGTTAAATGACTATGCTGATTCCATTTTTTTATACTTCTTCTTCCATCGGGAATCAGCTAACCCATACAGATCATCAAGAAAGGAATCACAAGAAGATTGTAAATTAATTAAGTTAAACTGTCTTTATGTTTGTTTCTATTAAATAAATCAGTGTTAAAAGTACATAAAAAACACTGAATAATAAATAAGTAAATTCATCAATTAAACTAGGACAGTAAGAATTGTTTGTGGTTAATCACTTCTAAACAGATTGGTTTTTTTTCAACCACAAGGGTCATTGACACCAGAAATATAACCTTTGAATACATTTATGACATGTGTAATAATTCCTCTTATTATTTAAATGAGTAAATAAAATAATTTATAATAGAGCATAAATGTTTGTTTTCATAAAAATTTATTATGAATATAAAAACTTGAGTACAGTGGAAGTATTTTACAATAAAATTTAAAAGTGGAGATTCTCTCTTTGTCATCTACAGGTATCAGCAGTGAGAAATGTTCATGATTTCAACAAAGATTAGTCATATAAGATTAATAATCTTAAAGACTTACCTAATTAAATAAAATTTTGAAATTTATTAACAACTATTAATTGTGTTATGCAAGTACTCCCACTGATCCCAATTACTGGATTTAGTAATTATTAGCCAAAGAAAAAGATAGTAACGGGGCCAAAAATTTGAGCTGTGGGATCACTTTTTGCCAGGGAATGATGACATGAGCTGTGAAAGCATGCCAGGGTTAAGCTGCCCTAACTGCTGCAAGTCTGGGCCCGGTATGATAGCGAAAGAGAATCCTCCCATGACCAATTTTGCCTCTTTCATATTCGAGGAGTTAAGTATAGTCGAAACTCCACTTTGCAAAGCCGAGGTGAGTACACCACTTCCAGGCGGTTTAGCTTCTGCTCTAACTTCTGCCTTAGCCTCTTCATTGTTTGGTTCTCCAACTTCCTGGAAGAAAAGAGTTTAGGCAAAATAGAAAAATTCTTTAAATGAACCCATAGATGTCTTTGTACTTACTGTTTCTGGCAACGGCAATCCTTCACAGCTAGTTCTGAAAACTGAAAAGGCACATTATAATTAATGTTTACTTTCCCAATACATAATGCAAAAATATTAACTGATGTAGCAATATTTTGTCTTTATATAAAAAGGTTGACGACCAAGGCTCTTGGTTTTATAATTTTGACTTAATACTTAACCACTCAAAAATGGCAAGTATAATTGTGTAATTCCATACAATGCAGCATTCACATACATGGTAGAATTACCAGTTAATCCAAGGATCAGGATCAGTAACCTCCCCATTTTTTTTACCAACTAAAATGTGTTTATATCCACTTTGAACTAAATTATAATTTTGTGAAACATATATAAATGGAATAAAAGATGTTTAAAGTGAAGAACTATTAGCTATTACGAATTATGAGCTATTAAGAACTACTAGACGAGATATATGACTGAAAAAAAAAATTATTTATGCTATTGTTGAACCATATTAATCACTGAACTCATCAAAGATCAATTAAATCTACAGAATAGAACTAACTATTTAAAAGAATATTACCTACAGAACATTAATAAACACAGACAGATGATGAAAGACGATGATTCAGTACCTGTTTTAAATTAGCTACTCCCTTCAGACTTGGCAATAAGATACTTTTTTTTTAAATACCTGAGTGAGTCAAAGTAATGCAAACAAAAGATTTATTTAATGTTAATTTTGTATAAGTGAACTACTAAGGTTACCAATGAAAAATAGTGAGGTGAAATATGAGGTATAGGAATACAATTGTCAGGTGCTGCACAAATGATGTTTAGAAAATTTTCAATGGTTTGCCTAAAAAGTAAGTAACACCGGGCAACCTGATAATCTCGTAGGTCTACAATGAAGAGGTTTCACCCACAAGAACTAGGAAACTTCCCTCTGAGTTACATTACAGAGTTCTCACTCAAATAGCCATCCTCCAGCGTATATAGTATACATTATTTGGACTATTTTGACAAATAAACCATTAAAAAATGCTGATTCTTTACTCGCCAAAATAATTACAAAATGCAACTTTATTGATATCATTTGAGCATTATTTGTAGTACACTCGAAGATGTAGCTCTGCAATAACACTCCTTAAAATATTAAATATAGTTATCATGTTTAAATACTGAAAAGTAAAACAAATATTTGTAAAACTGTCATATATTTTAATAAAAGAACAGATAAATTCAACATAATACATTTAAAAAAAATTTACTTACCAGAAAAAAACAAAGTACCACAAATTATGAGGAACATATTAATACCTGTATACTTGGAAAGAACAAGCACCTTTGAAAATATAGTTGTAAAGGTACAATGTTATCAGATGATGGTTAATCATTGTGTATCACATGTAGCAGGTGACATACAACGTACTATCATCTACCATTAGCTGGCAGGAAGTAAATTACATATCAGATTACTGACTAGAATACTAATTAGGCTGATAAAAATGTCAAAGGAGGATTAATACAAATATAGTGTTTATTTAATCAGTAAATAAGTTATATATATATTAAAAAAATAAATAAAATTGTGATAAATACTAAGCACAACACTCGTTGTTAGTGAAATTTTTTAAAGTGATACGGTATCCTTAGCCGACAATATATTCATAATATTTCTATCCATCAAAGCTCACTGTCAATATTGCATTTGACACTGTTTGGTGCAGTTTCATCATACAAAAGACTAATACAATACACCAGCACTTTAACAGTACACTTCCCATCGATACACAGAAATAATCTGCATTCAGCTTTTATGAAATTCTCTTTTTGTTTGCTACTGATGATATTGAGATTCCACTTAGGTGTGAGTGTAAAGTCATCATCTTTAGTAATCACTTTGTCACCTGAAAATAACAGCACAATCACTTCAGAGATTTATCAATGCAATCAATATTAGTTTAGAAGATGAAAAATATAGTTGTGAATGTAAACTTATCTTTCTTTGAGGATTTATCCCATTTTATAAGTGTGAAAATTTACACCAACAAAATAAAATTATAAGCAAAAAAATATTCTGAAAAAAAAAATACGCATATATTATATTTATAGAACTAATAGAAATCTTACCAGGTAGATATAGGATCCACTTGGAACGGGCCTCTTTGTTGAGAGAATATTTATTCGTTAAAGTTAAAGATATTGTCAACTCTAAGCTGGAACCGTTTGGGTTAACTGTTAAAGAAGTTTTCTTGAAATCAACACATTTTTTGTTGTCAGCAACAGTTTTTTCACTGAGAGTGAACTAAAATTCAAAATTAAATTCATTAAAAACAATAATAAAAAGTATTTTTTAAATAAAAAATATTGCAGATTCATGACTTACTGATGAAACTGCCTTGTTTTTTATGTCTAAAATTTTTATTTCATTATTATTTGTATCAGCGATATATATTTTATCCCGTAAAACGCAGAGACCAGCAGGTTCATTATACTGAAAGGAAAATTAATTATAAGTGGATAATATTAATATATTTTTTAAATTATCCAGCAAGTAATTTAATCTAATACCTTTGTTTCACCAACAGTAACACATTCCTTAGACAAAGTATCAACTTTTTTGATTTTATGGTTATAGGTATCTGCTACATACAGAACGTTATCAGTTGAACTCCAACTTACTCCTAATGGATGTTGCAGTTTAGCATTTGTGCCAATACCATCTTTATCTCCAAATGCGAAAAGGTTCTAAATTGAAAAATAAATTAATAATAACAAAAATATTATAGGGTAACAGTTGAGGGCAGCACTTTAATGAAATTAATGTTTTGTCATCAGATGAGGTTTTATTTGATATTCCAGCACGAGTACTATAAACAGTCAACACTGTTGTCTTCAGGCGCAGCACTAATATAATATGACAGTATTAATGCCTAAATATTTATAATCTTTGTACTCTTTTCAAACACTAACAATAATTTCAACCAATATTATTAGTGTAAACTACTAAAATAAATAAATGCAGTTATTACTAATTTATATTTCATGTTTTATTTTATATCAAAAAACTGTATCATAAATTTTTAAAATTTAAAACATAGCAGAAAGTTTAAATATCATTATTAAGGCCATAAATCTTTACAGAATACACCGGGGGATGTGAAAATAATTGGTTGCTATTGCAGTAACGATGACTGAGCTCTATGGTTAACACCTGGTATTAGAAGAAGTATAAGAAGAGGTGGGGTAGAATTTCTCATCATTGGGATGTATATCATTTCCTCCTTTTTACTTAAATTACCAGGTTTTGGCAAAAAAGTTCGTTCGGTTTTTTAAGCGAAAATAAGACAACTTTTAAACACAAAGCAATTTATTCAATCAATTATATAATTGCTGTTTTGTTCCAGTATCTTCTGCCATTTCATGGGCAGATTCATAATTCCATGCTCAAAGAATTTCCTGTCTTTACTGGCAAAAAAGTTTTCCAAAAAAGTGGATTTTTACATCTTCATCACAGTTGAAGGTCTGTCCATTCAATGAATTTTGAAGAGACCGAAACAGGTGGAAATCTGAAGGTGCAAGGTTGGGAGAATATGGAGGGTCCGGCAAAACTTCTCAGCCAAGCTCCAGTAACTTCTGCCGCGTCTGCAAGGAAGTGTGCGGTCTGGCATTGTCGTGATGGAAGACAATCCCCTTATGGTTGGCTAGTTCTGGATGCTTCTGGTGGATCGCTGCATTTAATTTGTCCAGCTGGTCACAGTGCACATTCGAACTGATGGTCCTGTTCGTGGGAAGAAGTTCATAAAAGACAACACCTCTCCAATCCCACCAAATCGAGAGCATAACCTTCTTTGGGTGAAGTCCTGATTTGGGAGTTGTTTGTGGTAATTCGCCGCACTTCCCCCATGAGAGTTTGCGCTCCACATTGTTATAGACGATTCACTTTTCGTCCCCTGTCATCATTCTCTTCAAAAAAGGATCGTTTTCTTCACGTTTCCGCAACGAATCGCAGATGGAAATCCTTTGGGCGAGGTTAGCCTCACTAAGTTGATGGGGAACCCAAACATCGAGCCTGCTCACGTAGCCAAGTTGATGCAGATGGTTTTCAACACTCGATTTGGATATTTTGAGGATAACTGCGATCTCCCTAGTTGTATAACGGGGATTGGTGTCGACTAATTCCTTCACTTTGTCGCTGTTAATCTCAGTTGGCTGGCCAGAGTGAGGTGCGTCTTGACTGAAAAATTTCCTGATTGAAATCTTGAAAACCACTTCTGGCACACACGTTCTGTAACAGCATCCTCTCCGTATACGGCGCATATCTTCCTGTAAGTTTCCACTGCTTTCTTGCCTTTATTAAAATAAAAAAGCATGAGGTGTCGATAATGTTCGTTTTGGTTTTTCATTTTCAGGATGATCCTAAACACACAAAATGCAATTAGTCTCGTCAGAATTTCACGTTAAACTACGTTGAAGTGTCTAGTATCTGATGAGAGCACACTCGCAAGGGACGGACTGAAGTTAGCTACATATTAGACTGCTTGAAGTCAAACAAAAACTGAACGGACTTTTTGGCCAACCCTTTATTAGCCTTGAGAGAATCGGGCTTAATCTCAACGTATTTTAGAGTTAAATTGTAACTGACTATTATTTAGAAAAAATGACTCATGAAATTATAATTATCTACACTGCCACACAAAACAAGTGGCACACTTGAAAAAATTCAAATATTTGCTCCCCAATAGAATTATTTTGGCTTTATATTCTTTTTTAATTAATTTTAAATGATAAGGGGCAATAAATATGACAGGAAAACCCTTTTGGAAAAAGCCCTTGCAGGGAAAAACCCAATATTCTTTTAAAGGTCAGCCACCACAGCAGTTTGCTTAAAATGGTAACCTACCACATTTATTTTTTAAAGAACGATCAGTCAAAAAAGAATCAATTTATAAATAATGAAAAAATTAATTACCCTGGGATCTGTGACACCACCAACAAGCGCAGAAACGCTTCCATTTTCCACACTAATTTTTCTAATGGAAGAACTTTCGCTGTCTGCAAAATAAATAAAATTGGTGCCATCGTAGGCCAATCCTGAAGGCTGTGCCAAACCTGCCGATGACGGATAGAGGTTGTTTCTATTTTCCTCTCGCCCACTTCCGACTAATGCAGCACACGTATGTGCTTTATGAGACCTATTAAAAAAAAAGAAAGAAAAAAAGTATGTTTTGGTAACCAAAAAGCTGAGAGGATGAACATAATCTATTGAAATGATATCATAAGGTATTTTTTATGCAAAGTAGAATTAATTTGAATCAAAGGTTAATATCATTTTTTTGTGTTTGTACTTAAAATTATTCTCTCATTCACTCATCATAGAGAAAGGATATAGTAGATGCCAGACTTGTCATTTATGTGTTAAAAAAAGTATGTTATGACGCAGCCAGTCAATTGTGAGTTATGAATACTTAAACTAGGACTGTTTTTAATATACAAATCATTATTGTATTTCAGTATTTAATTTTGAGTAGAGGACATTTTCAAAAAACAGAACCTAAAACCCCCTGAATAATAATTGAAATTATTCATTAAAATAAAATATTTAATCCAACTTAGTTCTTAGTAAGACCAGTACAAAATACTGAACCAAAGGGAGGAGATTGCAACACTTCAAATAATAGAATGAGATCATAGCTTAGTAAGTATAAGATAGTAAGAATAGTAAGTAAGAGATATTGCAAAATAAAACAGATATAAAATATTAAACAGTCTCAATGAGCAGCAAATATGAAATAATAAATAAACTTTTATTTATTATTACTTTTTCCAGAGGACTGTATCTTGTAAGAAATATCCCCATATTTGATGAGTTCCTGCCATTGCGATAAGTAAAACATTGTTCAATAAACAAACATCCCATGGAGAAGAAATAGCTTGCTTCGCACCTGGCTTACCTCCTACATAGTCATGTCCTTGCTCACCAATTCCTACGACTGTGTTAACTTCTTTCGTTTCAAAATTGATCTGTAATAGTAAAGACACAATGACTATTTAGAATAATTCAAGAAAATATAATATGGATATTGTCATGTTCAATTTTACCTCACGGATACAATGGTTTTCTGTGTCAGCGACATAAATTTTCTTCGAATCAGGAGAGAATATTAAACCCTGTGGTGAGAAAAACTTTGCAGTAGCAAAACTCCCATCTGTTAATCCAGGAGAAGTCCCTCCAATTTCATACTAGAAAACAAAATTTCTAACAAGTGAGTTTTTATTTACAATATAAGTAGTGATGGTAAAAAAAAAAATTAATTTACAGTATGTTTGTGTAAAACACATTCTTGCAATCAGTATTAGTATTTTGACAGTACCAAAGTGTAGACCTGAGATTTCAATTTAATAAAATATTTTTTATAATTATTTACTTTTCTACTATAAATGGATAATTTCATATTAACATCAGATATTTGATGAGTTCTTGCCATAGCGATAAATGAAACATTGTTCAATAAACAAACATCACATGGAGAAGAAATAGCTTGCTTCGCACCTGTCTTACATAGGATACAGGTAAGAAATAATAATAAATTATTATTTTACTATAGTTTAAGAAATTTATTTTATTTTGTTGTAAATATAATCACACAGAAATTGAATTCAATAATTATGAAAGTGGTGTAAGCCCATTTATGACCCAGAAAGGATATATTATTCTAGTTAAATTCAAACAAAAGTCATTCATGTAAGCTAATTACATATTTCTAAATTTGTTGAAACATTGCCAAACTTACATATTATTAATGTACATAATATATTGCTACTTACCTAATATTAATTATTAATATTTTTTCATTGACAAAATGCTAATATTTTAATATCTCGAACGAAGAAAAATGGACATACACCACATTTAAAATAAACAGTCCGTATTATATTCACTTTTTTTTTCTAAATCATTCAGTTCTCCTCCATGTCTCACAGCCACAGAACAATATAGGCTTTGTTACTAAAAATTTAAAGCTTTATCTTGAAAATGTTATTAATCCTCTAGATGGGATTTAGCCAGGAAAAAAATAATTAAAAGTAACTCAATTAAATATAACGTTCATTGAATAATTAATTACTTGATAATTAAATTAATTTCTGATCCCAATAAATAATGGATTAAATGTCCTGATCAGTAAAATGTTAATAAATAAATAACAGAAACATAAAAATGTGATTAATATCATGCTGGAAAGTTTTTTGTAGTCCTATGGAGGATATAAAATATTGCCTTTAAAGGCATGAAAGTTCTGACTGACTGATGTATCACCCTTAACATACAATTTTTTTCATTAGCTCTTATAGATTTGTTTCTCCAAACTTTTAGTTACACACCGCCAAAAATTAATCCCACAAAGTTTTTTAGTTTTTTTTTATGTTTCTTTTAGAAAAATGTATCTTAAACTGATAAATACATTATAAAATAATACTCTCACAATATTTATTTTTTTAAAAAGCAGATGTTTCTCACCATTATTTCACCAGATAGATTAGTGATGAGAATCCTGTTATGAGCTGAATCAGTTATTGCAACGAGAGTCTCATCACTACTGATAGCTACTTTTCCTGGGTAGGAAAGAATGCTGTTACTTTTGGGAAAACTGTAGGCCACAATTTGGGATACTGTTTTCTCAGAAAGTGTTTCTTTCTTCTTGTAAAAAGAAATAGCTTCAGAGATAAACAGTTTTAGAGTATTGTAATGCCCTTCACCTTGCAAGATCAACAAAGGCTCATTGTTTGGTCCTGAAATATTTTTTCAATAAATGTTACAAAAAACAATTGTATTAAAATTAGCTTATAATCAAATAAACATTAGTTGCTTTAATAAGCAGGATAAATAGGTTTGAAACCCAGGTAGCAAAGTAAAATAAAACACTTATAATAAATGAATAAGTTCAACATCATTAAACCCCACCTAAAACATATAGAGTAGGCCAACAATGTACTCCCAAAGCTCGCCACATTGATTCATTTGTATCATTAACAACGGGATGAGTGATATCGTAACGCCTAACTGCATCTGCTATATTATTTGTTTTCTTTTCATTCGTAAATTTAGCACTGTGTACACCAATCTAAAATAAAGACATTGTAGATTATTATTACTATGGCAGTATTGTACAGCCAATTAGTATTAATTTTAAATTTGGGTGAGAAAGGAAAATAGTACTAATCAGGACCTGTTGTCTTATGCCCACATACAAATTGAGCCTAAGTACCTATTTCCAAGCAATGAATCTTTCTCTAGAATTAGTCACTGCTATATTGAATACATACATTAAAGAATAAAATAAAGGTAAGGTAAACTAAAGTTGACTAAGTAAAAGTCTAAGTAGTACTGGGTCTGTTATTAAAAAGAAAAGGGGCCACCACAAAAATTATAGTCATTATATTTTACAAAAAGTGCCTCATCTGTTTTTATTAATACCTCATTTTTTGTTCTGCATCACATGGTTTGAGACAGTAGGCCACCTACAAAAATAATAAGTGCTATTCCCTAAAAGTAAATATCAAATATTACATATAATCAAGAACATAATGAAGTCAAATTTAGTTAATTTCCATAAATATTTCCTTTCATTCATGGGACGTTATAAGGAGGGTTATTACATTTTACAAGTTAAAATGTATATTTTAATTTGATTTTTTTTCTTATTTTAGGATATATAGTCATAGGGGCCAGAGCACACTATGTGCATGGGCATAGCCCGGCCTCTGACCTGCCTATATAAGGCAGAGATTCGAGCTTGTTTCATTAAGTCGGAAAGAGACACTTGAAGTGAACATTGCTCTCTGCACTGGCACTTGTAGCTTTACTTGAACCATGGCTTTCTTATTCAACTACCTCTGCACCTCTCTGTCCTAACCTTGCTATGTTTTATTACGGCACTGTCAGACCCCACACTTTCCTAATGTGCTAAAACTAGCACATCCTTGGGCAGGATCCCTTCCATGCAGACGATGGTCTCTGGAGCCCTACAAAATATACCTAGTAACGTATCCCCCAGTAATCCAGTCTGCCTCTTTCCACTCTCACCTTTAGTATCTGGACGGTTTTTGCTTCCCCTCAGATACTGGGTGTGAACTCGTGGTCATTCGAAGACCACGTAAACTACTTTCTTAATGTTCGCTGGGCAGTGGCTGGGTCGACGAGACCTTCCACCGCCAGGCGCCTCCCTGACACCAACATTAATAAAATCATTTTTATAATTGTATTGTCTTTGTTACTTAGAGAGGGTGAATTTGTTGAACAAAGCTTTCAATTTATATATATTGTTGTGCTATTAGATATTGTGGAGTTTGTATATAATATTTAATCCAACTTATCAAGAAGGCAAAATAAAAACAAGTGAGAGTAGATGAAAAAAACAAGAGATAGTATAGTTGTGGTTGTATCAGGATAGACACACAAAATTACTCTCTAGTTTTTTGTTTTTTTTTAGCCAGTTATAATGAGTTGTTGTTGTGGTTCTGAGAAAACACACAGAGCATTATATTCACTCTAGTTTTTGGAATCAGCCTGATATATGTATCTGAATTCAGTGATGAAATAAAAAGCCCGTAATACATATTATTAGCTTGAGATTGTGAGTAAGAAAAACTTATAAACTTTGTTGGTTAGTGGTTATTGACCTGAAGCGGAACGAAAGAGAAATAGCACGAAGAGAAGAATTATAAATTTGATTAAAAAGAAGGCCATTGAAGAAGAAAAGGAATCGAATTAATAGACAAGTATTTATAAAATTAATATAAGTTTATTTTTTATGTTTGTAAAATTAAATTCATCTTTTTGCCAGAATTATTTTTGTTAATAGAACCTAATAATAAATAGTTAATAAAATAAATTTAAAGTAAAAGAATAAAAAATAAAATTATCACATCTATTCAAAGAACGTAATTATAAAGAACATAATAATATATTGTTGTGATATTTTAATATTATGAATTTTGATAGTCTTTTTATTTATAAGCCCAAAATTAGCGGGCATAAATGAACAGTCATAAATGATTCATGAATGTTTAAACACTATTCGTTGCATTGTCTCTACCATAAATATTTATAATATAAATAATGTCAATAATTTAATATAAATATTTTATTTTATAAACTAAGTAAATTAAGCAAAGTATAAATATCCGAACAAGACAAAGAAGAGGATCTTGGAACCGGCAGGACCAGGAGGGACTCCAGCCCAGGTAGCAACCCACGCGAGGTCAGCCCTTTTCACTTTCACCCGGCACGAGAACAAAGGACACTCAAGTAAGACTATCCGGATCACGCGATGCAGCTTAGAGAAAGACAATCCGAAGGTGAAGGAAGGGTGCTGCATTGTAATACATCAGAGCTTTGGTCACTTCAATGCTGGGAACACAATCTTCAAGACACACCTCGATCAGATCACCCTTCAGTTGTTGATAATCATGAATTTCTCAAGAGTGTAAGCCAGTATTTTATGCAAGGATTAGCAGGTCCAATAAGAGCTTCATATGCCATCATAAGTATATTTATTTTTTAATAAACCAGAATTACGCAGAACAAGACTAAAATTGCAAAAGTAGAACTTTAGTAACATCCTAGAAAGGACCCAAGGATTCATCAGAGGATGTGGGTAAAAGAGATTTTTACTTTATTAATAGAGATTTTGAGTAATCCTCAATTCTAATATGACATAATGGTTAATGGCACCAATTAAATTTCCCCCTCCCAGAACCTGCGGTAGTTTGAGGAGCTTTAAGTGAAGCTTTGTAGGAGGGCCCAAAACGTTTAGATCTGATCTGACCCTGATTATGGGCTGAAGAAATAATATACTGACATGGTTGAGGATCAAATTTGAGACCTCAATATCTAGCTTAGGGGCTGATACCAACTGAACTATCCTGTACGATGGACGACCATTACAATATAATTCTCTTCGGGGAAAGTCTCGTAAAGACAAGACGAAATGCACAGGCTGGGTACAGAGGCAAATTGTGAGATGCAATTTGACCCCTACTTTTAGAGAGCTCTAGTTTGCACGTGTTACGGATTACATGAAAATATAAGATACTTTAATATGTCATTTTGAATAGTCAAATTGTTCTTTAGCTAAAATGTATTAACAATAATGGAATTCATGCTACAAATAAATTTGAATACATGTATGATAGGCTCCAACAGTGCAGTGCATATGGGATCATTCAAGAATGAGAATAGAAAATTGCAAATGATCTTTCGAATCGGGTAATGGTCCATGATATTAAGGAGGCGCTGGGTTCAAATCTCTTGATGAGAAGTGAGTTTATTTCATTTAGAAGTGCAAGTATCTCGAAAGAGTATGGAACATACCAAAAAAATCTAAATTCGGCCACCATGGATGCCTATTTTAGTTAATTTTGGATAATTTCAGTAGTTTTATTGAACTAAAAAAAAAATATTTCTCATAGTTCCAGATCGGAAATATTCCAAAATATATTTTCAACAGAAAATTAAGAAAGAATGTAAACATTTAGATTTGTGGTTTTGTTATTAAAACTTTTTTTCCCCTTCATATTCCCTTGTTATTATAAATTATGGAAATCAGCATAGATTTTACATAAATGAATCTATTCACAATAGGTCATTACATGTCCTGTAGTTGGCTACATTTTATACAATTTTTAATAATTTTACATTGCGATTTGTGATTGTGACGAAAGTATAATGTACATTATACATTAATGAATCATAGATTTAAAACTAACTTACATCTAACAACAAAATCTTAGCCTAATTTTCCCCGACAGTCTGTTGCCATCAATGTGGGAAGGGTGGTGGGGTCAATTTGTTGAACACTATGTTTGTTAGGTGCTGCAACATGTCAAAAAACTTGATGTGTCTCCGGTGGATGAACTCACCCACCGATGGCATACCAAGCAATGGGTGCAGAAATTGTTCATTTCTTTGTTCTTAACGATGATCAGTTGTGTTATGCAGTTCTTTTGTTCAAGAACGGGTGGGCACCTTTTCAGCAACCAGAAGGTCTCGGTTGCATTAATTACCTTTTCCCTTTGACTAATAATTAATAAAGAACTTTGGCTGTTCTAGTCAATGCTTATCGCGAGAATATACATTTTGTCAAAAAACTATTAATCTATAGGTTGGATGTATCTCTTCTAGATATATATAGTGATGATTTTCTCCCTCCCTTTAAAAGAAAATGCATAGTAAAGTAAATATTTGGCGCTGTTAGAATGATAAAAAAAACTTATACAAATTAAAAATGCCTGCAATTTGCAGACTAATCGAATAGACTATTTATTAAAGTGAGTCAACTGAAAAGAACAATTAAGTGATTAGAGGCCAAGTCACATCATGCATTTCTACCAACAATATTTAGCCTTATAGCAGAACAGTACCTTTTTAAATCAACTGTGCTCATGTAAGTAAAGTATTTTAACAAGTAAGTGCAAAACTGCTTTTTTAAATTACTCCAGTCATAATTCAGTTTTTCTAGAGTTCCGTATTGTCTGCTTGTAAGGATGTACTTCCCCCTCAAATATAGAACTTTAAACATAAATACTATTACTATTTAATTATTGAAATCGGTTTGACAACATAAAATAATGTACACAACATATGAAAAATAAGCAGAAACCAAGAATCATTTATTTGACAGGTAAGCAAAGCAAGACCAGTACTTACTACAACTAGCCCATCCTTGACTGATATTTCTTGTTCTAGTCTTTTCAGGTCAGGCAAAATATGCATGCAGTTTATACAGCAATAAGTGAAAAAATCTAGAACTTTTATTTTCCCTTTTAGGTGAGTGTGCAAAGACAGCGGCTCAGTGACATTTATCCACTCTAAACCTGTAGGAAAATTGATAATTCTTTTATGTTCATTAACCTTCAAGAAAGAAAAGATTATCTTTTTCCAATACTTACCTACTTTAAAATCAGGTGCCATCACCTTATCATTACTTATTTTGGATATGTTTTCTAGATGCTTTGAAAGTATTTTTTTTATTTGATTATTATCTTTTTTATGTTTGATATCGTCCGTTAAATTAATACTTAGTTCTCCCACTTGTTCAATTATACTGTCCATATTAATAGTTCTCTGGGTCAACTGTGACAGCAGAGGAATTCGAAACCTGAAATTCGTAAACATGACTTAGTAACCTCCACGCCTTTACATTCTGCCACTTGTATACAGCTTTTAGTATAAAAGTAACCTTGAACATTTTTTGAAGGTTGAATTATAAAAAATAATAATATATCTAAATATAAAACCTAATTGCAGAATTATCAAACACAAATTTTTCAATTCCAATGATAAACATCCCAAATCAATCATTGATAAGTGGCAGATTACAATTGTGTGCTCCGTTGGGTTGTAGTTCTGGTCCAGAAGTAATTTCAAATTTTTAGTTATCTTCGCGATGGAAGCCTGCGTAGCTGTTGAAAGGGAGGTCGACAAAGTTTTGACAAAATTTGGAAGTATTAACGAACACGCTGGAAGAACTTTAAGAGATGTGGCAAATCATATTGATGCTTTGAGAAATGAATTGACTGAGTGTAATATTTTTTTTTCTTATAGCATGGGCTAGATATGACAGCTAATCGTTTCTTTTGTTTCTGAAATGTATTTATTTTGTACAATTGTATATTGTTTTGTACAATTTTTCTTATTCTTTCATCCAGGTTCGCCAGATCATGAACTGTCCCCTGCCCAGGTCCTAATAATGAAGCAGGCAATGATGAAAGCAAGAGAAACAGTTCAAAGATTGGCTACTGATCACAGAGATTTGCATAGTACTGTTTCGAAAGTTGGAAAAGCAATTGACAGGGTATCTATTAAATAGCATTATACCAATATATTTGAAATCTTAAACATTACTTAGTTATTTCGCTGCTGAAATAGTTTTGTAACTAATAAGTTATAAAGGATTTTAATGAGTGTTTTGTAATTTTTAGAATTTTGTGGCTGATTTTGCTTCAACAAGTCGTGAAGATGTTTTTTCTGGCCCAGATAAAGTACTGTTACTTAATAAAGTTATATGCCAACATTTTTATCGGCAAGGAATGCTTGATATTGCAGACGAATTAGCTGCTGTAAGTTATTTATTCTGTGGGAATCACACACATTTTTCATCTAGTAGTTTTTCATTAATACTGTTCGATTTTATCATAATAAAGATTCAAGGAAATTTGGTGTGATGAATTTGAAATTACCAGAATTGAGAGAGAGGAACAGGTTAAGGGTTGTCTCTTTGGTAAACAGCTAGAAAAGAAACTTCAAGAATGTTAAAATTTCCATATTAAAAATCTTCATCTACGGATTACTATATTATAAGCTCAAAACTCTGCTTTTGTGGTCTCTACTCTGCATGGGTTTATTCAAATACAATTCCATGTGCAATTTTCAATAATGAATTAATGGCGTAAGTTTTAAACAGACCCATGAATTGGGAATATTCTACCATCTAAATAATTAAAACATTTCTATGTTGTTTGATCCTGATACATTGTATTTTGTTTTGTTAACGTTTGTGGTTAAAAGTGCAGGTTTATTTAAAAAAAAAAAAAAAACCATCATCCGAATGGGTAAAATTCAACCTGTCTTGTATGTCCTTAATTGGTTAAAGAAATCCAACATAACTCTACACATATGAACTAGCCATATTCGCAGTTCAATATTATTGATTTTAGCAACGTTTTTAACACTTGAAGATTCTAAAATGTTTTTCTTTTATTCATGAACCAAAGTACAATTTGCTGCACTTTAACGAATGTTGTTAGGTAGATTTTTACATGATTTAAAATTTATCATTCAATCATCTTGCTTTCTTTAATTTTAATTAATAGTCTAATTGGTGTGTTTTTTAACATATAACATATCGCATTGTCTTTAGGAAGCAGGCTTAGATTCCGAAAATGGAAAGGAACCGTTTACAGAGCTTAATTACATTTTAGATTGCTTAAAACACAGAGATCTCGATCCAGCACTTGAATGGGCCGAGAAACATAGGGCAAGCTTACAAAAGCAGGTAATTTCACTTTCATATATATATAAAAATTAAAAAAAAAAGTCATTTAATATCAGAGTAAGTTATTGGCCGAGCCCGAAGGGTAGGGCTCTACTTTTAATCAGAAATATGGCATTCGCCTTTATGTATGTTCAATAATTGAAGTCATATAATTTATTCAGTCGATCTGAAATTTGTCAGCACTTCAACATACGCTGATTATTTGTTGGTGTAATTGCAATAATAGGATGTAAATCAAAGTAAACTTGTGCCAAATATTTTTCCTAATCAAATATTCTTGATTTTCGTAAATTGGTCATAAGACCGATTTCTCAAAGTCATTATAAATATTGATTGAAACTATAAGACTTCAGACAGAATGTTCGAATTTATTAGAAAATGTATTGGTTCACCGATTGTATTTTTAATAAAAGTGTCATTCCCTTCTGACAGTTGTATGGCTCGATAATGCCTTTAATATCGGTTTCAGTGATTTACCCTTCAAGCTTATTTTTTTATTAAATCATTTGGTTTAATATGGTCAATTTTTCCTTCCCCAATAACAATACATTTGTCTATAACCAGTTCTTCTACTACATAAAGTTCATTTTCAATTGATACTTTTTCTTCAACAACCAATTTGATATGATTAGGGTTTAAGTTATCAGTTAAAACTTTCTTAATATCAATCTAAGTCTACTAAATAAATTTAATTTGCTAATAAAAGCATTACAATATATTTAAGAAAGTGTAATTTAGTTTACAATTGATGAAATCAAAAATTATTTAGTTGGTATAAAAATAATCTTTAAATAAATAAAAAAATAGCAAGGCTATTGCCCATGGATCAACTAGTATATTCTAATTCGAAAATATGTTTTTATCATTCCTTTATGTACTGATCAGAGGATCAATTGCCTCATAATTTTTTGCCTTATTATGAAATGAATTGTGGTTTTTAAAATTTCTATAAATAATATCAAGAGATGTGCTGGTCAGTCTCCACATCTCAGTGGTTTGCTTTTAATGAAAATGAAGTACGCTTCATTACAAAGACTTGTGTGTAGCAGAAGTGTTAAGTTGCAATAAATACTTGTAACATTGTTTCCCTTCTTGTTGCATATAAATGCAACTATATAAATAGATATTGACAAATAGTCAACTCAGTCAGTGTTACCGGAAGTCTAAATATCTTTAAATTAACAAGCATGTGTTAAATCGTCCATCGTACAACTATCTCAACTCCAAAACATTTTCATTGTGCATGGCACTTGTTGGTTATCTTAAAAATAAAACAATTTGGAATTATTTATTGTTATGTAATAACATTGGTCATTTATTTGTTTTTAGAATTCATCATTGGAGTTCAAACTGCATCAACTTAGGTTTATTGGCCTAATTGAAAAAGGGTCATCTTGCCAAAATGAAGCTATACAATATGCCAGGACGTATTTAAGTCAGTTTGTTCATACTCATGAAAAAGGTTAATATTGTTTTGTTTCTTCAAATTTTTATTTTGATAAGATAAATACACCGGTAGTTGACACTCTGGAAACAACTTATTCAAGTATATATCCCTTCGATTGTTTCAATTGAAATGGCCAGGCTCTGGAATGATTAATATCTGTGGTAAAGATAGGTTCTCTCAGTTGAGCAGGTTTAGGTGTTTGGTACATTTCAGCGATTGCTGGTCTCAATTGCCACAAATATCTTGTGAATTTTGATAAGAAGGTTAGTTAATTTTATTTATTTCTTCCTATAACTTGCATTTTATTCAATTTAAAGTTTTTAGATGAAATATGTACATTTAGCCTGTGTTTTATTTTATTAAATTAATTGCTGATCTGCTATGAAATCTAAGAGCTGTTGAGTTGGTTTCAACTACTAAAACAAACTTTTAAATATTTTTCAGTAGTTGACACCCCTGTCAACCACTGATTCTTAACAAAAAAACTCA
Organism: Acanthosoma haemorrhoidale; assembly: GCA_930367205.1. Classification (NCBI taxonomy): domain Eukaryota; kingdom Metazoa; phylum Arthropoda; class Insecta; order Hemiptera; family Acanthosomatidae; genus Acanthosoma; species Acanthosoma haemorrhoidale. The sequence continues at coordinate 56,952,807 of OV884013.1, forward strand.
CTGATAAGACAAGTGAGTGATTGTCCCCAAAGAGCCTAACAACTGATCTACTAGTTTAAAGGGAGATAATGCTGATTCAACAGCTAGAACATCTGTGCAAACGCAAGTACCAATCCCTTTTTAAAAAAATACTATTTTGGTCTTCATAGAAAAAACAAAAGAGAAAGAATGCCCCATCAGTAGTAACATCTGATGAATGGATTGAATATTATCAAAATAAAAGTTTTAAAAACCAAGAAACCTTAGAAACTAAAAGGAAAAATGAGGCAAGAAATTCAAAAAATAAAAGCACAAGTAAAGCTGGAAAAAAAAAGCTAGAGAAGAAGAAAGGAGACGATAAAGAAGCATAATAAAAATTGCCTATCTCCCGAAAAAAAATATGCGACTGTCAAGTACCTCTTCTGATTCAATTAAAAATTTCAAACATATTTTAAAATGAATACATCAATATTTTATTTAAGTGAGAATAAGTATTTTTCCTAGCTCTATATTTTAATTTTAATATTTATGAAAGATGTCAACTACTGAAAATTTAAGGATCCAAGGTAGTACAAATTAAGCTTTCAAGAAAACATATATTTCAGCCAAGTTATTAATAAAATTGATCTTTGATTGATGATGATATGTTCTAAAATGTTCAGCTGGGACAAAAATACCCATTACAGTATTTCTTCCAATTGTGTTCATATTTTTTTATTGATTGATTTTTCACCTTAAATTGTCAACTACCGGTTCACTTACCTTATACCTTTTATTCAATAATGATTGTTATAAATTTTAAGTTTATGGAACTTAGCTTGTACTAGTGGAATTGTGTGATGAAGAACAATAGATGTAAGATTTTCTACACCCTCTTAACTGTCAGATAAAGTATCTCACTAATTTACAGAACATTCATTTATTTCAGACATTCAAATGTTAATGGGGATGCTGCTATATTTATCGAATGGAGTGTCACGATCTCCATACGCTCACTTATTACAGCCTAGCCTCTGGGCAGATATTTATGACACCTTTACAAAAGATGCATGTTCTCTCCTCGGATTAAGTGTTGAAAGCCCTCTCAGCGTTTGGTATGAAATTTAAATTATTAAGTTATTCTTATCCAAGTGTAAATACACTGCTTAAACAATAAGGGTGAGCAGCTAGCTGTTTTGAATTCTCTAACTAATAATGATCTTCGTAAGCATAGCAGACAGAAAGTCAAGGTACATTTAAGGCAATATGATTCTTTGTGTTGTTTTCTTTTCTTTTTTTTGTTACCTTATAATTTAAATATTGTATAAAATTGAAATTATTTCTAGAGCAATATGGATTTAGTACAATACCACTGTACTATAGAAACAATAAATTTTTTTTTTTTTAATTTCTATTTGCTTAGTGTAAATGCTGGATGCATTGCTTTACCAGCTCTGTTGAACATTAAACAAGTTATGCAGCAACGCCAAGTCAGTGGAATATGGAATGGAAAGGATGAGCTGCCTGTAAGTATTCTTGTTTCATATAATTCTTTTCAGTTGCGTATGATTGATGTTGAGGAAAACGAGCTTCTTCTTAAATAAAAACATAACAAAACTAGGAAAACAAAACAAACTTTGCAAGATTACAACCTAGAATTTAATCTGCCAGTACATGAGTGATGTAGTAAGCATATTTTGGTGTCCTTCGGCATACAGCTGATCTAACATCTTCCTTGGGATGTGCTGTTCATCCATCCTGGGCACATGTTCATCTTGCCTAAGCTGTGGCTTAGCCTGGGTGGGGGTCTAAGATGAGTGAGCCCATTAGATAACTCACTCTGGTCTCATAATTATCACTTAAAGCATCAGGTTATTCCTTTGCCTCCAGTTCTCATTTACTATTAGTGCACCCTAGATGTGGCATAGAATTTTTCTCCAAGACCAGGAATTTCGCTCATCTGAATCAAAGATGATCCGTGTCTCAGTGCTATAACCTAAAATAAAGCAAATTAGGCTTGTAAACAGTCAAGCTTTGTCGTCCATGTAAGAGTCCTACTTCTAAAAAAATGACTTAGCCCTTAAAAGTGTTAAGTAACATTATTCCTTGTCTTGTTTTGGCTGACACATGGCTATTATTATTTATACGTTAACCTGTGAGCCGTGATAGACAAATTCTCTGACTTTTTCTCTTCCTTTGGGGTGATCTGACCTGATACTATATATTCGGTCTTCCTTGCATTTATTTCAAAATCCAGTTTCTTTGCTTCAGCCTCCAGATTCAGAAATGGCTTGAAAGGATCTTCCTACAATATCAATCCACCATCAGCTAGAAAGTCCGGTTGAAGTGGAAGCCAGATGTCTAAATAACCGATGCCCTTAACATTTTTTACAAAGAAGGCATCTCCCTGGATACCGACTGTGCAGTCAACACCCTGCCATCGTCAGTTTTGAAATGTGATGATATGTTCTGTAGTATCAGTCTATTATATTGTAGGCAAGTTTGGAGTCCATATTCTGTATTTTCTACCTTTTTCAAGGATTTGTGTCCGGGAAAATATTTGATCAGAGATAGATTTCCTTCCTCGAAAGATATGTGGATAAAAGGACAACGGTATGAAAAAGAATATTAGAGAGCACTTTATAGGTGCTAGGAGAAGCCTCTTCAGTTAGTTTCCCTTCTTATGTACAGGACCAGGTATAGTCTTATACCCATACCCAGAGATAGCATGATTTCTACTTTGATAAGGCTATTCTTGAGAGCATGATTTCTACTTTGATAAGGCTATTCTTGAGCTTGCTTTAACCAAACTTGGAATGCTCTGATAACAGACCATCAGAGTAAAAAAAAATAGTCAGGTGCCTTATTTTTTATCAAGCATAGTCCATATCACTTAAACAAAATGCACACAATAATTGTGTGACAACATAGTGTACTCAAATCAGTTTGTCTCAATAATGAGATACAGAATGTCTCCTTGCTGTCACGAGTATGTCCACTCTTTTTCAGAAGTTATTTTTCTCATTGAGTAACAACTGGAAATGATAAACTGGAAATAAATTAAGTTACTATATCTTTTGACCAAGGTTTTAATATAACAATAACACATCTTAATGTCATTAGACTACAATGAGAATCTTGCAAGCAATTTATCACTCATTTTCTTCAACACCTACCAATTATATGTTTAAAATGTTACATCAATTGTTCTGTTTTGTATTACAGATTGAAATTGACCTTGGCCCTGATAAAAGGTTCCATTCCGTTTTTGCATGCCCTATTCTAAAACAGCAAAGCACTGAAGGTAATCCTCCAATGAGACTTGTTTGTGGTCATGTTATTTCAAGGGATGCACTCAACAAACTTGCATCTTCAAACAAGTAAGTATCTTTCATAGTTTATTTATATTAGATATTTTATTTTTCATTGGTGATGATTTATTTTTATGATTAAATAACAAAAAAATAATTATTGACTTATAGTGTTCAACTAAATTTCTTCTACAATGATGAGGTACTGGAGTTCGTAACAATAATCCACATTACTGAGAAATTTGGTCAAGAAATTTCCTATTGCTTATCAAAAAGTTACCCGTTAAGTTTATTAACAGAGTGTGTCATCATAGATGGCAAGAGAAAGGTATACACTTAAGTGAAGCTTCATAGCTTGAGAGCTGTATATTTACCAGACCTCATGTATGGCTCTGAAGTTACACTTGACAAGCAGTTATGCTCTGTGTAACTGCAACCAAAATCAAGATCAGAGAAACCACACAGATACTGCATTCATAAATAAACAAAGGATGGAGTTAGGGATGCCTGTATTGAAGAACACCCTTCTTATTAAGCACTAGCTTATGTGGTTTGGGTGCTTGTCTTTTGTGTAAAGATAGAGATCACAAGGAAGTGGCTGAAGCTTTGCCAGGTGGTAGAACTTAAGAACACCTTGGTTTCATAGCAGGATTATGTTACCAGATAAGGAAAAAATTATGGGAAAATGAAGATGTTTTCTCAGGCAACCACAGCTAGCTGCTACTCTAACCCGAGTGCTACAAATAAAGGAAGGGAAAGAAAGAAAGTGTCACCCTCAAAGTGTTAGTGGTGCACTTTACCAAGGAATATTTACATTAATGTCAGCCGGTTACAAAAACATCTGTATCCTGGGTGTAAATCGAACTCATACTGCACTGGTTTAAATGAGTTGCAACTCCAATATTCCTGGCCAAGCTTTCATAAAGTGTAAAAATAATTAACTCAAAAAGAACAAAAGTATGCTTTATACACTCCTTGTAAATAAATCTCATAACTAGTCAGTGTTCTATATTGTGATTGTGCAATTTTTGAGCCCAGAACAGCACTTTGTATATTAACAACAGTTAATTTTCCAGGAAGTTTTCAACAGTGGGATGATGTAAAAAAATCATTATTACTTTCACGTTTCATCTTGTTTTTGAATTTATTGATTTTTATGCTTCTTGAAACTTACCACACTTCCAACAATTAAGTACACATTTTTTAAAATGTATTATTTGGGCCTTGTACATCAGAAAATACAGTATTAGATATGTACTATTAAGACCAGGAATTTTTTCGTTTTATTTATAGCTTAAAATTATTCTGCTTGACTTAATTCAATAATAATTAGTGATCATGTAAACTGTAGATTTATTCCATTTTTTTTTTCTTACAGATTAAAATGCCCATATTGCCCAATGGAACAAAACCCTGCTGATGCTAGGATGATCTATTTTTGATTATATAATGATTACAATACAATGGTTATATTAATTATTGTCAAATTGTTATATTGTAACTTAAAGTATTTATGGGGTTGAAGATTTTATTCAGAAGTATATAAGTTTATAAAAAATATAACCAAATAAGTTTGTTGATATTTGATGATCTGTTATAATTTGATAGCAGTGTAAACTATATTTTGTGTGCTATGTAACATCGACATGTTCATTGTAGTACATTTTTAACATAATAATTATTAGTAAATTAAATGAAACTCAGGATATCACTATTTAGATTGACTTAAATACAGCGAGTTTTGTACTTAAAAATTTCATCAGTTTATGATAACTGTACTGAATTAAATATGTGTAACATATATATTACAAGTGTTGCTAACCATTTGACCGGGTGAAAATGAGATGTTTGACTGACTTTATTGTACTGTTTTGCCTGCTCAAATGAAAATGGTTCAATAAAAGATGAAAAATGTTTGATCAGTTTCATTTTTTTTTAATACCATTATAGAATTTAGGTATCAAATCAATAATGATGCTCGGGGCAAAGAAGGTATGGTTTGTTGACTGCAAAACTCTTGTATTGCACTGTCCAAGTGGAAAGTGATAAGAAAAACTAAGTTTATAAATGATAATTGTTTTTTTTTTAAATAAAGACTGTTTACAATAGATTTTTCTCTATTTTATAACCTTGTTACACGACAAATAATAATTAGTCGAGAGGAGGAAGTATGGTTACTGTTGTAATAGATTATTGACTATTAGCATTTGTAAATATTTTGTTCATTTTGGGAATATGGATTTTTAACTTATCAATGATTCAAATTATGAAATGCTTGGTGGAATACCTGCAAGTCCTAAAGCCTTTATATTATTGACTTGCCCTCTTATACACCTTTATTTATTTATTAGACCAGAAATAAACTGTATTACTTGCTAATTGTATAAACAATAAGTACTCAGAATAGTTTGAAGGATGTTGTACTTGTTAAATTATATTTAACTGAAAGAGGATATGGCAAGAAGGGTGCCTCTGTGACCTAGTGGTTAGGCTAACTAGCTTCCTAGCAAAATCCAAATTTGTTTCCTGCTTCCCTAAAGATTTTATTGAAGGTAATTAATTAAGCTTATAAGAGAAAAAAGCTGTTACTTGAATAATTATAGTAAATTCAATTAAAAAAAAAAGAAATGCAAAATAAAAATACCGGGTAATAACTTATATAAGAGCAATGTTAGAACCTCTCAGCAGGAACAACCGAAATAACCTTAATAGGGATAATCCCAAGCCTTGCCTTAGGATGTAACCTATATTTTTAATGTATGCTTTCTGAAGGGAAGCATTAAGGTTTTTGTTTAGTCAAAAAAACTATTTCCATTAAAGCCCATATCGCTCTTAGCTGAAAATCATTTTCTTTAAATTAAATTGTATAACTAGAATTAAATTTAAGATTTATTTTATTTTCTGGTCAAGGGAGGAATTCTGTCCATTTACACCCACTTCTAATTAACTGAACTACTATTATTTGATTTTTTCCCTAGCCATTTCAGCCCAGCACCTTCATATTATGAATCAATATTTTGTATAATTTATCTATGGCTACAGTGAACCTCCCTCAATGGGACCAAGGAGGTAGATCAGAATGGTAATTTTAACCAGAAATGAAACATATTACATATTTATTTATTTTTTTATCAAAAGTCTGTATTACATGCTTCTTGCTTGACATGATAACATACAATTGAATTAAACAAAATAATATATAAATTAAACAACCACATAGTCTTGAGTCTTCAACTGTGGAGTTGGCTAAATACTTTATTTTATTTATTTATTTGTTAATTTTATAATTTGTCAATGTCATAAATAAACCTGCTCTGGATGGAAGTTATTCTCTATAGAAAGTTGCTTAAACTTATCGAGGAATACCCAGTCAGCTGAAACCCAAAATCGAAAATTGTCGAATTCCATGGCAATTTTCCCACCGCCACGTTCAAAATAAAACTGAAAGAATTGCATCTGAAATGAAAGGAGAGGATTTCAATTTAATTAGCATTTTCTCACTGTGAACTCGCCGGTTTGGAGGCCAGTGGATCCTTTGAATATTGAGTAGACAGTGGGGGCCATGAGATGGACAGATTGCCCGGAGAGTCGGATTTGCGAGGATCTTCTGTACTATAATTTATAGACTACTAGAAACCAAAATGAAAATTGTAACAAGTAAATAAATCGTGATTTATTATAACAAATAAATTACATGATAAGATTAGTTAAATAAAAGGAATTATGTATGGTACAGCTATTTAACATCAGTGTGTTGTAGCAATGCATTTATTTACAATTGAAATTATTCCACTACGTACAACATAAACTATTGCCTATTAATTACAACTCATCTAAATATGGTACATTAGCTATGTTACCAAGAGTTACAAATGATTTTTTTCCAGATTGGATTTTCTGTAAAGCCTAAAAAAGAAAAAAGAAACAATTAGAAATAAGAAACGATATGAAAGAATTACGAATAGAAATAAATTTCTAACTTCCAAGGAAATGAACAAAAATAAAAAGTCACAGAGAGTTAAGAGAACAAAAATTAATATTTTTATAAATTAAAAACAGTCATCCTCGAAACAGATTCAAATCTTTTATGACGATTTTCTTCAGTTATTGAGAAAGTTAGATAGATTATTATAATCTAAAAGCAATATTTATAAAAGATAATTAAATGCAAGATCAGTAAAACTTCATGAACACCTAAATTATTGTAATAAAAAGTTAATTATGAAGTATTATATCATAACTGTGAATGCTTAGATGAGTTTAACAAGGAATTACAATTATTTACTTTGTGTACTACAACAATTTAAAAAATCATGAAATTGTATTGTTGGTATCACTGATTTTATACTTTTTCATTGAGTTTTTCTGCAGCATAACATAATATTGAATGCTACCTTTATTGCCTTATCACTATTAAATATTTTGTCAAGATACTCACAAATGTACTTAGGAACTATAATTGCCATCACAAAATTAATAGCGTGAGACCCGCAATACACGGCAAGCTCTGTTGCCGCTCTGTGCACTACTTCTATTCTATCCACATGATCCCTTTACTTTGATAATGTCATTCATTAAGCAATAAGCAAATTAGTGATTAGTCACCCGCCCACCTATATGTGGCAACACCTCACTAAGTATCTAATTTCATGACGGCGACTATTTATATACCAGAAAATATTTATCTATGTATAAATCTCAGCCCAACTAATAAACTAAACAGAAAATTTTACTTTTTCTTAATTTTCAAAAAAATTTACCTTGGAACTTTTGAAACAAGACTAAAAATTTCAGTATTTGTTAAATGTAATAGTCATGTGGTGACAACTACCTGTTGCACTTGTTGAGTTGTAACTCCCGAAACCGCTTCTGCTAATTCAGATGGAGATTTTGGTGTTTCTCCTAAAAGTACAGCTTGTCCAATTAGGTCTTCTACTAAACCTTGGCAAGTTTCCCCAGAATATAACAAAGCTGATTTCAACTGAGCCTTGCCACGTGCAACGTCTTGATCGGAAACTCCAGTTTTTAATACTTTTACAGCTCCTTCAATAGCCTAGAAACAGAAAATAGCACCTTTAGTTACATACATGTAGCCTTTTTAATGTATTCCTGAAGGAATTCACAAGTGCATAGTAAAAACACTATATTACCAACAGAATGTTCCAAGACTGGGGCTCCCTTCTCAATCAAATTACCTATCCTTTAATATTATGCAGATTGCTACAATTTGATTATAATACTAATTAAATATCACTTTTGTTTTATTTAAGAGAGAGAAAAAAGCATATAATATCAATCAAAGCAAGGTAAATATAAGATTAAATATATATAATAGAAACTACGTACTTCAACTGTTTCTAATTTAAATTACCATTCACCATTTCCAAAAAATCATTTTTAGGAAAATTAACCAAACAAGAAAACTATATGTTGCAATTCTATTTTTTAAATAAAATTTGGCTTATTTCAATCGAAATGAACCCATATCACTATAACCTAAATCAAAATGAAAATAAATAAGATAATATTGACTGACATACATTCTTAGCCTCAGAACCACTTGCAGCTACATAAATGCCAAAGAGACCAGAGTCAGAATGGGATGTAGAAAATGCTTGAGCAGTAGCCTGGCCTTTAGAAACTTTGGAGAGTGGCCCACATCCTGTGCCTCGCTTTATAGAAGGGCCACATCCCAAAGCGTACCGCAATACGGCGTACACCAGAGCCTCCTTCTTGTCTAATCTGATAGTAGGAAGAATGGGAAACAAAAATGAATAATACAATTATTTATTTTTATTATCTACAAAAAAAATAGTGATAAGGCTACAACTAGAACCCGGGAACTTCTGATCACCAGTCTGGCACTATTTTCTCTTTCATGACTGACAATTACCATATTGCCAAGACAAGACGGTAACCTGGTACAAATTCTGCAAATATTGCCAGAGCAGAATTCTATCAAAGGAGACCACAATGTAGTTTATTTAAATTTACCTCAAGCTTATTTGCTTTCAATAGCATTATATATACAATATTGAACATATACCGACTAATTAGAAATTGCTAGTTACGGTTAGTTGGTCTCTAACTTGCTCTTTAGTTAGTAAAATGTTTGGATTACATACCACAACTAGTAATTTTATGTGGGTGTATGTAGTCTGTAAATGTTAAATATTTTATTCATATTCATTAAGCAAATGAGCTCTCAGAAAATTTAATTAGAATACACTATCATCTCCTTCCCTGATTTGGCTAAGTTTTAAGAGGTTTGAGAGCCTCGCTGAAGAGATTGGCTATTGACTAGGGTACCGGTTCTGTACTCAAGATACGGATGGCTCTGTTAAAAGGACACCTGGAGACCAGGGTCCTGTATCCCGGCCCTGTCACTATCTTGTAAGACTACAGATCACAACTAGAAACAACTATTTTTTTTTAATTTAGTTATTAGTAGTTATACAATGTTATTAGTAAAGTTTGCGCAGTATTAAAAACTGGAGTAGCAATAACACCACAGAACATTCAGTGTTCAAGAATTTATATGAAAACTATTTAATTTCATTAATAAGTAAGGTCAAATAAATATATTAATTCTTCAACATTATTTATACTTGTTTTCAGAATATTAATAAAAAATTACCCTGGTGCTTCAGCAGCAATGATGGTATGAGCATATGGAATGCTTTGTTCGATCCTAATTTCACCACCGTTGTACTTTGTTGCTGGGGTCGTACTTCCGCAACCTAAAATGGAGTTAGTAGTTATCAAGTTACACATTACTGATAATAGATAATAATATGTGACGGGTCTATAAAACTAACTAATTGATCTATGAACCATTTTTTTCCTTTGATTAAATCTTTATTTTTATGCCCTAAATTTTTTCAATTATGTAATCAATTGTTCTTTTTTTTAAATATAATTATCTAAACAAAGGAAGTGAAGGAATAATATTAACAGATGTTCGAGTTAAGCCAGACTCTGCATTACTTTTTGAAAAACTAATCTAATAGTTTGTGCTTTATAAAAAAAATATTCGTTGAGCCATGAAAATTGCTTATTCAATAAATAAAAAACATTATAAATAGTGCAAATATTAACAAAAAATAAATAAATAGAAGTCACACAGGATCTCTATTACTGGCCTTCAAAACTATTTTTATAGTAATATGTTTGGATTTTGATTTTGTTAATGTCATTAATATGTCCTCAACCATGAGGGGGGGGGGAAATTGGAACATTAAAACATAAGATTTTATTATTACGAATAAACTGTCAATAAAATCATTAACATATCAAGAAAAAATATATTATAATATTAGACTCAAGTGTACCACAATAGGAATTATTCTAGGCCAATCTCTCACAAAGATTGTACTGGGTAGTAGACTCAACTGTAACAAAAGCCTTAATTGTGTGATATATACTGACTTTAATAATTTAATTTTGTAGTCGTTTCGCCCATCCACCCTTAATTTAAAAACAGGAACAATACAAAATAATTACAAGAAACCTTTTTTGGGAAAATATTTTCAGCAACTTTCCATATTTTAAGTCATTCATTTTACAGGTTAATTAATAGTTCCCCACAGTTATGCATCATAAACATCAAACTGTAAATGAATTTATTCGAGCTTAAACTACAAGTTTTCCCATTGTAACCTTACCGACAGGAAGTCCCAATGAATCAGCAAACCTGCTAATGCTGGAATGTGGTATTCCACAGCCGGCTACTGCAGCTTTTTCTCCAATCAAATTGGAAGAGGCATAGTGCTGCAGCTATAGGAAAAATGATACAATGCCACTAATAAACAAATTAATTAATTATAAAAAAAACATAAAAATGTATATGTATATATTACATACTGTTTCAGAGCCAATTTTCTTAATGTTGTGTTCACGAACAAAAATGGAGTTTCCAAGCCCACTCCTGTAAGCAACTTTGTGAACTAAATCTATTACTTTTGCCTGAAATATAATAGTTTCTTAATAATTATTGGTTGTGGTATTGTGGTGAACCACAGTACAGCTGGTCATCAGTGAACTTTGTGGTGCTTCTAAAATATAGGTATCATAGCATATTGAAAAGTTACAAAAATAAACAGACGCTTCATGAAAGTTTAAGAAAAAGTTCAAATTAATTTTCAGCACCCCTCCTAAAAACCTATAAATACCAATTTTTGTGGCAATCAACATTAATATTTTTTTGACTGTATTAGCCAAGGAACTAATTTTTTTTATCAGGGTCTTTTATTCCATATTAACCTTTGTAACTCGTCCAAATCCAACATTATTACCACTTTTGCAAAGCTTAGCCTCTTCTTTAACTGCATAAGTCAACAACAAATAGATTTGATGTATTTGTAAATAAGAAAAATAATCATGAAATGAATAGAAAAACCTAAATACAAATTAGAAAAATCAAAAAATTAAATCTGGCTCAAAATTTTCACATCCAATTCATTTGTTTGAAACCATAACACTGGCAATAACTATGGAAAGACTAGAAATAGAGTGGTTGAGCGTAATGATGGAAGCATGAGGGTTCCTTTGTGTGAAGGCCCACTAAAATGGTCAGTCTGGTTCAGATTTGAAAAAATAGAATAAATGTTTAATAAAATTGATGATAAATTTGTAGAAAATAAAAATAGTTTTGATATATTTGACGAAAGATTTAATAAAATTGACAATCAATCAATTGGAAAATAAATAAATAAATAGTTTTGAAACTTTTCTAACAGATAATATAAACCAATTCAAAAATTTGAAACAACTAAAACCAACATGAGAGTAGAACAAAATAATTTACCCACAAAATTAAATAAAGGTGAGAATGAAATTTTAGATTTGTTAAATGGTGGAAATAAAGAACCACTAATTGTGGAAGCGGTCACAGATAAATTAAATGTTACTGAAACGGGGACAATTGATCGCGTTGAACCAAGTAAATTTATAAAACTTATGCAAATATCCAAGATTGATTTTGAAAATTTCCAAGAAGTCGAACCAAATGTCCAAATAGAAGCAAATAATAGACTTATTAAAATAAGTTTCAGTACATAAGTGTGATAATTTTATAAAATCTGTTTTATGATCAATTGAGGAATATAAAAACTACTCAATTGAAAAATACAATTCAACCAATAGCATATTAACAGAAAAATCAATTTTAAACACAACTTGAAAAAGTTGTAACTTGGATCAAACATACAAATTAAAAAAAACAAGAAAAGGATACACCACTATCTCAATGAACATTTAGGAATGTTCTTAAGGTAGCAAACAGAATTTCTGGTGACACAGTTGGCTATAATAAATATTTTATTAAAACAAATAAGATAGTATACCATAGGTCGGTTATCTGGTAGAAAAATGCCAGTCATGTAAATGTTTGGTTGTCAAAGAACCCCAACAGATTTAATAAATTATAAGTTTAATTTAATATTTTTTTTATTAATAAATTAAAGATAGATAACAATATTCTACACAGAATCCAATTCAAAACTATTTAAAATAAAATAATCAGTCACCTTACAATTAAATTAACAGTATAGGAAATAAAATAAAAAAATTAAACAAGGTATGAACTACTCTTATGCAGCAAGATCTGTTACTGTATTGGAATTTGTCTCATATGGTGAGCATAGTTAAAGGGGGTCTTCTAGCACTAGCGTCTTTTTAAAATCTTCTGTCCTTTCAGATAATTTTTATGGCTAACATTTCGTTTTATTTCAATGTTTTCTAAATGATTTATGTATTCCCTTGCACTGGGCTGCAATTGGACAGGCCCATCTTGATGGCCAGCTTCAGTGATATATGTGAAAAACGGGCTGTCCTATCTTCTTAATTGTTCATGGCTCCTTGTCTTCAGCTTTTGATAGGTCCTTCCCACGTATGAAGCATCACTTGTATCAAGAACTTGTAGACCTCAGAGTGGTACAGAGTCTTTACGCTTATCCAGCTCTGCAGTGTCTTGTTTGTACAGAATGACAGCTTAATACCTGCTTTCCTTAGAAATTGGCCTACCTTATCAGAAATAGGTTCAAGGTATAATATGGTACTGACTTTGATTATTTTAAATATTGTAATTGTACATTTTTTAATTTTTATATACAATTTTTGGTACATGTTATATTGAACACAATTGTCCATAATAAGTCTATACTAATTTTATTTCCTTTTTAGATTTAGAATTTTATTTTTAGAAAATGGTGGTGTAGCTGTAAGTCTGTAAAAATGGTGTCATAATTAAATAAATTATGGGAAGACCAAATAGAGGTGTTCATTTATCAATGCTTTTTATTCCACTTAAACTTTTAGAACTCATATAATTTTGTCCAAATCAAACATTTTTACCACAATTAAAATGCTTAATCTCTTTGCTTCCAGTATAAGTCAATGGCAATGTTTGATTTATTTTAAAGTAAGAAAAATAAAGATGAAATGAACAGAAAAACCTAAAAAAAATGTTTAGATCACCATTTCTAATTTATTTATGTAGACCTAGTTGGTGTCATTACTTATAGTTTATAGGCCTCTAGATCTATATTAAGTTTAGTAATAACTATGGATATTGCTAATATGGTTGTGAATACCTAAGAACCTTCCAACATAAAAGGACACTGATACAAAATTTTGCTTCCAAGCTGAATCTAGTCAAAAAAATATTATTTTTTGAGCTCCGGAAAAATTTGTCTTGATTTGTTTTTAGGGGTGCTGTAAACAATATGAACTTGTTTTTTTTAACTCTAAAAAGTTTATATTACTTACATTACTTCAAGTGCTTTCTGGTATTTGTAAATTTTCAATAAGTTATGCTCATTTAATACAATCCATCATATTAATTCATATTTTATGTCAAAAAAAAAAGTATATTTTACATGCAGAAAAAAGACAGATATTATAAAAATAGACTTTTTAAACTTAAATTATTCTGTTATTTTGGGCCACATTGGCAAGACTGCTTAGACAAGTGTCAAATATTTTTCAACATGGTGTAACCAAAAAGTGTCATTGGAAATAGTAACCCACAGTTGGTTCGAACTTGGGACCTTCTGATGACGATTTAGACATCCTTAATGAAACCCACTATGCGGAAAGATGATATCATGGGTTTAATTCGGCATGGATAGCTGTGTGGGTAAGGGTGTCTGAATCCTGGAGGTCGAATTTCTTTCTCCGAATGCATAAATAAGTTACAGTGTAACAAGAATAAACCGGAAATAAGTAACTATATCGGCATAATAATATTAATATAATAAAATAAATATGTTAATAAAAACCAGTGAATATTTTTAGAAGTTTATATTTTGAAGTTGTGTACAACTGTAACAACAAAAACTTTGGGAAGGGGGGCCTTTGAATATTTCCTTTGAACTAATTCCACATAAATAAGGCAGGCCATGCATCACTGTTTAATTGATTTGAATAGCTATAATTGAATAAAATTTGAGAGAAATGAACAGGATCAAGATTAATTATTAGTTAAAGATTCTTGATCAGATAAAGTATAACTTACTGCAGGTGGCAACGATGCTAACTCAACTTTGATTCGAGGAATATTATCAGACAGTTCCCATGGTCGAAATTCTTGCCCAATGATAGCTTTCTTCATCACTTCTAGACCTGCATTGCTGTAACACAGTTCATCAACATGAATTTATTATAAATGAAAATTTTGAATAGGTTCTGGTAATTTGGATAGGTAACCTGTCTTTAGAAGTGATTTTCGCCTAAATAGTTATATGGTTGAGGATAAAGTGACACAATTCATACTTTTACATACCTCGGTTTACGAACTGTGGGGTTTTATTCCCGCCCCACCCAAGGATTTTTCTGGGAATGGGGAAATAGGTCAGGTTGGGATTACCTCATCGTCATGAGAACAAATGAGGAACTACTTGAATAAAGAAGTAGTTAAGAAAACTAAATTTAAGGTTGAGAGGTAATGCCTAGAGCTAACCACACTTGCATCTTCCAATTATGGCAACAACTTCCAGTCATTCCAACCTCTTCATGAGCTGTTGAGTCATGGATTTAGATAGGATTTTTCAAAAACAGGTAGATATAACTTGGAACAAGCCATCTCACTTAAGACACATTAAGATTAAAAGGAAAAAAGTGCTACCTGATGCACAAAACGCAACAAGCCATAATAAAATCACAATCACTTGGAACCACTTTAAAGTAAGTTGCATAGCAGAAAGGACTACGAGCAGGGGATGGGGATAACTTCCGATTACATAAACCTTAACATTGACTGCTGTCTTGCTTACTCCTGGTGTTCATCGTTATCTCTCGTGGCCCTGGTCTTCCCAGTCAGCCACACTAGTGCCAGCTAGCCTGCCCTACCTCTTCCAATTAGAAGATGTAACCAGTAGATTAACATCCAGTATACCCAAGACATAACAACAATAATTCAAAATTACTTCTACATGTGGGGGACACATAGTACCCTGTTCGTTAAAAATAAATAAGAATATCAAATTTCAATATGTAATCATAAACGATTTCTTAATCATTGATTTATTTATGAATTCACTATTTTAATAATGAAAAACTCAGGTTGGGTTCGACATACAAACATTTGTACTTTAACTTAATTTTACCTTATTATCTCTAAACATTTACCTCCTTATAATTTAACACACTTTGAAATATGAATTATACACGCTGACTGTTTCTAATGGCAGGAATGTAATAATTATGTACATGTGTCTGAATAATTTGTCAATGGGAGAAGTCCTTTCATATGTGTGGTGATTCAGTTTTACATATGCCCGACATGCTTTAAGAGTAAAATCCCACGATATCTCACATCTTAGAATTCATACTATCAGATATGCTGCGTACGTTTTCTCAATAGGTCTAAATACCCTTCCTCGTCTGCCTCTGTTACCACCAGAGGACTTTGTATCAATTCCCCAACCACCTTTTATCCTTCTTTTATCATTCTTCGCTCCCATTGGCCCGACCTCTCTTATCTTGCCTCGTACGGGCTCTAATCCTTACAGCACATGTACTCTGTTTTATTTATCTAGATAACTTTAATATTTTTTAACATGACAATTCACTATCTTTTCTCCTAGTTTTCCATTTTTTGAAAAAAATAAATAAAAAATTTAAAAACAATAAATATTTAGCTTAAAACAATTTAATTTCATCAGACTAAGTTTGAAATAAATGCCTGCCTCTGTTAGGATATGGGAGGGTTTCAATTGAATTAACAGTTTTGGAGATCGTCAAATCGTGAATTCACCAGTTCGTCCGCCCAAGGTTTCGACAATATTAAGTACACAGCCACAAGATGTTTGGACTAGCGAGGTTCTACTGCAGTCCTGAAATGGTTTGAATTGAAAAAGGTAATAGGATAGAACCAAAGTAATGCGGAGTATGAAAATGGTTTTGCCCACACTGGGGTACAGCAAGTACACTGGAAATACCCAGCAAGAATAACAGTCATTTCACCAATCATATATCTATTAATCGTTCTTCCAAACATAGTATACAGAATGGTACCAGTAGACAAACTCTCTTACAAAAACATATGTTTCGCAAAGTTTGAAAAATGTTTAAAGAGTGGCATTGGGGGGTTCAGTACTTAACATGCATTACCAGTAAAATGAACTGAACTTATTGACTGTTCTGGAGATAGATAAACATCCATGACAGGTGGATATTTTCTATGAATGAGGAAGCATATGATTCTCCAAGCACCTTCAGGACTACTAATATAATGCTATACTTCATACTTAGTAACTTTATTCCGCTCTGTTACCACGATCATTGCCCTTTTTCACATTTTGCAGATATACCCTGAATACACCTAAATACCCTGATCTTCTGATTTATTCTCCATTGCTGTTTTAAAATCTAGTATATAAAGATTGTGATCATGCAGAATTTTTTGAAGTTGAGCAACTAATCAGGGCTTCATAACATGATGGGTGATATTAGAGTGACTTTTTCATCATTGGGTACAAAATATATTTGTGGAATGGTGCAGTTTACAAAGCTCCTGTGTATGTAAAATATTAGCCATATAGGAGTTGAATTTTTCAAAAAATCTTCCATAGTGCACGTCTTACGTATAAAAAGGATCCTTGCTATATTGAGATAAGTCAGTGAGTGGTACGAGATTTGTCAGATGGATTCAATTCATAAATGGTGTGAATATATAAGTGTACCTAACACATTAAAACCCGTTAGTAGTATTAGCCTAAACCTGTGACTACGATATTGACCCTAAAAAAAATAAATTCCCTAACCATTACAACAGAATCAGAAATACCTCATATGTTTCTAATGATCAAAGAGACAGACAAAATTGTGACCCTCTTTGCTATAGTTAGTACAGATGTAAATTGAAACAACATTTAACATAAATGAGGGGTTACTATTTTAATAAAGGAAAACTCAATTAGTAAAACTAACCATAAATAGTACCACCTTATATATATATATATATATATATTTTTTATATACATATATACATTTTATATACATATATATATATATACATTATCCATTTATACATTATATTGGAATCCAGTATTATATTTATGTATATATACATGTATATATTTATAAAATATATATAACTTCTATTTTTTACAGCCATTATTCAATGTTCTATTTGTGGAAATTCGTACAATCAGCTATTTATTTTTTATTAATATTATTATTATTAAAATACTACAAATTACCAAAATCCTAAACTCTGGGAGGTGGCCTCGACCATTGCCACTTTCCTTGCTACATACAAATTTCTAATCAATTAATTATATTCTTGTCCAGATAAATTACTAATATTATAGACTAGATCACAACTTCAATCATATTAAAAAATCTTACATGTTTTCACCAGTAGATTCAAGAAGATATACTACAGTTTCCCTGTCCGAAGTAGCAGTAAGAGTGGCACCAATTTGTTGCAAGTTACGGCAGATGTAAAATGAAGAGGCACAATCCGTACTTAAACCGGTGGAGGATCGCAAAATATGACTGGCACCAAAGTTTTCTACAGTTTCATATCGGCTTCCAGCCCTGGAAAAAAATTATTAGGCCCTTCTAAAATTCCAATCTTTATGAGACAGTTATAAACATAAAAATACCAGAATAATCACCTAAATCCCACAGCAACTTTTACCAAGGATCTTGGTTCACATCCCAGGGAAGCAACGACAGTTTTGTTTCCTAAAGTTGTTACTTCGATTTTACTTTTGCATCCTGCAGCTTTTGGTGCAGCTGCAGCAGCAGCAAACGTTCTCTTCTGTGAACATAAAATTTGTAATGATTAACCACCAACTTGCCTAAGTGATAGGCTATAATCATTTCATATCATAGGGTATAATCATTTCATCAAAAATATTATTTTTGAAATAATATGCAACACATGTGAGAGTAATTAATTTTTAATGGGGCTTTCATACCGTTAATGTTTGAAGAAGAGGGACTTTAGAAGCGCTTGAAGCCATTTTAAACTTAAAGATAATCCCTGTCAATAGTAGTCCTGCACAAAATTGTAAAATAAGAGAGAAAATGTGAAGTCTTGCCAACACATTTATGTCTGTTATCTCAACTTCGAAATAAAATACACAAAAGACATAAATAATTACCACACTATTTATTTTATTTGTAGAAAAGGTAGTTTTATTATTTATGAACAATACTAGTATCGTCAAATAAATTTTAGAGCTACAAATAAATTGTAAATATCAATTTCTTTAGACAACACTGTGTAGAATTCTAAGAGGAGGTATCATCAAGGTTATGATTTTGTGCTGATATCTGATTATTTTCGCTTTTGAATGAGCGTTTATGTATTTTAGCTAAATGTTAATTATTTGAATTAATCCATTAAAAATTGGAGACGTAAATGTCCAACAATCAAGTATCACCAATGATTTTCGTAGGTGGAAGTGTAAGTATTTACTTATGTTTTTACCATTCTAGAACATTTAAGAATCCTTTTTAACTTTTGAGAAGGTGCTTTTTGTTTCTAATTGTAATAATTAATATATTGAATTGTAATATAATTTTGAAAACATTACAGAACGTTTCAGAGCCTATGCAGGTTGATGTCCCTCCGGAAGACAATGATAATACTGAAGAAGATCCCTATCTCGTGGAAAACCCCTCCTTGGTAAATATTTTGCCATTTTTCGTAATGCTAACTTTCTTATACCTTTATTTGATAATAATTAATGTTCCAGGATCTGGAAGTCTATGCTAACAGTTACACTGGCCTTGCACGTCTCTTTAGACTTATGTATATAGCTGATCATTGTCCATCACTGCGAATAGAAGCATTAAAAATGGCAATTGCATATGTTATGAATACCTACAATGTAAATCTTTATCAACAACTGCATAAAAAGTTACAGCAAGCTGTTGGGTAAATGTCATACTTTTTCTTACAATCGTTTGAATCTGTTTATAGTATTAAGCTTGCTATTTATCTTTAATTCAAGAATCGGTGGGCTGCGCCATTGATCAAAGACGAAAACTTCAACATCAACACCATTCTCCTTATTGTATTTTTAAGTAGCATGTAAACCTGTTTTCTTGATCACGAAACTAAATGACTCAAATTATTAATAGTTTTGAACTAGTCGAATTCCTTTACCACTAACTAGAAGTATCCAGAAACAGCATCCAAGTCTAATTACTTTTTTTTGCTTATCATTAAGAAGGCGGTGAAATAAGTCCCCATAGGACCTTCGAGAGAATGCAGAAATGCGTTTGTTATGCTTAATTTTATTCAGTTGCCTAGTTTCAAAGGGATATATTTTATCTGTTATATTTTTATTACCTGATGTCTTGTATTGAAGATTTTATCCTGTATTACTATTTTTAAATCTGCTATATTGAATTAGTGCAAGGGGATTTGAAATGTTGATAAGTATAAACTGTCAAATGTAAATAGTCAGAATCTGAAAAGAAAATTATATTGGTTTAGCACTGTGAGTTGTTATGTAATGGTAAGATGATCGTGAAGAAACCTTCGTTAATATTCTTTAGGTTCAGGAATAATGAGTTCTAAAATCTCTTTCCTTAAAGCCCGGTCATAAAATGTTTTGATTTACTAATACAAATTACACAGTTAATGTAGATTATTAGCATTAGTGATTGTAATGCACGCATTACAGCTGTTGTACTTCTGGTCCTGACTTGATTAATTCATTAATGGTTTGTATTTGTAAGTCCTTAGTAATATCTTGTTTGATACATACATTATTAACATCATAGAATAATTGATTGAGTATCTTGTAAAATTTGTTTGTTTGGTTTTGATGCTGAATCCTAGATCTGTGCATCTTAGGTCCAGATTGGTTATAGAAATAAATTGTAGAAAGTCCTCCATCATCCAATAAGGGTTTGGAGACGTCCAAAAAGTCATTTTAGTTCATTTCCAGAATATTTATGTTGTTTTTTATTACCTGTTTGCTTGTATTGGTAGTATTGTAAGTCGGTTCAGAGCTGGAATTACAGTAGACTCTCCCTTATCCAGATTAATGTGGGCAGGGGTGATCTGGATATGGAAAAGTTACTAAGATATGTACAAAATAAAGAAAAAAGATAGAAATATCTATTTTATGAATTTAGAATAAACTTTACAATTTAATATCTAAACTTTTTTGTTTTTTTTTGTCAGCCTTTCCCGAGCTGTGGTTTCTTGTCAGAGCCTTGTGAGCATGACATCAACAGATGTGGAATGATTGTGCTGTTCCACAAATTTTAATACTATCTTAAAAATAATAATAAATAATAGCTAGAACTATATATAAATATATTCCTTATAATCAAAATAAATATTAAATGAATGATTAAATAAACTTACCTCTAATGCATGGACTCCCTCATGGGAAGAAGTGTGTGTTTTTTCAATGGTTTTTTAATCATCATTGCCTTACTCCTCTTCCTTTCCTTTAACAAGGTCTATAATTTCATCGTCTGTCAGCAATGTTTTCACAGTCATTTATCCCTTTGATAATAGTAGTAAGCTTACTATCAATATTGTCATCTGCTACCTTAGGGATTTCATTCAACAGTTTGTTCCAACATTTTTGAAGTATGGAAATTTTGACATTGAATGATGAATTTGAAGTTGACGACTAGTTTGAACGTTTTTTTTTCACTCTTTTTTTTTTTACTTATTTGACTGTCCAGATATGGAAGTATACTGTACATGGATCATTCTTATGGTTGTTCTGTCTCTTTTATTTTCTTGGGCTCCTGCCAGGACCCTTAACTATTTCAATTTTTTTACTAACCGGTTCGAGTTTTAGTGGCTCCTTTGCTGACCCAAGTCTTTTCTATGCTATTCCAGATAATTATCCAGTTTCAGGATGCAGAACAGTTGAAAAGTAGTAAAAACTCCTAGAAAAAATATTGTTAGTTTGCCATAATATTATTTTGCTCCCTTCTAAACCCCTTATTTTATTATTTTGAGTGAATAATAAACATAATACATTTTCATGAAATTGGCCACTTCTATGGCATAAGAGTTGTATTCTGTAATAGTAACTCCTGTTCTACCTATAAAAAAATTAATAGAAAATGATTGACCAATGAAAAGACAGCTCAATTAGTTTATATATTCCATGATAGCTAGCTAATCATTGGCAGAGGTGCAAAGGGAGGAAAAACCACCTTATTTATATAACTTGAACTGTGTCCTTCCTGTTCTATCATCCAGTTCCAAGGGAATGATTAAGAATTGGATGAATTATCTCAAAACATTGACTACAGAGAGTAGTTTTCGAGATATTCCTATCCAGAAAGTATGACTGACTTACAGAAAAAGTTAATAGAATAATGATTTTTGAGAAAAAAATTTTTTTTTTCCTATTTCTCTTTTTGCCATCTCCAAACCTTTCTCAACTTGATGATATTCAATGCAAAATCTACTTCATCACTCTTCCACATTGCTCTTGGAATTGTTTATCCCATTTGGGAACTGCAATAAGTCCTCCCCATACCATCTAAATTAGTAATAATCTGGCAAATTTAATACCAATGTGCTTTCCAGTACCAGTGACAAATTTCCTCAACCTTTATAGCTTCCCTTTATCTCCTAAACGTCAAACATAGTATTCAGAATGTCATGCACAGATGACTTTGGTCTAGAAATTCACATCACTGGTACTCTTTACAGAATCCCAGCACCCTATATCTATTCTAACTGCTTGGCCACATACACTTTTTTCCCAGTTTTGAAAACTGCTCTAGTCTCTATAAACCCAAAATTTTACCATTGAATTTAATAAATGCCAAGCTATCTTCTAGCATTACTTAAAATTCCTTGTGATATTTATAACGTTTTTTTTACGAAACTTCATTTTCCCTTTATTCTGGTGGCTGATCTCTTACCAAGATAAATGGCCCATGATCAGAAAATCATAAGCCCTTTCAAATCTGACCAGGTTATTCTACCCAATCTGCTTTTCTTAAAATTTCACATGATACCAATCTGTCATTGACCTACAAAAATTTTAATTTTTATGGATTTTTCCTAATTATTGTACAAGGTCGATCATCAAAACTTCCTGTTGATGCTCTGAAACTTCTCATTATACAATGACAGTAAAACAGTTTTCTATTATTATTACTATTCCCCATAAAATTATTATAAATTATTCATTCCTTCTCTTCGGAAAAGTATTTTAACAAACTTGTGTGTGTGCATGAAAGGTAAATAAGCCCAGTAACTCATTTCCATTGAATAAATCAGGTTAATAATGTGTCAAGCTCATTAATAGACCCGCTGCTAGTAACATAAGAATTGTTAAAGAAGTAGTAAATATTTTATTTCAAGTAATTTTTTCATCAATGTATTAGACATTTTGTTATATACTCGTCTGTTTGCTAGGAATATATCTGTGCCTGATGTCGCTGGATCATGCCCTCAAGATCTGCCAGCATTTGATTCTTTATGGGTTGAAAATAAATCAAAGAAAGCAGCTCTTAAACTTGAAAAGCTAGATTCTGACCTTAAGAATTATAAAAGTAATTCTATAAAGGAATCGATACGCCGTGGTAATGATGATTTGGGAGACCATCATCTGGATTGTGGTGACCTATCTAATGCCTTGAGGTGTTATTCTAGAGCAAGAGATTACTGTACCTCAGGAAAGCATGTGGTTAATATGTGTCTTAATGTTATAAAGGTATGTTATAATTGCTGAAAATTACAAGTATAAATATTTACTCATCTTGAGCATATCTCGTAAAAATTCTGTATATTCAATCCATAAAGATTTCTGAACCAGCAGAGATACACATACAAAATTTTGTATGGATATCGTTCAGCAAACAACTTTTTAACACTTCCCTACAGTATTAACCCCTTAATATCTTTTTATTGGTTGATTGGCACCAAATTTGGTATGAATCCTATTTACATTACTTTATAAAAAATACTCTGAAAATCCCGACCTTAAAATTTTCCCCATTTTCCGTGGCATTGACATTCCCCAATTTTATGGACAATATTAGATTAGAATATAAAAAAAACTACTTTATTCTGGAATAATGTCCCTCTATTATGCTTACCAAATAAAGTAATATTTCTCAAAAAATAATTCAAGTCCATACTGCTTTTAAAATTTAAATCCAGTAGCATCTTCTGTCATTCTCTTAAATAACTATTCTTATTTTATTTATTTATATTTTATAGGTGAGTGTCTACATTCAGAACTGGTCGCATGTTCTTAGTTTTGTTAATAAAGCTGAATCAACACCTGATTTCTCTGATATTCCGGTATTATTTCTTTTAATAATATTTATTATGTATGTTAAATAGTTTAAAGTAATATAATAAATATGGCCTTCAAGTTAATTAGTGAATTGAATGAGATTAAGGTGTTTATAGTCTAGGAAATCCCATTGGAAAAGAAACCAAATGAGCTTTAAGTGTTTACATTTATTTTAAAAATTCTATTTATAATTGTATTACTTCTCTACAAACAATTAGCATGGTTGTGGGATAATATCCATGCCCCTATAAATTCTGGTTTGGGGAATTTTACCTGTCATCACTCTCCCCTGTTCCAACAGCCCTAATAATACCATTTTTAGCATTATAAGTTATAAAACAGTAGCTCAATTGCAACTTCATTGGAAATTTTTTGGACGGATATCTACAAGCTTCTTGCCATCTGATATTTTGTAAGAATTGTGCAGTTTTATAAAACTTTCCTTATAATATCAACTTTAAGGCTAAATATCAACATTTACCCTTAAAATAAATGTGTGTGCTTAAATATGATGGATAATTATAGTTTTGTATTAGGGAGATAAACTAGTCTTTTTCTGGGGTAATTGTAACTAACAAATCACATAAGGATTTTGCTACTAAAAATGTTTTAAACTTATAAAAATAAATTAACAGTTCTTTAAAAATTGCAGATTTCGAACTAATTATTTGTTTTTTAATTTCAAAGGAAATGTCTGTATTAATTCTGTAATGTTCTTTCATAAGCAATCTCATTTAACTCACTTGCTGTTCAGACGTTCTAAAGTAAATTTAGCTTATGTGGAATTATGATTATTTTTTATTTTTTTCAGGGTAAAGAAACCAATCAGCTTATATTGGGCAAACTAAAATGTGCGGCTGGTCTTGCCGAATTGGCTACAAAAAAATATAAACAAGCTGCTAGGCAATTTCTACAAGCAAATATTGATCATTGTGATTTTCCTGATCTATTGTCACCTAACAACATTGCTGTCTACGGGGGCCTTTGTGCTCTTGCTACATTTGATAGAGCTGATCTTCAAAAACATGTGATATTTTCAAGGTAAACACAGAGATGTTTTGTTCAATCTTTACTCTGCTGAGCATTTATACTACTAGTTGATCCAAGGATTTGTGGCCTCATAATTTTTTTTTCTAAAAGATTAATTCAATAATACATTAATTGTTTTTAACCAACAAAAGGACCATGGTGATAAGGTTAATGATTTGAGTATCAATTTTTGTTGATGCTAGCAAAAAAAATTGTTGACACGTGTCCGAGCTCTTACGAATAACCAAGGGGTTTTTCCCCTCATTTAAAACCTCTATTTTTATCATTATATTTGTCTTTGTTCTACATGTAAAATAAAGTTATCATACATCATCCAGTTTGTTTTTACTTAGCTTAGGAATTCAAGTAAATATGCTGGTATATGATTGTATTAAATGAGAGTAGTCTATTAAAAAAATTGCCAGAGGAGCAAAGTTTTTTCGTCAATGTCCTTTATTAAACCATCATAACTACATTTTGTACAAATCAATTATTGAAAACCCTCATTTCTTCTCAAACAGTATAAGTCTACAGTAATTAGGTTGGATGTCTTTATAAATAAATAAAAAAATGGTAAAATTACCAAAAAAGCCTGAAACGTATTATTTTATATCTTTGTTTATAATTTATTTACAGATACCTGGTTTGTGTCATTACTTGCAGTTAATAAGCCTCTTGATTCATGTAAAGTTTAGTGTAGATCAGTGAAGTCTTTCAAGAGTTATAGCCATTTGTGTAGCTTTCAAACATAACTGAAGAAAATATGTGGCTAAAATTTTGAACCAAAAAATTGAAATTATTAATTATCTCAAAATTCGGATTCGTTGGCTGTTTTTAGTCTTAAAAGCAAAAATATCAACTTTGTGTCTTGCTGAAAAAAATATTTTCACCTGTGAACCTTCCCAGGTCAGCTCATGATTCAACATCTATTCATATTAAGTAGGAATCATGTTTCTTAATTTTAGTTTTAGTTATCTCATCCACTCCGACTGTATCCTTATATCCCACTATACACACTTAAAACCTCAGGTGGTCATTGTTCCAAGGTAACATATAAAAAAAATGTTGAGACTACTTGAAACCTTCAACTAGTAGGTAGCTAAAAGATTGGGTTTATTAATTTAAAAATTTGGATTAATTGGGGTTTTTTGTTTTTAAAAGCAATTAGCAACTTTGTTTCTTTCTGAAGAAATATTTTCATCTACTTTAATAAAATAAAATTATATACAATCAAAAGTTTCAGGCTTTTCTTACTCATAAAGACGTGAATTCTAAATGATGCTGGATTCATAGACCATGGGGTGATTTTCTTAAATTAATTTTGTAATTAAATTATTACAAAATTTGGAAAAAAATGTATAAATAGTACAATTCAGTTGATAATTAATGTAAAAAAAAAAATGTTAGGCTGCTTGAAACCTTGAATCAGCCTGTAAGTAGCAAGGTCCTTACTTTTTTTTCCCAATAACAAGCAGTTTATTGATATTAAATGTGTAACTTTTATTGCTAACTATAGATTTATTGAATTTGATTATATCATTTCTTTACTTATTATTATTATTTTTTTCAGTTCGTTTAAATTATTTCTTGAACTTGAACCTCAGTTAAGAGATATTATATTTAAGTTTTATGAGTCTAAGTACGCTACATGTCTGAAATTGCTAGATGACATTAAGGTATTGTGTTAAATAAGAGTTGTTATATTAATCTTTCAATTGATATGTTTTATTTTGTTATATTGAAGTGTTTGTTTTTACAGGACAATCTGCATTTAGATATGTACATAGCACCACATGTGAACACTCTGTATTCACAAATTAGAAATAGAGCTCTTATTCAATATTTCTGGTACAATATATTTTTTTTTTTTTAATTGTATGTTATGAAGCAACTCTCCAAATAACATATGTTTGTACATAGTTATGTATCAGTGCTAACATTAATGATATGTTTATTGTTTTTTTAGTCCGTATCAGTCGGCTGACATGGGCAAAATGGCTCTTGCTTTAAATACTACTGTAAGTGCTTTAGAAGATGAACTGATGCACCTCATTTTAGATGGTCAAATACAGGCGAGGATAGATTCTCACAAAAAGGTTTTTATTTGTCTATTATAATCAAATAAATATCTAACATCCCAAAAATCCATGTTGTTTTATTTTTTTAAAGGAAAGTCCAGGCTTTAAACCATTCATTTTTCTTTCTATTTTGAATTCTGCTGCTAACTTATCAATCTTAGCTCCTAATTTTTCTGTGGACTCTATATTTATTTTACTTTTGATAAGTATTAGTTAAGGGGAAAATAGCAGTTTTATAGCTCCTGAGACTATAAGTTGAGACCTTCTTGTTTATGTCTAGGTCCTCAAAATAGCAAGTGTACATATAATATAATGCTGTGTTCCTCTTTGAGAATCTCCCTAAATGTGAAAACATTTCAATTCAATGTTTATTTGCTAAAACAACTTTTTTATTATAACATATAAATTGATATACATAGCCGGATAAACAATTTTTGTTTAACTTGTTTGTGCTGATTTTGAAGAAATTCCTTTTTCTGTAAATTAGTTCTTTAACTATAAAAAATAAATAACCTGGGACTTTAACTTAGAATCTTGAAAGGCTACAGTGAATATCTTATAAACTAAATATAAAATTATACCACAAATCTTATCAAAATCTGAATTAAAAAAAGTTGACCATATTATAAAGATTTTTCTTGAAGAATCGGACTCTTTATTGAAATCATTTTGGCCATTTGAATCTTGAACCATTCCAGAAAGGCCTGTTCCATATTTTGATGTTGACTTGATTTTATCTTCTTGCTAGATGTGACGTCTTGTTCAAAAATATTTTTTATTCGGTACTTTTATTTTCCATAGGGGTAGAAGTGTTGATTGGTAAATTTCCAGCTCCCGGCAGAAAACTTCACTAGAAACTGCGCTTTCTAGATGTTCAATTATTTGCACTTTTTGGACATTCTTAATGCACACAGAAACTTGACCACTTGCAATGAAACCAAATCGGCCACAGAGATCAAGCAAGATAAAAAGACAACTACTGTTAGCACTAATGGGCTTGTAAGGGAAGAAGGGGATTCAACAAATTCTAAAGAAAAAAAATAAAGTAAACACACAAAGTCTTTAGTCCTCATAGTACATCATTATAGGCAAATGAATGGACTGGTTTTCGTTATAAAAGGGCATTGCTAATTCCGGATTATTGTAACATCCGGCATCATTGTATACAAATTAATTTACTGCAGAGATAGAAAACCCAACCAAAGTCTTATTAAGTTAGAATGCTATTGTATCCAGGATTGTTATAACCAAATTACACTTTATAGTGATGAAAATGGGCCTTTGCACTGCATCAGAGATGCCTTTTTAAGGAGGTAATACTAGTACATATCATTGGGTTTTGATTAAATGGTATACAAACAAAAATTGGGCAAGGTGATGGGCCTCACATTCTATAGAAACTGACTGTCATTAACTAATAAATTCAGATGAAGTTTTAGCAACAATTTATTTTAACAAATTATAATATTTGTTTGTTTTTTCCCCCAGATTTTGTATGCCAAAGATGTGGATCAAAGGAGTGATACTTTTGAAAAAGCTTTGAATATGGGTAAAGATTACCAGCGAAGAACAAGGATGTTGATTTTGAGAGCAGCCTTATTAAAAGCACACATATCAGTTAAGGTGAAAATTTTCAAATAGCTTATAAACCTATAAAAAACTTTTTAGAGTGGTTGCCGGTTGTGGGACGAGAACCTTTAATAAATGAGTCGATTTCTGTCTGCCCACAGTTTATTGTTAAAAATATAAACTTTTTCAATGGTTTAAACCATCTTTCTCAGATGCCAAAGGAGAATCACGTCTATACAAACTAAATACCAATTGTTTAAAAGCTTAAAACATTTAAAATTACAATGTCATTTACAATTAAAATAGGATGGATAAATTAAACAATAAATAACAGTTAAAAAATAAAAATCTGATAAATAATTAAAATCTCAATTAATAAAAATAAAATTTAAAATTTTCAAATATTAATCCAATGTTAAAAACTATTCTTGTAAACAATATAACAACTAACTAACAAATGTTGTATCCATCCACCAAACAAGAACTTTAAACCATTTTATGAATTAAGATGGATATTAAAATATTACAACTAAACAAATCAATGGCCAATGATGTGGTATTCACCTTAGAAGGCTGCATGTTACTTCCAAGGCTGCCTACCCTGTGACTGATTAGTGAACTGTTGGTGAGAAGACTTAAGTGAGGCATATTTTGAAAATCTTCCTGCTTGTTAATGCTATTAGATATATTTGCATCAATTTTTGTTTATTTGTTTTCGGTGGTTACCATTCAATGGTGCTTCTCTATGGCTTTCAAAGCATATAACTTTATATATCTTATGGCCTTAAAAAATAATAAAAAATGTAAATTAAACTTATTATATATCTGAGGGGTCATTGACTACCAAACATTAATATGATAGAAGTAAATAAAAAAAATTAATCATAAACAGCTTTTTAGTTGTTTACAAGTTTCCGTCGAATCCTTGCCTTGCTTCATCCAAGTATTGAGTTTTGTGATCCTGATGCTTCAAATACAATGCTCCCCAATGGCCTCCTGTAGACTCCGCACATATGATGTATGAGGTAATGCACTGCTACGAGGTAATACGAAGAAATATGAGATTAGACAATGTGTAAGGGCCCTTCCGTCAAATATGTTTGACCATTCGCAAACTGGTACAAATTATCATCAACACTTCTTATTACAACTCCCTTTATCAAGTAACTATAAACAAATGCAGTCCCTGCCTTCCTCTCAGTTGTTCCAACCAGTCATACACTTTTCAAGATTCCACCAAATTTTTTGAAGATATTAACTGGGTATGAAAGTGTACACCAGTCACGAGGCATGTGAATAATGGCTGGCTGGAAGAACCCAGTATGTAAATAATTTTGATTTTTTTTTTCCCTTGGAATAATGAGGTAGGTACCCCAAAACAATTGTTGTAATAATAGCCTTTAGATTGCAAAAGTGCTGAAAAACCACCTGTTTAGTTGTGGAAGAACAGGAAAGCTAGAAAAGAAAGCGTCCTGAAAATTAGGTGAAGTTAACAGACTGCCTTCTTCCAGCTCCAGCCAGCCAGCCATTCATGTTTTCTAATTTGTTGTTAACTTCAATTTCATTTTTCAGCACCTTCCTTTTCATTTTCTACTTTCAATTTTAATTACTTGATCGATGGTATCTTAGCAATATAATATTTAATTTTGACTTCTATTATTATTTATTGTAATTGTAACTATGTATAAGATCATAATTTTTTAACTGTTATATATTGTGATTATAATTATTTATAATATTTGAACCTTTAATTTGGGGTTTTAATTTTATATGACCTATTTTAATTGCAAATGGCATTCCAATTTAAAATAATTGGTAATTAATTTGTATGTATCTGCGATTTTTATGTCATAACATCTGAGGATATTGATTCAAACCATAAAACAGGTTTTTGTTGTTAACAATAAACTGAAAAGACAAAAATCAACTAATATGTTTATAAAAGCACAGTAGTTTTTTTTATAAATGAGTCAATCATGAATAAAGCCATCTCTACAGACTTCTGACTACCGAAAACTGGGTTCGATTAATAGTGCCACTAATGATTTTTTATGTGAGGTGTGTCTGGTCAGGCTTCAATTATCTGAGAGAAAATGAGTGTTTTAAGTTTTTAATGATGAGATTGTAAATAAAATCTAGAAAAACTCAATTAAGGCTATAAGGTATTGAACACAGTATTAACAATACTATATCCTATATTTTTTCCTACATAATCATGCTGTATTGAATTCTTGAAATGATATAATAATACAGTCATGTGCCTTAAGTTTTTTGTTGCTGGTTTTAGGTTGTCATTGAATAAATGATAAGTCAATCAAGTTTGCCTTCCCACTAATCGAGTGTTTGTTAACATTAAAGTGCATTAAGCATAAAGCTTAAACTGCCATTATCAAATGCTTAGAAGACTGATTATATGGTGGTATCTGAACTATTACTCAATTATGTAATTATCTATCGCTTAAGTAGTAGTATTCTAAGCACAGTGTGCTTTAAATAATAAAGCTTGCTTGAGCTGCCAAAATCACTTTTTGTACATTTTCAAGGAGATTTTTGACCTATCATTTATTCAATTATTAATAAGTACATTAGTCAACCTCCTTTCATATCTTTGATTTTTATAAATATATTAAGTTGATCTATACTCACACTCACAGTGAAAAAATAAATGTATCAGCACTAAGCAAAGGGATTATCACTGCACTAATCAGAGTTTCGAATTGAAAATGGTTGTTTTATTTTCTTATTTTTTTTATTTCCTTTATGGTTTTATATGCTGGTTCCTGACTGTGGTGTAATAGTAAAGGTTGGTGTGATTTATTCTAGTTTAATGCTTTAGTCCAAGAACAGGATATATGAATCCCAACTTCTAAACAATTTTTGATGCTCAAATACCCATCTACATCAAATTTAATAATTTGAATGTAATTGTAGTGTCAATTATTATAACTTTTTTCTGCCCAAATCCTCGATTTGTGTTAACTCATATTCCAGCAACAGTTGTTACATTACTGATGGATAATGCTTACAGAAAATCAGAATCAACACATAATTTCAAGTTATAAGAAATTTTAGAATAAAACTTATATGGATTTAAAGGGATTTCGAGTTACCTGTCAAAGCAGAAATTACTCAAAGATTTTTTGTTTAACTGTTTTTTATATTTCAAAAAAATCTGAGGATGGATCGGCTATTACGGATATATTTTAAATCACATAAACTTCTTATATATGTTCTTCTACTTACTTAAAAATATTTTGGAACTCCCCCAGCCGCTTCTCTCTGCCAGATTTTTTTTTTTTTTTTTTTATTTCATAACCTCAAAAAAAATAATACAATGAACAAAATCAATAATAAAATTATAGAGATACAAATTTCTCCTCTTCCTGCCATTCACAGATGCATTTCTGCCAGATTGTATTTGCTTGCCTATTAAATGGTCTCTGTCTGTTATCAGAACTTCTGAGAACCACAATTAGGTGGACTGAAGCAACAAGAAATCCTTTTTTTTTCTTCTTAGGAAGAGCAGATGCTTCCTTGGTTTGTATAATAACTTAAATGAATATTCCAAGATTTTTCCTCACCAACCAGTTTCTGCTATCCTCTTGATAAGGTATTATTTTGAAAATGGGTACACAACTGCATGCTATTTTACTACACTATCTTAATAAACAATATTGAGAAACAAAAACTTAGCTCATTTTCAGAGTCATGATCAGTTATTAATTTCAAACAGTAGTAGCAGAAATCTTTGAAATATAAGAAAAAAATCTTGCAAAGGTGGATTGAACAGCCTACTGGAAATTTATAAAGACAATACTATTCATCTCTTATGAGTGACCTGTGACTCAAATTTAAACAATGAATATGTAGGCTTCTGTTAGTTGGTTCAACAAATTCAAAATACATTACAGCATGTAGTACAAAACTTTTTGCGGAGATGTCTTCTAGATTTTTGGCAAAGAATGAATACAATTGTTACAAAACTGCATTATTTTTCTAGCCACACCAAACAATGACAGATCCCCATTGGTGAAATTCCATTGTTTATCTTATAGTTTATATACTGTTAAACATCATTTATGGAAAAAATATATTAGCCAGGGGCTCCACTCAGAGTGGCCTTACAAACTAGAGCTTGCCCACTTAATATTTTTTTAAAAGATGCTAGCCTGTATTTCTGTCAACAAAATACAAAATTTGAAACAGAGGGTCAGGGAAGAGATCAAGACCTGCACAACATTTTTCCCAAGGTACTATTAGACACTACTCATGTTGATAATGGTGCTAATTCTGCAACAAGCATATAACTAAGCGAGGAATTCGAGAAGAAAAATTTTGAGATTGCGAATTGCAGTATTTTTCTAATGGGAAAAACATCGAGAGGTGGTCCTTTTAGATAATCCCCTCCCCTTATTTTTGAGTAAGGCACTACTGAACTAGTTTGTGCCAAATTTGATGCAAACATTGGTTTAATAACTTTGTGGAACTCGTGTATGCACTTCACTTTTATTTTACTATGCACCCTGTTTGGGAACCAAAATGTACTGGCATTTTAAATAATAGGAAACTAAAAACGATCAGACCATTTAAAAAAAAATGTTTTATTTATAAATTACTTTAAAAACAACCAATACTAACTGTTTTATTTTAATGATTGAACTCACTTTTTACTCAGAAGTCTTCAGGCATTCCTCAGTGTTATTTGAAATATTTTATGCCATTCAAAACTAAATACTTAAACAAAATAATAATTTGAATCCAGTAAAAAAAAAAAAGGTTGATTTATTTATTTTAAATGTTATATAATAACTCACTATTGACGACTAGCCAGCTCATAACATTAAGTTTCTTGAAAATATGCTCCTCGCAGGTGGCAACCAAAACCCAAACAGCAACGCCGTCTGCTCTGCTTTCTCCATGAATGAATGCCCGCTTTACTCTTCCTCTCCCACTCAGGGAATTTTCTTAAAGTTGAGGTGACTAAGTTAAATTAACTCTTTTTATTTTAAATACACGCACACACACCAAATTATTTTAACCTTGGACTCAAATCAATGTTTATTTAAAATTAATTATATTTGAAATAAAATATATTTACTTTATATTCGACTGTTTGACATTGATAGACATTTTCCCAGAGATGTGCCTTACATCAGAGAAATAAATAGTTACTGCAATACACGTAGTGCTGAAGGAAACTCACAATATTGATATAAAATGAAACTAGAGAAATTGCAGTATAAATGGTCTCACTATCAATTTTAAAAAGACGAAGGTGGTGAAATTATCAAAAGGGAGCCCAAAGAATCTAGATTGGAGGAGAAATACTAGAATTCTCAAGAGAATACATTTGCCTCAGAACTTCTCAGGATAAGGACATTTTCTGTAGGACGAGACAAAGAATGCAGTAGCAAGAGGAAATTCTATCCCTGGAGCCACAGTGAGAATCGTTGTAACGGCAAAGGTTTGAACTTGGTCAACCAGGCAGAAAATCTACGATGTAATAGCAATCAGCACATTGATATATGGTGAAATTTAGGGTCTAAGATACAGAATCAATTTTATCACTGTATATATTTGTTTTTTTTAATTACTCAGTTATGCATAATACAGAAAATGTGTTTGCTTAGTCAGAGGTCTTATCATATAATTAAAATGAAAAATATAACAAAAGGTTTATAATATATTTTTTGTTCTTATTTTGAATGCAGTTAATTAAATATATAAATAATTTTTATTTTGCAGAGTCCCCAAAGGGAGGTAGGCCAAGGTGCTGGAGAAATGTCTGTTGCACCAGCGAGTTCTAGGCCTTAATTCAAATTTTGTAATATTTAATAAATATATTTGTTATTTCTTTCATTTCATAATATGTATAAACCTGTGTTTTGTATAAAAATAATAGAAATGTATTTCAGAAATGTTTTTTAAAAGAAAGGTTGTTAAACATTTTTTGAATATAATTTGTACTTACATTAGAGTTTTATTTTGCTATATTATAAATCTTGAAAAAACCGTTTCTAAATCACCTGAATTTTTTTTTTTTATCTTACTTTATAATAATTAAATTTTGTAATTATATATTTCTTTTCTTATAAATAATTTTAGTATAAACAGTTATTTACACATAACAAAACTTTACAATTACACATTACTATTCTGAATTTATTACTTATCTATGTCAGAGCAATTAAATAATATGATGTACCTGTTAAATATTTTTCTGGTATTAAGGTTATGTATTTGAGTCAAGTTCAAATTTTGCATTGAAAAGTTATTTTATTTAGCAATAAAATCTTGACTTTTTTTTTTATCATAGAAAAGTTATTCAAACTTTTATTCAAAACTTCTTCAAAAAAACTTATTTTTAAAACTTCTAAATCAAAGCTTTTTATTGTTTCCAAATTGGATAGGATAAAATATTCTGTACGAAAATGAAATGTATGCTTGAAGACAAAAAGAATGCTTACAGATGCAGAGGATAAAAATATTGACGAAAGAATTTGATAACCATTTTCAATGTTAATCCTTTAGTCTGGCCACCAATCATCACATTCAGTTCTACTATCAAGGAAGAGGACTTGTACGCACAGAATTATAATATTATAAAAAAATTCATTACTAAGCTAGTGTTGGTCGGTCATTAGGAAGTCCTGGAATAAAACCCCAGCCCTATCAAAATCTTTTTTCTGTGGCTAACAAATATTTAGATGTGTCTGTATTCATTGAAAACATTTATATTAGGCTGCAATAACTAATTAGAACAAAACATTTGTTTAAGTTGTATTTTAAAAAATAATAGTTTTCATGAAACTGCTAAAACAAATTTTTTACAGCCTGTAATCACCTCTCAGTTCCAAAGAAAGTGTATGAAAAAAGGGTGTCAACCTGTAGGTAGCCATACTGTGAGGACCAGGAAAGCCTTAACAGATTACACTACCTACCCCAGGCCAATATCTGCTAACCCCGGTTTTAAAGATATTTATTAAAGTTTCCCATTGTTTATTTTTATATTCAAAGCTTTGTTTCTGATACTATTATGTCTAAAAATAATTTTCTAAATAAGGGTTTATTATCTCTCCTGAATGATTTTAATTCATTTCCAATAGTCAACATTTCACCTATTTGGGTATTATATGGACTTTGATTTTTTTTTTTTTTTATGGTTACCATTAACTAGTCGGCCACATATGGATTAGCCACTTAATTTCAGTCATTAACGAACAATTCTCCGCAATAGTTTAGAAGATAGACATAGTTGAAGGGATTGAATATTGACAGCTAATGAATGATCTTCCTTCACATTTCATTTGGAAAATGATAAATTTCAAAGTTCTTCATAATACAATTGTTGGAGAATCTGCTTTAAATCCCCTGGTGAACAAGTCAAAAATTCTTTCAGGAAAGCAGTTTCAAAGTTTGATTACCTTCCTAAAATTATTCATATCTTTTACAACCCTGTAATAGAAGTAACACATTTTTCTTTAAAGCCTATGTGGCGATTCTTAGTATTTAAGGAAATCACCCTATACGCTATTGCAGATATATTATAAACAAAAGTAAATTATTATAAATCTTTTAGCAATAAAGAAAACGCAGAAGCAAGTAACACGAGACGGGACGACGTCTGTCAGTCATAAATTAGAGAGACCCTTACAGCCCAGGCCTGCTGCCCTTAACACATGTAAACCACAGGCTAAGTGGTCCTGTCAGCAGCCTGACCGATTACTGAGAATCGGCACGGTCCTCACCACATGTTAGGATCTCGCAGGCACTAAGCAACCTTTTTGTTTCAGCCCCTCCGAGGAGGCGTGGGACATATTTAACGGAGGCGGCTAGCCCCGGACGACCAGTCTTTCGCGACCGTTACTCAGTGATACTTGCTTCTGTTCGAACTCTGAAACTTTGACTTATTCTTTATGAATCCTCTGTACCTCTTGAACATAGTGCATTGTCGGGGCACATACCTATCAGAAATGGAGTCAGATATTAACGCCGACCTGGAACGATTGTCCAGGTTACAAACTTGAACAATTCGCACTTGTCACCAGGGCTAGAGTGATTGGGCACTCCCCTAGCGACATTTCCCCGACAGCCTAGTTAACCACTTATTCACCGGAGGCACACCGATATATATATACAAGATTTAATTTAATGATGACCAATACATTATGACAGTTAATGTTATAGGCTATTGAATATTGACAATATCCTTCCTTAACATTCAACCAATATTTACCGCACATATGGAAGATAACTTCATTAAAAAATTCATCTAAATAAAATTTTTGTGGTACTATAAACATAATTCAAAAATTATATTTAAACGTCACCAGTAGCTTAAGTGATTATCTATAGTTAGAGGGCTACTGTTCATCCTTCCCGTTCAACTGCCCTTTTCCATATTTTTTTAACTTCTTTTGCATGAATGCAATTTATAGTGAATGAGCTATTATTTA
Organism: Acanthosoma haemorrhoidale; assembly: GCA_930367205.1. NCBI lineage: Eukaryota > Metazoa > Arthropoda > Insecta > Hemiptera > Acanthosomatidae > Acanthosoma > Acanthosoma haemorrhoidale. The sequence continues at coordinate 56,989,964 of OV884013.1, forward strand.
TACTTAATACTAATTTAAATAATCATCACTAGTTGAAATATAAAACAATTGAATATTGACAGCAATCGTTCTCCCTTTACTTTCAACTGACATTTGGAGGATAACTTTAAAACTTATTATTATACATGAATGAAATTTTTAGTGAATCTGCCACTATATGCAATTAATACAGATGTCACTAATAGTTAAGAAGATTTAACCATTTAAACACAGATGACTACTGTTCTCCCTTCACATTCATTTTTATAGTAAATCTTTATTTCAAGAAACTTACAATCAGATAACAATAGATAATTGTGATACAAGATCACATTCGTACATTTACAAATATGAATAATTTACTCTTTCAATCATACCCTATTTACAATATATGCATAAATACATAGCCCAAGGATCCCACATATTGTCACCTCTCCGATTAGGGAGGAGGCAAGGTCCCTTTGCATTCAACCAACATTTACTGGTACATTCAGAAGTGATGACTAAGAAAGTTCTTTAGGTTCATTTATAATCTTATTGGTCTCGATTAGGAGTTTTACTCATACAAATCAAATTTGTAATATTTACTTATGTCTTTAAAAAAAATATAGAAAACCCCCACATTGGGTAACTATTTTATTATTTCTAATAACAAAATGTGAATTATACCTTTAAACTTATAATTTATTATATCTCGGGAGGATTTATTATATTTTTTTTACATAAATAATATACTGTTTTTGAGTTTTTCAGTCTTGACTTGCTCCACCAGTCCAAGTAATTAATGTGTTTTGTTGATCCCGATAATCCAATTATAATGCTGCTTCAATGGCGTGTAGATTCCGCTAATCTGACGAGTAATACTTTTACCCATATATATGGGTAAATACAAAAAAATTAAATAAAAGGAAATATGATACCACGAGGGCCCTCACATCAAATATGTTTGACCATCTGCAAACTGCTCAAAATCATCACCTCACTTCTTAATAACTGACTCTGTGCCCCCCCCCCCTCCCACCAGTTGATTTAATTACTGACATAACCCCCAGGTCTTTCATTTACTTCTTTGAAATTTAACTTATTTCCCTTTTTTCAAATTAGTTTATAAATATATAAAGAGAGGGATCTAGAGATAGAGAATATAAGATAATATATATATATTTATTTGGAACAGTACATTAGTATTTTACACACATTTTTTGAAAAGGATAAAAAAAAATAAAATTTAATAATCTAAAGGTCTTGATACATTCTTGGCTGGATAGGTTGGCCTAGAAGGAAGAAGACAATTGTAGACAGTCAAAATATTTCTTCGTAAGTTCTCCTTGCATTGAGATATAGGGGCATTTCCAATTTTATAAATGAGTTGAATGAAGCAGGGTGCTTCCAGAGTACTTTATTCTGAAGTGTTTGAAGTTTTGCCCTGATACGACTTGCTAGTGCAGTACCATACAGGACAGGTATAAGTGAATATTGGTAATGCTAAGACTCCTCTTGTGTAACTTATGTGAGTAAAAGGTCTTGTAAAGTAATTTCATACAAGCATGTTTTAGTGATTTGTGTCTGTTGATGTAATTGTTAGCTTATAGTTTGTAAGTTGAGTTTAGTTTCCAAGTTAATCGTGTGTCTAGCTATACACGAAGGTAGTTAACATTCTGATCCAGTGTTCCAATCAATTGGTGATGGTATACCATCGCATTTTTATCCTTCTTTCTTGATGAAGGATGAATCCAACAGTCTTGATGAAACCTGCGCAGTGTGAAAAGTTTTGTTACACACTTTGAAGGATTTAGTTGTAATTTCTATTTTTTTCAACCTGGAGGATACTTGGTTGACTGAATTTTTGAAATGGAAGCTTCAATGGTTTCTCTATAAATTAAGGTGTCATTGGCAAACATTGATGTTATAGGTATGGAATAAATTAAATAGTAGAGGACTAGGAACAGCTCCTTGAGGAACAACTCCATTAATTCTTCTCGCTGTGATAAATGCCGCATTTACACAGACATGAAATGGTATTTTGAACAAAAATGATTTTACAATGTTGTGAAGATAATTTGGAGGTGTGGTAGTAGACAACTTATATAACAGGCCATCATGCCAGACAGTGTTGAATGCTGTTGATAGGCCCCACTAATGTATTATATATTTTCAAATCCTTAGTTAATAGATTCAGCCACTTGTGCTTGGAACTTTTAAAGCCAAACTTGTGTGTTATAATATTATTGTGATTAAGAAGTCCCTCCAAGCGAGTTTTGATTGACTTAATAATTGAGTAATTTTGAGTTTATGTTGAGCAAGCTTATCAGTTGATAGCTTGAAGGATTGTCTGTTGGTTTCCCCCGCATGTAAAAAACAATAACAGTGGTATTTTTCCATTTGGTTGGAAAAAATCCCAGCGTAAAGCATATGTTAAACACACTAACAAGAAGGATGATGCTTTTCCTAGGTAGTTTTTTTCAGTACTTCATTTGGTATAAGGTCTTCTCCTGGAGCTTTTTTATTTGCCAGCCATTTAGTCTTCTTGGCTATTTCTTAAGGAATAATGGGTTTAAAAAATTAGTGTTTGCATGTGAAGTAGTCCAGGGTGTTTGAACCAATAGGTAGGTATTTTCATTATTTCAATTATAAAAGGAAAACTTATCAGATTTATCTTCATCCCGAGTTGCTGAATGACCATTATGTGTCAGTGGTGGAACTGCAGTTTTATGTCCTAAAATTCTTTTTGTTTCTTTCCACTGTATGTCACCTGGTTTCTTAAGAGTTCACGTGTTGCATCTAATTTTCTATAGTGTTTCTACCTAATTCTGGTTTAATAAGTGATAGTTGTTGGCATGCAGTTTTGTCATTTTGATCTCTTATTCATTGCAATTTGTTTCGAATTCAGTTCTTATCACGACCATCATACATCATACATACAAAATTTGTTAAACTAAAAAAAAAACTTTATTTATTTATTGTTAAAGTAATTAGTACATGACATGTTTAAGTTTAAAATATACATGTTTGATAAGAAAATTATGATACTGGATGCCTCGATACCTTTTAAATTCACTCTATACATTCTAAATAATTATAAAAAAATTAATTTAATTCCCCACAACTAACAATAACAACTTTCTCAGTAGTTTTCCCACCTTTAGTGCCACATTTCTGAAAAAAACAAAAAAAACAATTATGTATAAGGAAAATCTATAATGGGTACAATCAACATTGTCAATAAGTATTACTAACCTCAATTTTTTTCACTACATCTAAGCCACTTATTACATGACCGAACACCACATGTTTGTTATCTAACCTGTAAAAAATAAAAATGTTTTAGTATTAAACTTGAATGTTTTTTTAAGACCCTTATCAACTCAGAAAAGTAAGGGCAGGTTACCTACAAATAGATATATAAAAAATCTTTATTCTGGAAATATGCCCTCTGTGAATAATAAATAAATTTAGCAATGACTAACAAAATATTCCATCTACAGGCTGCCACACTTTTCACGTCAGAAATATATTTATTTTGAGAGTATGGCATGAAATGAAATAACTTTTCATCGCCTATCAAAGATTTCCATTCAACTTTTTTTTTTATACTAGAATTATTAACAGTTCTTCAAAGCTGTCTGGATTTTTTTTTACTTTACAAAAAAAATTTTAAAATGACTCCATCTGAAAAAATACCAGAATTTGCAATATTTCAGAGAGTTACGAGACATGCTAAGATAATAAATAGGGCCATGGCTGGTATATACCATCGGTAGGCTAACAGTAAGAACGTGAACTGTGATCAGAAGGTCTAGGGATTGAACCCCAATCCTTTCACTGTTTCTTCCCTTTAAGTAATAATTACTGAGTGTTTTTATGTAAACAAAAATATTCTATAAATTACAAAATTAACCTTACCAGTTAGTTTTTGCAGTACACAAGAAGAATTGAGATCCATTTGTATTAGGACCAGAGTTAGCCATTGATAAAATGCCAGGTCCTGTATGTTTCAAGGTGAAATTCTCATCATCAAACTTTCCTCCGTATATAGATTTACCACCAGTTCCATTGTGATTAGTAAAATCACCTCCCTGGCACATCTAAATATAACTTGAGAATAGTTAAGAAATGTAATGTAAGTTTACTTAGTAGGCAAATTATACATTACAGAATTGATTAAAATAAACATTATTTATAAAGCTTAGCTACCCAAATAATATTGAAATTCTAATTGGGCACTGTATTGTTTATCGCTTAAGATTACACATATAACACAAGTCAACAAGGAATATTTAATTACCTCACACTAACTGGAGTATGACTGTAATACTACCATCTGGATAGGCAAAGTGATAATAATGATACAAATAATTAAATAGAAAATATGAAAATGTTCCAAAGAAAGGATTTAAAACCAAATAAATCAATAATTAATGAAATATATTCTGAAATACAGGCAGTTACAAAAACCAATAGTTTTTTGGTTTTTTTTAAGTTTATGATCATAGAAATACCGAGTTATCTCACGGAAACAGGACAGACTCATAGAATTTGCCATTAATGTTATCAAAGGAGTATCATGTTACTTAGCTGAAAACAAATAGAGAAATATAATTTCTTGTTGCAGTTGGCCAAGAATTCATATTAATGTTACCTATAAAATATGAGCATATTGCTCTTAAAATAATTCACAAAACTAACAAAGGATACAAAGTCTGGAATTATTCTATGAAATGTTGAACCTTGATAACCAAATCCTCTTTCGTGGGTACATAGTGCACGGAAGTTTTCAGCCGTCTTAGGGACAACATCAGATCTCAACAACATGATAACTCGACCTGCATTACGATTGCTACCGATCTGGATATCAAAATAGACTTGAGGATTTTTAGTTCCTTTAGGTTCTTCCTCCTATAAAAACAAATTAACAGTAAATACAAGTCATAATACACTGAGCACCATTATATATTGTTTATTTATAACTGGGTCATGTTTAGATTACAATATGAAATTACAAAACATTACTGGAATAGTAAAGTGTAAAACACCAAAAAAAAACCAGAGATATAGGATATATTAAACTAATAATTTTTTTTATTTTAGTAGCCCAAAACAGTGTCTCCTTAGGCATCATCTTATCACTCCCTGGGGTTCTAGGTGTGCTTATTCTTCCTAAGGTTTTCAATGGTGAGCTCTTAAAATAGGTTGTATGGACCAACGGCAGTGTAAAATGGAGAATTCTAATGCATAATCTTGCATCTATTGACAAAACTTGTTTTTGCTACAGAAATTAAAAAATGGGTGAAATTTAAAAGACCGAGTAAACCTTTTTGATATTCAGTCCTGCCAGCCTGGACTTCAGATTTGGTTGCTTAAGCAGTCTGTGATAAGCAATGACATGAAATTGATAGCAAGCTTAATTTTGTCATAGAAATAAAAAAAAAAGGTACTGTTATCACAGACCACATTGACAGTTCAGGAAATACTAATAATAATTGTAATCAGAAAATATTTCATTGGGTAAAGATGATAAATTATACTTTGTCTTTTATCTTGCTGACATTATCTTCATCAAGGGTTTCACCAGCATGATCTCGTAACCAAGTGTCGTCAGCCCAAACTGCTCTTGTAGAGCCTTCTTTGATTTTTTGCGGTTTAGCAAGGTTTACTCTAATCGTTCTGCCAAACATTTCAGAGTCATTCTAGAAAAAATAAAATATTATTTATAAAAAAATAATCAAAATAATAATAAATGAATTAATACAACAAACTGTTTAAGTATTACCATGTTATCTATCGCTGCAGCAGCATCTTCAGCAAATTCATATTCAATGAATGCGAAGCCACGATGCTTTTCTGTTTGGTAATCTAATGGTATTTGTATGTCCAGTAGCTCACCAAAAGCCAGAAAGGCTGACCTCAGTACATCTTCATCCACTTCATCTGCTAAGCCACCTAATAAAAACAAGAAAAGTGATCCCTACTTGAACTCAGATATTTCAGCTAAAGTTGAAACTTGAACAACCATGCTTATTTTTTTTATTATTTTATCTAATATTCTTAGTCTCAAAATATAAATTTCAATATTAAATAAAGTAACACATTAGTTTAAATAAACAGTAGACACCCCCTGACCTTTAATCACAACTTGGGGCTGGTTTTAGAACTCCCTGAAACCGATCTTTCCTTTCTACTTCCATAAATGACCTCATAATTATGATTTTAATAAAACAATTTTCCAGTCCTAGTCCTTTCATTGGCCAGTTTATTTATTTTTTATTCAGAGGACATTTACATTGAGGGCATATTTTTTTAGGGGAGATTTGAATGAGAATTCTTTTTAGGGAAATACTTTTAAAATAATAAATTAATTGTTAATAAATATCGGTACTTACAGCAATAATAGTCATGATTAGAAGCCGGATTCCATTGTTATTGCACATTTTGTTAGCTTGCGTTTAGTGTCTTCTAAACAATTTATCCATTTTAATTCATTAACTAACTAAATAAGCTTAATTCCAAATTTTATCTTGCACGAATCCGGTTATTATTGCACAATCGGTCCAATTTTTTTTAAAAATAAAAAACGATAAAAATCAACTAAATTAAATTTTGTTTGATTTAACTTGCAATTTAAAATTTAAAGAAATGATAATTATCATAATACACACTATTGCACAGTTGGGTAAACATGGTGAAAAAATGAACCTATTCCTAGAAATAAAGGGTTTTATCAAAAAAGCTTAACACTCCTTCTCCTTAAAATATTTTATTACTAATCAGTTCACAGACTAAGGCATATAATATTAAGCAGGTAGCGTGGCTCTGTCTTCAGTTCTTATCAAGATTTCGTACAGAGTTTTATGTTAAAAAATGTTCCTCAAATTTCCATCACTGTTGGTGAAGTATCGCAATGTGAACTTCTGTTGGAACTGGTTTGAACACGAAATGGTTAAATGCAGCACTGTTTTACAAAGAAAATTAAAAAAAAATTGAAAATAACAAAGGAAGAATTAGAAATGCAAAATTTGACTCCATGATTAGTTCATAATCTTTGTCAGTCATCATAATCTGGTTAGTAAATAACCTTTGTAGAGGAGAGTCTTTTAAAAGAAAAGCTTTATTATAAAGTACAAGCAAAACACTGGTATATACAAATATTAAGAGTTACGTTTCTACATACTGGGTGCAATGTCTAGGGATGAGTGGGGTCTGGGGATAAGCTGAGAGATATACGTATAAGAAGAGTATACAAACAAACATTCCAACATCGAAATACAATACAATAAACTTCAATTTCCAAGTTTTTACAAGTGCCTGATTGATATTATTTTATAATAAGGTTTTTCAATTGATTTTAATTTTCAAGTTTTTAGATAGATTTTAACATATTTTCAAATTTGATAGTACGAATTCCACATTTGTACATTCCAACATTTTAATACACTACAATAAACTTCAATTTTCAAGTTTTTACATATGCCTGATTGATATTATTTTATAATAATAAAAATAAAACTTTTTTTTTATTTATAATTATAATCCATGGCACAAAAAACATCCCTGAAATTGTTTTCAAAGTCTTTCCATTTATTAATTTTCATGTTGTTCAAACTAAACCCGCAAAAAGGGATCCAAACTTTTACCTATTGTATTTTTGAATTTACTCATAAATATTACCGGGTCAGATTTTTAAAAGTTTGACATTCTAACTTATTATTACTATCCATTACATTATTAACAATGTGGGTTGAAGGGTTGTGACGGGAATGGTGTTAGTTGAGGTTTTTGAAGGTTAAGTCGTTGTTCATTATTTCTAAAGTTCTGTCGGAGTTCATAACATTGCTGATAGTTATTGCTATGTTGAAAGTAATTGTTTTGTTGAAAATGATGTTTATAGTTGTTTCAGTACTGTTCGGGTGGAAATTGTTGCCCATTATAGTCATTTCTCATATAATTGTTTTGTCTGAAGTTTTGTCTAGGTCGTATCAGGTTAATAATGAGATGGTTAAGTGTATCCTTAAGTCTTGATGGTAAATTTCTGAGAACGTGGTCTACAATTAGTACCTTTTGTGGTAATATTTCTTGTTCTTTATTACAGATAGAGGTGTCAATCATTATATGGTTCTGAATTAGTATTGGATGTGGGATAATTCTGTTAATAAAGGCAATTTGGTGTTCGTTTCTGTACATAGAATCTGAGAGATTTCATGTTGTGGGTGTGATGTTGTCCGACTGTCCTTAAAGTGATTTACTAAATTAATGTTAAGTCGTTTATTGATAGAAAGTTTTCATACATGCATAATTGTTAGGCGTCACCAGCGAGTCTAGAAAGAGCTATTTGTATGGGTCTTGGTTCGTTATGTATTCTGTTAGTGATTGTTTCATTACATACTGTCGAATATATTTTTTCTAGTGGTTTAATGAATGTTATTAAGTTAGTCGGATCACCGTTGTAGTGTGGAAGGTGTCCATTGTCTTCTTTACTCATATGATAGTCGTTAGGAGCTATTTCTGATTCGTTAATGTGTCTGTTTCTATCTAAAATATAGAAATAGAACAGGTATAAGTTCTTGTCATAAAAATAAATTACACTGTACGAAAAAATAGTACCTTAAAGTATTTAATGCTGTTGACGAAGCCTTCCCACACATTGAATATAGACCAGACATATTAAATTTATTGTTTCTTTATAACCTGCATAAAGCGTTTGAAACGCACCTTTAAGTGAACAGTCCCAGCTCTGTTAATATTGCCTCGACCCTTCATAGCCTGTCCGCCAGAGTGGTAGCTAATCAATCCCAGATCCTGTTATCTAAGCAATCTTATAATTCAGGAATTACTCACAGGTGCAGAGAATATTTCTTCAGGTCTTCTCGGCTTGATGACAAACTGTCTCCTCTTCTGACTTGAAGTTCGCAGTTTTCATTGTCTTCAATGAAGTCCAGCATTCTTTCTTTCTTCAACTTCCTCAGATATATAACACATTTCTTTAGGTGATTACCTAGTAAAAATCTATTGAAATAGATCAGTACCGAATATCTGTGAAGTCCTGTCCTGTGGGGTATCTTTCCAGAGGTATTCGCATCGGCCTTCTCACGCTATTGGTTTGATCTCACTGTCCATTGCCAAATGAGGGATCTCTAGATGGTGGACTACCGGGAAGTTACTGAGTATACTGCCAGGTGCCTGTTCGGGGCACCACCAGTTAAATAATCTTAGTAGAGGAGAGTCTTTTAAAAGAAAAGCTTTATTATGAAGTACAAGCAAAACACTGGTATATACAAATATTAAGAGTTACGTTTCTACATACTGGGTGCAATGTCTAGGGATGAGTGGGGTCTGGGGATAAGCTGAGAGATATACGTATAAGAAGAGTATACAAACAAACATTCCAACATCGAAATACAATACAATAAACTTCAATTTCCAAGTTTTTACAAGTGCCTGATTGATATTATTTTATAATAAGGTTTTTCAATTGATTTTAATTTTCAAGTTTTTAGATAGATTTTAACATATTTTCAAATTTGATAGTACGAATTCCACATTTGTACATTCCAACATTTTAATACACTACAATAAACTTCAATTTTCAAGTTTTTACATATGCCTGATTGATATTATTTTATAATAATAAAAATAAAACTTTTTTTTTATTTATAATTATAATCCATGGCACAAAAAACATCCCTGAAATTGTTTTCAAAGTCTTTCCATTTATTAATTTTCATGTTGTTCAAACTAAACCCGCAAAAAGGGATCCAAACTTTTACCTATTGTATTTTTGAATTTACTCATAAATATTACCGGGTCAGATTTTTAAAAGTTTGACATTCTAACTTATTATTACTATCCATTACTCGTATTATCTCATGATCAATTACCAATTTAGGTTCACTAGAGTTACTTGACACTTTAATTGTATTTTCCTCCATTCTATTTCTTAAATCTTCCACTTCCTTCACTATTTTATTATTTTTATCATTACTTTCTTTTTTATATGTATCATTTTTAATTAATTTTTGTTCATGATCTACGAATTTATTTTCGGTTTCTAAGTTATCTTCTTTAAAATCATTTTTTTGATTTTCCAGTTTCGGTTTTCAATCCGTTTCTAAAAGATGTATTTTTTCATCCAGTTTTACATTTAAATCTTTGAAAGAAATTTGTAATTCTTGTTTAATTATTTCAAATTTATCGTCAATTTTTAAATTTTTTTTATTATTTTTGTCCACCAATTTATCGATTTTATTAGATAATTTGTTAAAATTCTGTTTATTTTCTTCAAATATTAATCTCAACATCTTTTCTATCTTACTCTCCTCCCGGCTCGAACTTTAACAATATAAATCCGTAACACAAACAAAACTTTTTAACTTTAGACTCTAACCTTTATCTCAAAATTAAACAACAATTTTCATGACACACTTATCTAAACAATCCTTTAGCCAGATTTCCTCATTAACACGTTGCAGCAGAGCGTGGTTGTCTCGTGGACGGGTCAAAATGAAAGAGAGTTAGCTTCACGCTGTCTCGTCGTTCTTATACTCCTCAGTTGGCTTCTTGATTTTTTTTTTAACTTTCTTAGTTTCCAATGCCAGTTGTCTTAGATATTATTAAATTTTCTTATTTTAAAGTTAACAAATCCAATATTAAAATATAATGTTCATCTCTTCATAGCCATGATCCACAGGTCGTTTATCGCTCTTTTATGCCCGCTAATTTCGAATTTATATCAAAGGCAACATCAAAAACTCACAACATCTAAATATCACAATATAAAAAGAAGCATTACCAAAACTGGAAATTAAAAATCAACCCAAACAAGTCTGAAACATTGTTTTCACAAATTGCAGGCCGCATCAAAAGCTCTATCTTTCCATAAACACTGCATACATTCCATGGTCAAAATCAGTACATCTTGATTTCACTCTAGACAGATCATTAACCTTCACAGAAAATATTAACAGGAAAACAGGTAAAGCCAAAAAAATTATCTACAATACATAATGTAATCGTATTAAAAAAAAAAAAGCCAATAATTTAAAAAACTAAGTCCCAAAAACAAACATAATTCACAAATCAGTCAACTGATCTCAGATAGAGTTCTACTTGTAAAACTAACTACAAAAACCTGAAAGAGTCTATGACAGGGAATGTGAATTACTAACAATTACCCTCATTCCACAAAAATTTCCAATGAAGAACTGGGAACGCTTACCAATCAAAGGCCTATAAGATAACAAATAAAAGGAATCAGAGGGGGGGTAGGCCCCACATTAAGTAAGAAATAGGGTGCTATTGAGAATATTGTGCTGGATTGGAACCCACAAGGCCTCAGGCAGATGAAAGACTGTAGAAGAGGAGATGGAGAGAAGTCAAGGAACTGAGCAGAGGCCGAGATGAATGGCAAAGATTTACTTTGGTCCTTTGTTCCAGGAGATCATGGTATTTAATTGAAAAATCCCTCAATTGGAAACTTTGTATACTTTTATAAGCTGTACTAACACAAGGATTTTTAAAACAAACTAATGCACCTTAGATTACTTTTGATAAATGACCAATAAAACAAAGAGGCATACAGATATACTCTCACTTCTGTTCATCTCTAACAGCATGGAAGAAGGAGTTAATCTATCCTGTCCCTCAGAAGACCTATAAGGTTTGTATTGTGTAAGTTCAACTCACCACAGGGAGCGAAATCCCGAAGGGTGTCTGTTCTACCTAGATCTGATTTAAAAATTAAGTAGTGAAGCCAGGGACTGTAGCTGCCAGACTGAATTGTTTGAAAAGGTGACATCTGGAATAAATTAGATGTATCGGTATAGAAACATTTTGCAAAAGTATGTGATACTTGGATCAGCTCTGAAGAAGAGTTCAAATGGTTCAAACATTCCTAACCCTCAAGAAATCAGATCAATGCCTCACAATGTATTGACACTCCCAGACTTAAGAAAAGTTTTTAGTGATGGTTATTTTCTAAATACAATCATTATGTATTCGGGCGAATAATTATCTTCTAATTTTAATGCTATTATTTTTTATTAGAACTCACATGCATGATTAATTACTTGTCTTACCAACATATATCGTCCGTTTATTAGAAGTAGAACTCATTCTGAAAACTATCCATACATTAACTATATGAATAGGTAATAATCTAAAATCATGTACAAATTCATTACATTAAGCTTGAATGGTTGTAATCAAATCGCGCGCGACCCGCCTAGTAACTGACAACGAACAATGCGTTATCATTTGCAAATGCCATCATTGAACATACATTTGATATTATCAAGACATTTTAACCACATGTTTTTGTAAATTTAAATTTTATATTTATAAAAGTTTACTGTTGTTTCTAAATTTTCTTGATAATCTTTCCCCGTCAGTATGAATATAAGATCACAAGAAGGCAGTGAAAAAGAAAGGTTTCAGTCATGGCATCGAAAAAGAAGGTTCCTTATTCTCCCATCAATTCTAGACTAAACTTTCGACCTAATTCTGATAAAAATGAGGCTCGAGGTACGAAACCAACAGCAGAAAGACCTACTGTACAAAATATTCTTCTTATGATGATCCAACATATATGTAGAAAGTTGCTTTTCATGGACATCCGACTACGTGTTGCTACTTACATGGGTTTTATATTTGTATTTTCGATATTGGTAGATGTATTGCCGATGCCCAGGGCCCTTAGCAATTATGTATTTGCATCAAAAGACAATTTTTTCAATACATATTTTGTAAAAGTTGGATGGGGGTGGACCTTACTACTTGGCATACCTTTTAATGCACTCACTAGTTTTGTCTACTGTTGTGGCAGAAGGGAAAGAGTGGTTAAACATCTCTGCAGATTTCTAGTAGCCACATTTTTCTGGTATTTCTGGACTAATTTTTACAGCTATATAGAGACCATTTTTGGAAAATGCAACATTAAAGATATTAAGTACCAATCCAAACATTCCTGCCTTAATAAAGGTTACTTTTGGCACAGTGTTGACATCTCTGGCCATTGTTTTATATTACTGTATAGTACACTTGTGCTCATAGAGGAGTGTAGGGTCATTAACTGTTGGGAAGGCATTTCTGATCTTATAAGGGAAGAAGAGCACACACGATCTCTAGGATCTACTGATATTTCATCTCCTCTCAGAAGCTTATCTTCTGGTGAGTTCGAGAGGTTGAAGTCTTCTTATCCTAAGCTTACACCATATATCAGAGCTCTATTCATATTTATTACCGGCTTAACAATTGTTTGGGATATGATGTTAGTGGCAACCGTGCTCTTCTTTCATAATATGTTGGAAAAACTGCTCGCTGCCATCTCAGCTATTATTACATGGTACTTCACCTATCATCTGTGGTTCTCTAGTCCAAGTATACTACCGCTGAAACCCGGGGATGGATTATTCAGGTACAAAGAAACTAAACACCAGCCTGCAGTGCCTTTAAGAAACAAAAACTCATCTACTAACAAAGTGCCTGGACCCAGGTTCATGGGCATGCCCCTTAAAATTCCAGATGAAAAGATAGTGACTACTGATGACAATGTTACAACATAGTATTGTCTTTAAAAAAAAACCTAAAACTTCGAAATAAAGTTACAATTTTTCTTCATGAAAAATAGTGAGTGATGGTGTTACTTTAGCCTCTTGCCTTAATGTTCACATATTGTAAGTATAGTTTCATATTTATTTTTATAAACTCTGTAAATAGATTAAATATTTAAGTAATTTATTTATCCTTCTGTAATTCTTCAGTTTCCTCTTAATTCTTACATGGAGGTTGCTAAAGATACTGTATTTTTATTGCCGCATATAAAAAACAAAACAAGTAACTTAAATTACCATGACATTTTAAATCACGCTAGTTTGTAGTTTTCTTCTAACACCACAAAAGGTGAAAATGCATCTTGCAACAATAAATATTTTTACTTTATGAAGGAATGCCATACTTATTTTGTTTTTATAGTAATAGTATTGTTGGTCAGATAATGTCTTGTAGTCATGGGAAAGTTATTGCATATTATGAGAGATATAAAAATCAATTTAAATAAATGCATTTAGAATTTTTTTACATAATTATTAATTTAAACTAATGGAGTGTGAATGAATTGTCATCAAGAAGATAATTTTTTTATGCATTAATTTTTAGAAATTTTTGAATTCACAGTATATTACTTGTAAACTGTTTGCTTTTTAATTATGGATTTTTGCCAAAACCAATTTATTTGTATAGTTATTCAGGTTTTCTGTTTTTATTTATTGTTGTGTAATTATTATTTTTTAAATCTGATAAGTACAATTAAAATGTAAGCTCTCTCTAACACAACTAAAGATTAATAAGTTATTGGGTATAGAAAACACTTATGTATCTCTTACCCCAGGAAATAGACTTATATTTGTGTCAATGTGATATCCAGATAAATATTCAACTGCATAGATTTAATGTTGTATGATGTGGAACAAATTGTGTTCTAAGAATTAACTACACAGATTACATTTTATATAATTTTCTGTTTGTTGTTATTTATTTACAAAACAATAAATTTCTTATGATTTGTTTATATTTATTCTATGATTTGGCTTTTTAATATTTTTTTCGTAATTTCATTAAAACAAGAATGATTTATCTTATCTGTCCTATGAAAATGTGTGCAATTTCATGAGTATGCTTTATTCTTTCTGTTGGTGATATGCATGTAATATGGAGTTCACTTATTTTTCTTAATTTATAACATATGTATAAGTAAAGGAAAACTTACCCTGGACAATTTTTCCTTGCTCTCAATTTTTTAAGAATGACCCTCTTATATAGTGAAGTCATTTTTCAATACTTATTAAATGACAAAAAACAAGGGTAAAATCAGAAATTAAAAAGACAAATCTATAATAGTGTACTGTAGTATTTTAGGTTAGGTTCAGGGTAATAAAATTTTACGATATTGACATCCACTGTTCTAAGGAACACTTCTTTATTTAGTTTTAACAGAAACAAAATACAACACTATAAGAACTGAGAGAGAGATTTTTTTCCAAGTCCTTCTATCTCCACACTCGCCACTTGACTATCTACAACAAACACAATCTCACACACAAGCTTCAGTTAATAATCCGTTCAGGTTAAGTTAATTCATCAGCACTGGACGGACGAAACCTCAGCGATCAATAAGGTCGTTACACAGTCCCCTCCAGCGGGTAAGTCCGTCTCGGTGAACGAAACAATTTCAGCTTCGAAGGATGCCACAAACCTGCGAGACTCCCATTCTGATTCTTCAGCTTGCAAGAGCCCCCGGGAGTAACAGATATGACAGTGTAGGGACCCTCATACTTGGGGTACAGTTTTGCTGCAACCCTGTTCACTGCTTTCCTGGAGTGAAGCGTTCATTCCTGCGTCTGAAGTTGTATCAACGGGTCTGCTCCATACTCGCCTTTAGAGAGTTTTCCTCGGCTACATGGTGCATTTCCGGTAGTCGTGTCATCTTTCCGGCCCATGATGAGCGCTCCTCTTCCCGTACCTCCAATGTCTCGATCTTGGGAACATCATGCAGAGGCTTCAGCTCCCTTCCAAAATTCAAGAATGCTGGGCTAAACTTAGTTGAACTATGGAGAGATGTATTAAGGGCAAATTGAATTTCTCCTATTTGCTCGTCCCAGTGTTGGTGTTTTTTACCTAGGTATGTAACTATTAACTGTTTGATGTTCCTGTTTGCTCGTTCAGTGGGCTTTGCTTGTGAGTGATAAAGAGGGGTAGTTTCTCTCTTGATTCCAAATTTCTCCGCAAGATCACTAACAACCCCGCTCACAAAATTCTTCGCATTGTCTGTAAGTAATCTGGCCGGAGCTCCGTACCTATTTAGTATACGTGACTTCAGTTTTGAGACGATATTTTGGGAAGTAGCTTTTCGTATTGGGCATAACTCCACCCATCTGCTAAATACATCCATGAAGACAAGTAGGTATACGATGCCTTTAGAGCTTTGTGGGTAGGGACCCATGATATCCACCGATACTAATTCCCATGGTTGCTTGTTGTAACGAGGGTACATCAATCCACGAGGTGGTCCATTGTTGGGTTTTACCTTTTGGCATGTTTCACATTGCGTCACGTATTTGCTAATATCGTTATACATTCCTGGCGAATAATACAGATGGTTAATCCTGGCCATCGTTTTCTCTATTCCTAAGTGTCCCGATTGTGGATGATCATGATTATCATGTAATATTTGTTTTTGAAGGTGTTGCGGTACGACAACTTTCCACTCTTCACTGGGGTCTTCTAGGTCCTCTTTTAATGGGTTCTTCCGATGGTATAATAACTGTGCCTCTTTTATACTCCATCTAGGGTGATTTTCTGGGTTCTGGTGGACTCGATAGCGTTTCTGATCATACCATGCATCACCAGATGGCGGTATGTCGCCGAAAGACGTTTCGATAGATGTAATAGGAACTGGGGTTGATAAAACAGAAAGTGTATTTATGCGTGATAACGCCTCTGCTACGGTGTTAAATTTCCCTTTGCGATATTCGATTTTAAGCTCGTATGGTCGTAATCTAAGAGCCCATCTGGCCAAACGTCCTGAGGGGTTTTTCAGATTCAACAGCCACTTGAGACTAGCGTGGCCGGTAATGACAGTAAATGGGTATCCTTCCAAATAGTGGTGATTCTTCTCTATCCAAAATAATACAGCAAGACATTCCTTTTCGGTAACGGAATAATTTCTTTTGGCGGCATTTAATGTACGAGAACAAAAGGCGATTACTCTTTCTTCGTCATC
Source organism: Acanthosoma haemorrhoidale (assembly GCA_930367205.1). Lineage (NCBI taxonomy): Eukaryota > Metazoa > Arthropoda > Insecta > Hemiptera > Acanthosomatidae > Acanthosoma > Acanthosoma haemorrhoidale. The sequence goes on from OV884013.1 coordinate 57,006,711, forward strand.
TTGTATTTGAGTTAATACAGCTCCAAGACCTGTTTCACTGGCGTCCGTTTGTAATTGAAAAGGTTGCTCAAAATCAGGTCTAGCTAGTATTGGGGCTTCAGTCAAAGCTGTCTTCAGAGTATTGAAAGATTTGTCTTGTTCTCCCGACCAAACCCAATTAGTTTTCCGTTTGAGCAATGATGTAAGCGGGGATACGACTGTGGAAAAATCTTTTATGAATCGCCGGTACCAGCCAGCCATTTCAAGGAACCGTCTAAGTTGTGCTACATTGTCTGGAGGTGGAATCGATGTAACAGCGTTAACCTTGTCAGGGTCAACACTCATGCCATTCCTATTTATTAGATATCCCAAATATCTAACTTCTGTGCATCCAAAGTCACATTTCTCCGGGTTGACACGCAAGCCTGAATCATGAAGTCTTCGGTACACTTCTTTGATCATATCCAGATGTAACTTCAACGTTGGAGTACATACTAAGATATCATCCAGGAACACTACCACATACGGGTAAAGCTCGGGTCCAAATATTGAATCTGCTAATCTTTGAAATGTTGCGGGAGAATTGGTTAGCCCAAATGGCATTACTTTAAATCGAAATAAACCTCTACCTGGTACTGTAAAGGCAGTGATCTCTTTACTATTTTCGTCTGCAAGTGGCACTTGGAAAAATGCTTGCTTGAGGTCAAATTTTGATAGATATCTTGCTTGTTGAAGTCCGTCTAGTAGAGATGTCATGTGGGGCATTGGATACGAATCTTTACAAGTCACTTGATTTACTTTGCGAAAGTCGATACAAAAACTGTAGCCTGATCCTTTTCGTACCATGACCACTGGTGAAGACCATGGAGATTGACAGGGCTCTACCAAGTTCCCCCCCAGCATTCGGTCTAATTCGCTGCACATTGCCTCAAGTACTTTAGGTGAGTAGTGGTAGGATCGTTGCTTAATAGGTTGGGCATCTTTTACATCAATTTTATGACTTATACAGGTTGTTAAACCGGGAGAACTTTCAATGGTAGCCAAACCTTCCTTCACGACCCTTTCCAAAACACTCTGTTCCGAAGGACAAAGCATGCCTATACCGCATAAGCCTGGAGTCTCACCGTCTTTCAATGCAATCTCACGGCAAAAGCGATATCGACGTTTAGGGTCATCGTGAAACCACCAGGTTTCTTCCTGGAAGTACGTGCATATATTACAATTCGATAGAATGTCTAGCCCCAAAATAAAAGAAAACGGAAGTGGGACTAGTACATAGAATTCGGTGTGGAAAGTTCTCTCTTCTAAGGTAATTGGCACAATATATCGCTGATTCACTACATGTTTACTTCCATCAGCGACATAGACCTGGGATTCCAGTACAGACTCTGCGACATACCCCAATCGGTTAAAGATTTTCACCCCTTCTGGCCCAACCAAGGATATTGTAGCGTCGGAGTCAAAGAGAGCTAAGTAGGTGCGGTGCATTCACCACATTGGCCACGTTTTCCTAATTTCACAGCCACATATAATTGCTTATAGATTTTATGTGACGGTACGGTATTTGGTTCGGTAGAAAGTGACATGGTAACTGGGTCAACTGAGATAATGGGAATGACATTTACTTCCGATCCCCTTGGTAGTTTTCCTGACATCGATAGATACCCCAGAGGTTCCGCAGCGATAACAAAACTGTTTTCATGGTAGAGAGCATCGGGAATAAACGTGAGGTCCCCCACAATTCCAACACTTTAGTTTCCAGTCTGTTCGATCTAACTGCTTTGTAGTCTTAATTTGTAATTTTTGTGCCACTGAGGAAGTGTTCTCGGTTGCTGTCTTACTATCGCATGAATCTTCACATTTTATTTGTGAGATACTAGATAATCGCTTATAATTTGGACCGCTGCCGCGCCTAGTGGTGTTCGGAGATCTTGATTTATTTTTAGCTCTTGTGTTTTGTTCTCTGCCATCATCTCGAAAACTCTGCACCGATCTGTGACAAAACCAATTAATTCTCGATATGACGGAATTACTTTGGAGTTGTATCGCTCCTCAAATGCTCTCCTGGTACCGGGATCTAAATTAGAGAGGGCCATGTGTAATTTAACAAAATCACCCATGTCCTCTATGCCAAGAGCCGATAGGGCAGAAAAGTTATTTTCATGCTCCGATAAAAATGTCTGCAAATTGGTAGACGATTAATTATTCAGTGGGACAAAGTCCATTACCTTCTTTATATAAAATCTGGCCAGACGTCTCCTATTTTGATATCGTGAAACAAGAGTGTCGTAAGCCAGAGTGTAATTCCTTTCATCTAGTGCAAATCCCGAAACAAGAGATAAAGCCTCCTCACGTAAACAACTATGTAAGTAATGGAATTTCCTTATGGTAGATAAGGAATTTTCTCTGTGAACCATAGAGTCAAAAAGAGAATAGAAAGCACTCCATTCTTCCAATTTACCCATGAACAATGGAAGATCAATTTTCGGAAGTTCCTGAGGAACAAAGTGACACGCCTTATGAGCCATGACTGGTTGTAGTTCAGGAGGGCTGCTCGCTTGCAACGCTTTATAATAATTACCTTTAGCTGTATCGATTAATTCCATAAGGGAGATCTGTACTGAAGAAGTGTTTGTCTTTTCCTTTGGTTGTTGAACCATCACATTATAATCCCTTATCTTTGACTGTATTTCATCAAAAAGTGCTTCATATTTACTTAACCGTTTATAGAACGGCTTAAAGTCCATTACGGTATCGGCACTTAACTTTTTAGATCGAAAAATCGACTGCACAGCAGCAAAAATATCCTCCCTCTCTAATAATAATCTTTCTGGATCACTCATGACGATGATTAATTACGTTATTCCTCTTGTAATGGTAATCAGCAGAAACAAACATGAACAGTATTCTATACTAAGTATTCATCATTCTTACTAATTAATTATTATCTCTGTGGAAATATGATCTAAATTAAAGTAATATTTACCAGCGAATTACGTACGTTATCAATCTTTAATTATGTCCCTGTTCGGGCGCCATTTATGTACTGTAGTATTTTAGGTTAGGTTCATGGTAATAAAATTTTACGATATTAACATCCACTGTTCTAAGGAACACTTCTTTATTTAGTTTTAACAGAAACAAAATACAACACTGTAAGAACTGAGAGAGAGATTTTTTTCCAAGTCCTTCTATCTCCACACTCGCCACTTGACTATCTACAACAAACACAATCTCACACACAAGCTTCAGTTAATAATCCGTTCAGATTAAGTTAATTCATCAGCACTGGACGAACGAAACCTCAGCGATCAATAAGGCCTTTACAATAGCTTTTGAGTTATATCTTTAGAAGTTTTAAAAGTAAGAAAATAATATTGAGATTGCTATAATCGTTACTGAAACATATAAATATACTGTAATTGAGGGTGCTTTCAACTAAACCAATCCATGATGTAACTCCTTATCAAGAATTAAAGACGACTAAGGCTGTCACCATAGTAGTTAAGTCACACTAAGGAGCCAAACAACGTTAATGTTGGTTTTATTAACTGGATTAGGTACCTTTATTCTTTATCCTTTATTCTCACGAGGCTGAGTGAATAATAATAAAATCAGATCCATCACCTAAAGAAGAAAAACTCAGGAAGCAAACCTTGTTATGTGCAGGTTAAAGTCAGCCAAATATCTACTAAGCCAGTAGCAGAAATCAACTGGACTGTTAAATATACTTTTAACATTTCAGATTTATTGGATCATTTTTATAGCGAATATCCCCCAATGCACAGAGACAGATGAAAGATTATTACCCTCTACTGGCAAAGTATACTACTCTATCTGCCAATAGCCTCTCGGCAATTAAAGGAGGAGTAATGTCCCTATTTTCAATTTTGGGCTGTTATTAGATGCTATGCCCAAATTTAATTAACTCAGACCCTCTTAGTTATGTCTAAACAGTTAAAATCACCATTGTTACATGATCTAAATCAATGATAAATAAAAGCTTAAATCTTTTTTCTAGACATATTTACTATGATTATTGGAGTGGGCAATTAATTATTTTGCTCCTTTCAAATCACCTGGTACTGATGGGATATTCCCAGCCTTGCTACAAAAAGGCCTACCAGTAATTAGGCCCCTTATACTTACCTTGTTAAGGGGAAGCTTGGCACTGAGCTATATTCCAGTAAGCTGGAGGATGGCAAAAGTGTGTTACATACCAAAACCCGGGAAAAAGTCCTATGACGAACCCAAGTCTTACAGACCAATATGTCTGACTTCATTTTTAATGAAGACCTTGGAAAAGGTCATAGACAGACATATTAGGGATGGAATACTGGTAGAACGACCGCTCCATAGCGCTCAATTCGCATACCAGGCAGGAAAATCCTGTGAAATTGCTCTCCACCACCTGGTTTCCAGGATAGAGAGATCCCTAGTTCATAAAGAAATAATGGCAGGCATCTTTGTTGATATAGAAGGTGCCTTTGATCGCACACCCTATAACACTATGGCATCAGCCTTAGAAAGAAAGGGGATTAGTTCCTTAGCCTCTAGCTGGATAAACACCATGCTAGAGAATAGGATTTTACAATCACAATTGGGACAAACCAAACTGTGGATGAAGCCAGTGGGAGGATGTCCACAGGGAGGGGTGTTATCTCCATTACTGTGGTGTTTGGTCGTTGACTCATTGTTAACAAACCTAAACTCTGCAGGGTTCTACGCACAGGGATATGCTGATGACATTGCTGTGCTCATAGGGGGCAAGTTCTCAGAAACCATTTCTGAGTTGCTTTCCGCATCGATGGATCTTTTGAGGGATTGGTGTGAAAAGAATGGTTTAGGAATCAATCCCCAGAAGATAAATCTCTGTATCTTCACTAACAAAAGAAATGCTATAGTTAGACCACCCTATATAGGGGGGACACAGGTAAGCATTTGTAGTGAGGTAAAGCATCTAGGGGTTACTCTGGATAGAAAATTGGACTGGTCTAAACACATCAGGAATACTACTATGAAGGCACTTCGATGCCTCTATGCATGTAAAAGGGCTGTGGGTAGGACCTGGGGACTACAACCCAGAATGTTATTCTGGCTATATACCGCAGCAGTTAGACCAATGGTGCTCTATGCCTCTATGGTGTGGTGGCACAGAGGTAGTATTAGTAAAAATAAAACTTTGCTTGGCAAATTACAGAGGCTTTCATGTCTCATGATCACTGGTGCCATGAGTACAACTCCTACTGCTGCAATGGAAGTCTTATTGAACTTGAATCCACTGCACATAGAAGTAGAAGCGCAAGCCTTGAACGTGGCTTACAGACTTGCGAAATCAGGAACAAGATCCAAAGTCATGACTCGCATGGGGCATGGGAACTTGTTCAGAAGAATTGATGAGGACGAGGTGCTGTCAATGCACTCTGACCTACAAGTTAAGAAACACACAGACGTTTTGTACTGTGCGGAAAACACAAAGACCAAACCACATAAACTGTGTAATGGGATTAATTGCTACACAGACGGCTCACTAACAGAAAACGGATCAGGGGCCGGCATATGGAGGAAAGATAAACCAGAATCTGGGATTTCTATTCCTTTAGGTAGACACACCTCGGTCTTTCAGGCCGAAGTGATGGCGATCAATGTCTGTACCCAAACCTTAATTGGGGAGGGTGTAAGAAACAGACTGATCACAATTTTCACGGATAGCCAGGCAGCCATTGGCGCCCTGAGAAGCTATACGACCAGATCTTATTTGGTTGAGGAGTGTAAAAACAACTTAAACACACTCTCGCTAGCCAATAAGGTTAGAATCGACTGGGTGCCAGGACACACAGGCATCACAGGCAATGAGAAGGCAGATGGCCTTGCAAGGGTGGGCTCAGAACAGACACCTCTTGCACCTGAACCCATATGTGGTATCAGCCTCAGCTACGCTAAAAGGCGTATAAAATTAGCTTTAGAGGACAAGGCAAGACTTTCTTGGAGAGAAACTAAGAAACAGGAACACTCGAAACTGTTTCTTAATGGACCCTGTAAGAGAAGAAGCTCAGCACTTCTATCAATGGACAGGTGGACACTCAAAAGTGTGACAGGACTCTATACAGGTCACTGTCGGTTAAATAAACACCTCTTTAATTTGGGGATAGTGGGATCACCAATCTGCAGATTCTGCAAGAAAGAGGGAGAAACGGCACGTCATATAATATGTGACTGTGATAACTTAGCTAGAAGGCGATACCTTCACTTTGGTAGTGATCGCATTGTAGACCCCAAACTATGTGAACTGATCGATCCATTCAGTATCCTCAGATTTGCAAAGGCCGTGGGCCTGTCACATATATAGGACAGGGACATGGACGGCGCACAATAGGTCTCAGTGAGGCCGCGGTGCACAAATGCCGGAACAAATAATAATAATAATAATACTATGATTATTAATATCATAAAATATAATAATTGTATAATGGATGGCCCCATATCAGCTATTATACAATTATAACAAACTATTACAGTTGATTTGTTATTGAAAGGTTTATAGGTTCACTTCGGCATCTCTATTATTTCATAAATATATTTATGAATAAATATTATTGTTTTGTAATAATTATTTTGTTATTTATTCATTTACTTTTCATAGGAGTATTTATTTTTATGATTTGTTTATATGTATTATACAATTGGGCTTTTTAATATGTTCCCTCGCTGATCCTGAAATGTAAAATATACAGGAATATTAATATTTGTCCCTCAATTTCTTAAAAACAAGAAAGATTTATTTGATATCTCATATCAAAATGAGTGTGATTTCATGGTTTATTCTTTCTGTTGGTGACATGGATTTAATATGAATTACAGTTATTTTTCTTAATTCATAATAGACATATAAGTAAAGGAAAACTTATGAACAATTTTTAAGAATGACCATCTTATTCAGCTGAGTTTTTGTTTTTTTTACCCATTGAATGACAAAAATCTAAAATGTTATAAACATGGGAAAATGATAAATTTAAAAAGCTAAATCAATTCATAATTTGAAAAATTAAGGAATATATTTTAATGAGCAACAGAGTTATAGAAAAATAAATTCTAAAACAATCCCAACACCATATAGTTTGTAATATAACAAAATATTTATAATAACTAGGTTTAAGGAGAGGATTAAAATTGCATTTATTAAAAAAGTATAAAATATTATTAATGATACACATATTGTTTACTTTCATAACATGTGCCTGTAATATTTAAAATAGGCTATATTCTATAACTATTCAGATATTAATAACTTTAAATAAAATCATCATATTCTTCCATTAAACTTTTTCTTAATGTTATATAAAATATTTATTAGTATTAACAACCCAAAACCTAATATAAATCATTTGAATTATAATAGCTCCTAGCTGTATGCATATTCAACATACGTGAATTAGTTTGTTATTTGTTTGATTTATTAGTAATAATTGAGGTACAAAGAATTTGATTTTGGAAAACAAGAACTGAGTAAGTTACATGAGAGACATCAAGAAACTTGGTATTCCTCCTACAAGGGTTTTCACATGGAACATTGCAGAAGGCATACTTTTTTTGTAAGATTCTCTCTTCTTAACTCTTGAATAGAATTTTGATATATTTGGTCTTTTCTGCCAGAACCGTTGATCAAGTCCAACCACATACAGTCTTTCCAACAAGATTGTAAGATCGATATCTGCCAAAGTGAAATTTTCACTAACCAGCCACTTTTCAGTATCTGAAATCAAAAAATATAACTAAAATAAACATTACAAATTCACCGGTTCCTATAATCTCACTAGTAAAGATTACATGAACTGATGTGTTGTAAATCAAATAGTTATTTATTACAAATACATGAAAGCAATTAAATACATAGGTACTCGTATGGTGTAGTGTTTAGTTTAACTGCTATATGAAAAGAGTGCTCTCTGGGTTAAAATGTCTTGACGGAAATGATTCTATTTCACCACTATAAATTGAAATGGGTGGTTTACTATAGGATATCCCACGTTTTGGATCGGGGTGCATATGGGAATTAAACTTCAATAAAAAGTAAATTATGTATGAGGAACATAATAATAAAAATTCTCAAATTTTTTTTTAAGGGGGGTGGGAGAGAAGAACATTGTAAATTCTGGTTTTTGTCATCAGGTCTTGCCTGACCTGATGACATTAGCTTTTTACTATCAAAGATCGATAGCATTAATTCCTTCTAGTTATTTATAACACAGCATTGAATTTTGTTAGTTAAATTTATTAATTAATTCTTGAGGTCATAAACCACACTGTATTTTTTTAAAGGGAATAAATGATATTCATCTTCACATTGTGTCCAAAGAGAAGTTAAGGTGGAATTACAATTTATTTAAGGTTGTGAATCTCATAGTAATTTTAGCTACTAATTTATCCTCATGAGGCTGAGTCTACTCAGACCTGACCTAACTCCCAAAGAAAAAATCGCTAAGAGAGCCAGAGATCAAACCCAGATCTCTACAGATAGAAGTTACCAAGCTAACCACTTGGCTGCTGAGACAGTAAGGAACCCTTATGTCGTCTAACTTAATCTAGGAAGTTAATAAAGATTTTGTGGTTTGCTGAAGAACAAAGGTGGAATGCTGGGATTACTTGGGCACTAGAAAATGAAATCTAATAAATGTCCTACAATTTGTTTCGAATACAAGTTCTAATTTGTCTTCTATGGTTTTCTTTTAAAGTGTATAAATTCATGTTCTACCTATAAGAATCCATCATTTGTAAGTTGTGACTTAATCATACTTTATCACATAGTAAAAAAGGGTGTCTATTAACCTGCTGAGTGGAAGATCTCAGTACAAATCTTGTTTGCCTAACCTCTCGCAGTAACAGTAACCCTGACCCATGACAGATACAGAAAAGGAGGGGATTATGAAAATATGATAATTGATTAGCTAAAGGAAAGAAGTGATCCTTTCTATAGTGATAAGTGAACCTAATCCTTTTAATAATTATTAAGTGACAATGAGAATAACTGAGGTGATGTCTTCCGGCAGAAATCTTATTGAAAGCCATCCCATTTATTATCATCACCTGCAATATTCCCAGTAGCCAGGTAATTAATTTCGGAGTGATGAATAATGGTGCATTAAAGGGCGGTTAGTATTTTTTTAAAATAGAAAATAGAGATGTTTTTAATTATATTATTAAAAAATATAACTACTATTACATTGTTCACTGATAAAAACTTCTACTATTGCCATTGCAATAATATCCACCCAGAAAGGTGAAAATTTTTTTTCTATTCATTTTTATTCTCAAATGGTGGTTCCATAAAGCAGAAAAATGTAGCAAATAGAAAATAAATTTAAAATTATCTTTAAAACAGCATAAGTTAATACATTATAAATGAAATAAATAGTTTAGAGCTAAGGGGATATAACAGAATGTGAAAAAGAAAAAATGAAAAATAAATATTCATAATTTCTGGTTGCTGTCTGAACACCCTCTGTTTTAATAATTACAAGCCAAAGGAAAAATATAGTATCAGGGGTGGGATTCCAACCCAAGGAGACTAACATGTAGTTTATATATTTATTTTCAGAGATTAGATTTCAAATATTAAACATATACAAACTACAATACATATTTACAATTAATAGATTGCAATCAATGTAATCCTTTTATTAATATTTAATTATTTGCCAAAGAAAAAATGTCATGGCAGGACCTGAATATGAACAAATAGGTAATATTAATATTATGAAATATATTATGGCAATCTGAGTGATATCATCTTTCTATCAGGCTTTTTTGTCTGCTTTCTATAAAGCCAGCAGATATTAATATTATTATCTCTTTAGTATAATACTTAATACAATTCATCGCCCAGTGTAATACCATTGTATAATATATAACAGATGAAGACATTAACATCTTTACATGCACTGTTAGTCCATATAGAGAGGATATACTTTCTGACAAGGTACATTTATGTGTGCCCTATCATTTATTGTCTGCTCTAAGATATATGAATAAATCTACAATATGTTCCACACCACCTCAAAATGTTATGTCAATGACCGTATATTGCTTAAAATATAGTCAGAAAAAAAGTTAAAAGGCAAAGATTTCTTTTCCCAAGTTTTCAGCTTCCTAGAGTTATAACTCAGAAGCTGTCAAGACTTTACGATTTGTTTTTCTCCTCAGGATAAAGGTCACATAAAAAAAGTTATAGTGAAAGGTTGTAATAGTTCGTAGTATGAAAAAAACAACTTTGTACAAAAAATCTTTTTCATGTAAGATTCTTGAACCTGTTAATATAGTAGTAAAAATTTGTAGTAGTAGACTGTTCTACCTAGAAGTTGCAGTAAAAAATTGTACTAAATGGTTGTAGTAGGTGATTGCACATAGAGTTTGCAATAAAATGTAGCAGTCATTGTACCTATAAGTTTATGTACATATAAGTGTACGTATGTATGTTTATGTAATAGTAGAGTGATCTAAAAAGTTGTTGTAGTAGGTTGCAGTGGTGGTAAAAGGCTGTAGTAGTGGTTGTGCTAAAAAGTTGTAATAGTCTATTGTAGTTAGAAGTTGCAGTAGTGGGCTTTACCAAAATGTTGTAACAATAGGCTGTGGTACTATATTGTTCTAAAAGGTTGTAGTATTCAGTTTTACTTAGAGGTTGCAGTGAAAATTTGCGTATTTGAATAATGGGTGCAGTAAAAAGTTTTGTATTGCAATAAGAGGTCGAAGTGTATCGAGTGTAGTAGTAGGTTGTAGTAATAGGCTGTTGTAGTGGATTGCAGTAGAAGGTTGTAGTATTATTTTGTGCTAAAAGATTGTCTCGGCTATACCTAGAGCAGGGGCGACCAACCTTTTTCGCACCACAATTGTGGATACACAAACTTAGGCAGACCAACCCTGCCCAAACAATCATCTTAAAAAAGACATGTTACATAACATTGTAAGAACAACGTTCTTTTTTTTTGTATGTAAATTGATTCACTTCACGTTCTAGGAGAGTAATCCTGCAGTTTCATCTTTTTTATCGCAAAGGGGTTGATAGAAATATCACAAATGAATTTTTCTCCCTCAAAGTCAGCAAATCTGGTTTTGAAGGAGAGAAGCTGTGATGAAACTTTAATTTTATATTTTTAGTAGTTAGGATCCACTTCAACTTGACTAGTATGTTCTTACATGCAAGGGAAATGAGACAGTTGGTTTTCAGAAAAACTTTTCACGTTTGGCTCTAACACTGCTAAATGAGATACCAGTATTAGTAAATGATTAGATTTATTTTGCAATTGTGTGTTTTCGAAGTTAGATGTGCAGTAGTTTCCAAAGACTTTCATGTTGATAGCAAAGGAACATAGTAATTGAGAACAAGTTCTCCATGTTCCTCAATGTATTTTTTGAACATTTCCTGCAATTGAGGGTGCGAGCCCATATTTTCTTGATATAGTCGACCACTGGTTTTTTGACAGATGATAACGCAGTTCCTTCACACAAAGCGCTTTTTGGTGAATGATGGAGTGATATTTTAGAGGATGTCTTTCCAAATGATTTCAAGTGCAATACAGGTCCTTCATGGCAGGAGTCCAATCACAACAAACGCCGTCTAAACTTTGCCAATCCAATTTTTTTCTTTTAACAGCAATTTTTAGCTCTTCAAACACATTTTATCCTGTAGTCGTTGATCGTAGTTGACGGAGGTCAAGAAATTCTTCAGATGTTTCAAGATTCTTGTTGACCATATGAACATAAACACACAGTTCAACAGATGATTTGTTGTCACAAATTTTGTTTAGAGCCAAAGAAAAATATTTGTAACTCTAAAGCTTGGAAATTACAAGCGAGCGCATGCTTACTTTCTAGGAAAGACCACAACCCCAAATTACCCATTGATCTATTTCCACCCTCAAACTAGTCAATAGTTTCCGACTTCAAATATCAAACTCATAGACCCTTCTCTTGTCTTCTCTCTTTTTGAGTACGGTTTTGTATGGCAACCTCTCTAATTAATTATCTCGAGGCCGGGCGCCTGATGAAGATGAAGTGTTTCTTGAAAATATTCCAAGGGCTGCCATTTGTTTCTTGGCGAGCTACCCGGTCTTAGTGTCGTTATAATCTTCTACTCGTCACCAATACTTACTTCTTTGGAACCATCCACTACATTATTATCATGACCAAAAAGCCTTCTTACCTTTAAAACCTTCTGCAATTCTTATCAGCTGTCAGGTCTTATTTTGTGATAACAAATCCCGCCCATCTGAGCTGCCTCTTACCTTTTCCCTTTCTTTTTTTTAATTAACACCGTAAACCTCTGAAATTACATTCCATCGACATTCAAGGGTATCACTTCCAATTTTAAAACCAACCTTTGTCAATTTATCATCTCCGTCCAACTAACAATCCATAATATATTATTATCCTTTGACCTGTTTCTTCGTTACTTAACCTATCTTTATTCTACTTTTGAGTTATTTTTAGGGGATTATATTCCAGAATAAAATATCCTTTCATAAATCCATACTTTCTTTTCATGTAGGATTACGAAATAAAAGCCAAGGCCAGTAGTCGTAACTAACGTCCATTACCACATTATAAAACATGCGTACAGTCATGCATTTATTAGAAAACTAAGGGATGACCTAATAAATAAAATGAATTTATGCCAACGAGCCATTTTGGCAACATAAGCACTCATCCCTTTTTTAGGTATATTGATTTTTTTTTTTTCAAAATCAGAAACCCATATGTTTTCAACTTGAGTGCTTGTTTGTCTATTGTTTGCTCTAAACTATATTTCTTGGAAGTTTTTCGATTCAATTTCAATTTCGAAATCATCTTTGATTTTTGTTATTGTGCAGTAATAGATGTGAAGTATTTTATTTTCCGTGGAAGTTGCAAGTACACAATAAAATTGTACATACGAGATTGTACATATCTTTGAAATTGTTTTCGCGATATCGTCATTACTACCATACCCTTATTCTCCTATAGTTTCCGAGATGGGACTTGAGAAATCATAAAATTTAGCAAAACGGACCCAATTTTTATGTTTAATTTTTGTATTCATACTTCCCGTTATTGTATTTCATATAAAATCAAATCACGGACCTAATTTTTTCATGTTTAGTTTTTGTATTCATACTTCCCGTTATTGTATTGCATCTAAAATCAAATCACAAACCCTATTTTATCATGTTTAGTTTTTGTATTCATACTTCCCGTTATTGTATTTAATCTAAACCCAAATCAGCATATCTCGAAGTGTTGTGGACTATTTTCTAGCTTCTAAACTTTCAGATTAAAGGAATAATTAATTTCTACGACCACTATCGTTGAACATATATATCGACGTACCTGAATGAACGTACGGCACAAACCACAAATTTTGTTTTATGATCCAATGATAATTTGGGATAATTTATATCATTAAAATTCTCCGTGACCAGCTCATGTCCCATCGATCAGGACGAAAATTTACAGCTACAAAATGACACATGTCCGTCCGCAGGGTTTCTTTATAATCTGTGAGTCATGGTATACTTATCTGACGAATCTTTTTACCAGATATTTTCCTGTATTATTTTGTGTTGATTAATACTATCGGGTTGCAACGGATGAAATGCCAGAGTTAAAAAAAACGTTGGCTGAAAATATAAATTTTACCACATCGACCATATTCACCCGACTTATCAGCGTTTGATGCATTAAAAAAAATAAATATTTTAAAATGAAAACGAGGTAAAAATTATTTTGAATAAAAATAATATCGTTAAAGTTTTTTTTTTTTCCATTAGCCTCATCTAGGGACTGACGTTTCTTATAAATTTATATGTTTCAACCCATTACAAATTCATGCATTTTTGTTAATTTAATAATATATTTAACCCCGAAAATAATCACACAAGTCTAAAGTACTATAAACTTCCTTTAAAATATGATCACTATTGGTAAGCAAAACAAGCATTTTAAGAAGGAAAATCTTTTGGAGAAAAAAATGGAAGTACTGTTTTGCCAGCTTCACCAGAAATCATCCGTCTATTTTCCATATTTTTATATTAATAGAATTATGCCTCGGTGACGATCCTGACCCCACCAGCACTGACTAGATGCGCTGGCGTTGTCATCCCAAACGGTTTTTAGTCAGTTAAGTTAAAAAAAAAAGGATTCATTTATAGAGTTTGTATATTTTGTTAGGAGTGCCAGTCATAGACAATACACAGGACGCCAAAAAAGGCCGGTCAGCTTAAGAGGCCTGTATAAGGCAACAAATGGATAGTTGTGAAGCGACGCCGAAGGTGCGCTCGAACCCATTAATTGATTCGGCCTTCTAGCAAATCATAGTTCTTCGGAGAGGACCTCTCAAATGTCATGGCTGCGGGCCGGCATTTGAGCCGTACTTGCCAATGCCCAGCATCTTCGCGATAATTCTTGAATACAGCCTCCTCGTAGAATAAATAGTACCTCTCTCGTAGAACTCGTAATAAAATATATCGGCCATCGGGAAGATTTACGCGTAAAGTCGATTAGAAAATTCGTGTTCGTTAACGAATGTTCGGCATGCCAGCCTCAACAGGAATGCTTTTCGCCCCGAGTCAATTTTGCACTACACATCAAAGGTCCCGCCCAGACTTATTAACTACCCTCTCACAGCCTTACCTCTTGAGGATAGAAATTGAATTTCTACCGAATGATCCGAGGATCTGTCACCTTGCTAGTTTCCCCTATAAGACCGAATATTTTTTTTGTACCCACCAAAATTGTATTTTCGAAAATATTAAAGCGCTAATGTTGTATTCTACATACTATCCACGATTCTAAATGGGAAGCGAAAGTTAAGTAAACAGGCTAAGCTTCGTCATTTCACTTTGTATTTACATTTCATCTTGTATAGCTCAGAGAGTTGGACGCTTTTGGACAAAAAGGCAAGCAGGACTACACTTACTGAGAATAGTGGCTTTGAAGACTACCCACGAAATGAAAATATCTGATATAGACTAGAAGTGAACAGTCCGAGAAGACCTGCCAGAACATCAGCTCGAATGGTTTGGCCACGTCTGTTGAAATGAAAGCAAGAGGGAGGGAGAGAGAGAGATTCACAAAAATGAATTAATTTATTCAAAACCAACAGTAGGCTGCAATTAATATTGTGTAGCAAGTATCAGTAATTAATTAATCACTTTGAGTAGGGTGTCAAATTAACGATACCCGTTTACGTTTAAAATCGTGTTCCTAACTGGTCGGGTTCTTAATTCTGGGACATATTCTGCTCGACTTTATTTAAATACTTTTAAAAATGTAAATTAAGTCATTTAAGAATTATCAGATAAGGAAACATCAGAAAATGGGGGATACGGTGGGAGTTTTTATTTTTATTTACGGGATGTAGTTTGTCTTGGTAATGCAATTGTTTTTCACGCTGGTGAAGCGCACCTGTGCTGTGATGTAACTGAGCATGGATAGCCTATGGAATCCTTTGTTAGGCGACTTAGAGTCCATATATTTTTTATTCAAGGCCACGAGCTGAATATTCCGAGCTCCTCTTTGCTCTAAGAGAGTAAATAATTACAATCAAATACAACACGCATGATTTTAGTTAATATAAGTTAAAAAAAAAAAACCAGAAACCATTTGGTTTCATTTGCGTGTCTCTCTCTGTTCTGGTTTAAAGTCCTCTCTTCGGCTTACAAAAATGTAATTGAGATCCTATTTGATGTTTTGTCGAGTTGACGAATCTTTTGAACAACGTGAAACATGTTAAAGTGTCATCAGTTATGTAATATGTATAATCGTATCACTAACAAATGATACGTTTATCAATAACATCCTAATAAGTGTATCTCTTAAACTTATCAGCTCTATTGTAATTATCAATAACCTATTCTCCTTCCCACGACCTTTTAATTATATCTATACTATTATCATTACCATTATCATTCTGAATATTTGTCTCCCACGACCATTCAGTGATATCTGTATTATTATCATTGCTATTATTAGATGATAATCTAGTCTTAAGAACGTTGTAGATCCCTTCACGTAGTCAGTAAGCCCTCAGCTGTAACCATATATATAATTGTACATATTGTGATTTATAACAAATAAAAGTTTTTTTTAGAAGTCTTGATTAGTAAAGTTATAATTGGCGCCCGAGAACAAGGACCGGGTTAGACTGCATTGAGGAAATCTTGACCGTTCTAGTCAAATTCTCCGTCACGACAACAGGGAAGGCTCCGCCACTGGACTACAGAGATACTTCAGCCTGGGAGAAGAACCTCTTGCTTGAAACGAGAAGACACTGCTCACGAGACTCATCACAGGTACTCTCAGAGTTTTACCCCGACTCATCTTTAAAATTATTATAACGAAGCTCCAAGAACACCCTATCAGATACTTGAGGTATATTTCATTTATGTATTAATTTTATGGCAAAAACTGGTGATAGGATCAACCAAATACGACGCATTACAGAAATCGAAATCGTTAACACAAACATGACTTACACTATGACTAAAGAAGACTACGGTCATTTGCCTTTTTATAACGGAAACCCCAGTGATATAATATTCTTTTTAAAAAACGTGTGCACTACAAATAATAGTGCTAGGGATCAGAACCATGTTAGATTATTAACCATAGTAAAACCCAGACTTACCGAACGAGCTAGGGATTGTTTATTAACAAATACGTTTAACCACACTGAGGAATTGTTAGAATACCTAACACAAAAATTTAAGGACGCACGGACAGTAGAACAATTAAAAAAGGAACTAATGCATACTTACCCATATAAAAACGAACATCCTGTGGAATTTATTAATCGCATAGCACGGATAATATCGTTAATATTTTCGCGTATACAAATAGATGAGACTGTAGGTGATAAACAAACCTTAATAAAATATCAAGATAGGGAAATAAACGATCATCACATAATAGGAAATTTACATCCCCAATTAGGAGACTTTTTGGCTCACATGGTACTAAAAGATGTTGACAATATAAGAAACGCGATACTAAATGACTGTAGCCACATTATGGAGAGATTATACGGACGAAACCCTCATAGGAATAATCAACATTATAACGGTAAACCCCCTAGAAGAGACATGAGACCACATTATAGACATCATTTAGAACACAGACAGTATAGCAATTATAAGCAAAATAACTACCAAAGACACGAACAACCTCGATATAACGAAAGATATAATGGTAGGCATAACCAATAAGAAAACCAAAATTATTCTGAAAACAGACAACAGCACAACAAATGGCATGAAAAACCAAATTGGAGTCAGAATGACAAAACCGATAGTAACTTCCCTTCCAGACCATTTGACCTCCACCCACAAAATACGGTTCCAATGAGAACTACTAGAACTAACAACGTACATCATTTAGAAGACGAAAACCAACAATTAAAAAACAGACTCACTGAATTAGAAGAAAGATTTGAACATTGTTTTAGACTTAGACTGGCCCGAAGCCTAACCGCCCTTGACGAACACACATTAAACATTTGTAACAAGCTACCACATTTTATACACTTACATGGACAAAAATGGTTAATTGACACGGGCTCGGAAATAAATTATATAACACCAATTTCTATACCCGACGGAACAGAAATATCTTCGGAAGAATTTATTTTGAACACGCTAGCCAGTAACAAAAAAGGACATGGAGCGATCTTCATTGACCTAGCACCGCGATTAGGATTGTCACATAAATTTTAGTTAAGTTTAAAATATTCGATTTTAGTAACCGTTATTAATATGTTGCTTGGTATGGAAACCATGAAAAAAGTAGGTATGAAAATAAACTTAGATAAAAATGAATTTGTAATTAACGGGGAAATTAATTAAAAACGGTGGAAATTTAACTTTAACTAAAGAAAAAACTAACAATTACAAAATAGAAATTGATGATAAAAATTAAATATATTGAATAAAAACGAAATAATAAATGTTAGAAGCAACGATTTTAAAAATAATGAAAATTTGAATGAGAAAAAAAAAGAAGAAACAAAAGAAACCGAAATAAATAATGAAACGAATAATATTGCCAATAACGAGTTAAACATATTAAATAAAGAACAAATAAGAGATGTTATACGCGTAAATCATTTGGACAATAAGGGCCAAGAAGAAGTAATTAACTTATTAAACAAATATCCGAGAATAATAAAAACATAAAATGAAAAATAAAATGAATTACATGTTTTAGCAAATTTGTTTTATTTATATAAAGTAGTATATTTTATGCACTCCTTAATATGCATCTGCGAATGCAGCACGAGGAGACAACTGTAATTCCAAATTTATTTATTTATTTTTGTCATTGTATATATATTATCAATAAAGAGGTTTTGAAAGAAAAGAAGAAAAAGAAAGAAAAAAAAAAAGAAAATAGCATCGCAGAAGAAATGGTTGACATCACGGCGCTTGGCCCACCAACAACAAGCCTCTAAGGGGCACCCTCACTGATATCAGACTAACTACGACTGCACTACATGCCTAGAGAAGACTCTAGGCCCAGTTCCCAGTGGACTCTCACCACTGTACCGTAACAATCAACCTCTACCGAGGCTTCCCACACTCCTTACTCCTCTCACACCACCTTCAAGCAGGTATTCCTAGTACAAGGATCCGATCACCCTAAATATTTTATATTTCTCCCTCATCCTAAAATTCTAACTAGAGAGCTTAGAAAAAAAAAAAAAAAAAAAAATTAGCATAACTAATCGGACCTCCACATGGAACACTACTCTCTCCTCTCTCTCTGCACTGGCGCTTGCTGCTCTACTCAAACCATGGACTTCTCATTCAACTACCTCTTCATCTCTCTTTCCCAACCTAGCTATGTTTTAACCCGGCTTTGTCAGACCTCACACCTTCCTAGTGAGATTCTCTGCCTTCGTCTCGCTAAAACTAGCACCTCCTTGGGAGAGACCTCTCCCTCGCGGACGACGGTTGCCTTGGCCCCTGCAAATAAGACCAGCAGGGACTCCCATGGCAATCCAGTCTGCCTCTCTCCGGTTCACACTCGCCTTTGGGATCCGGACGGTTTTCGCCTACACTTAGATACCGAGTGTGAATTCGTGGTCATTCCAAGACCACGTAAACTACCTATAAACCTACCCTGTACCTCTTCTCCTGAACACAGTGCTTTGTCGGGGCACACACACCTTCTAAAAGATCTTATGGAGTCAAATCAAAGCGAATTAAGCTGCCCGACCGACTAGGCCGGTGGCCAGGGTGAAAGACCATAGGTCCGCACGCTCTATCTCTTTCTGGGCACTTGCCGGACGGGGGCTAAGAGGTTGTAACGACCCTAGACCGCGGCGGGCGTCTCCTCGCCACTTTGGGGGATAGTCAGGTATACTGACCCCCCTAGTGGCGAGTACCCGAAAGTCTGGAAGGGAAGTTACTATCGGTTTTGTCATCTGTCTCCAATTTGGTTTTTCATGCCAAGCTTGGGGTTTGTTGTGCTGTTGTCTGTTTTCAGAATAATTTTGGTTTTCGTATTGGTTATTCCTACCATTATATCTTTCGTTATATCGAGACTGTTCGTGTCTTTGGTAGTCATTTTGCTTATAATTGCTATACTGTCTCTGTTCAAAATGATGTCTATAATGTGGTCTCATATCTCTTCTAGGGGGTTTATCGTTATAATGTTGATTATTCCTGTAGCGACCACTAACTACATAAGATAAATCACCCTATACTCTATTGCATATATATTGTAAGCAAAAGTAAAATAACATGAACTAAATGTATTATAAACAATATAAATCATTGTAAATGTGTTAAGCAATAAAAAAGGCAGAAGCCAAGTCACACGAGAAAGGTCAGCCAGGTACCCACCGGGCCTAAGAGCCAGATGCGCGAGGGTACCACAGGTCATAAACATAACAACCCTTTTGGGCCCTCTCTACCTCCAGGGCTTGTCCCCTGGCCGGGTAATAAGGCGGCGGTCACGTTCCTCACCACCGGTCACGTTCCTCACCACAGGTGTGCATGGGACCCACCGCCGACTTAGACCCTTGCATCCTCCCAGCAGGCAAGGGGAGAGTGTACTTAAGCCAGGGCTCCTGGCCCTGAAAATTAGTCTCTCACGAGTCTCTCGGGACCTTTACTCGGTGATGCTTGGTTTCCGCTCGAACTCTGAAAACTTGACTAATTCTTTATGAAACCTCTGTACCTCTTCTCCAGAACATAGTGCATTATCGGGGCACATACCTTTCAAAAGATGGAGTCAGATAGTAAAGCCGTCATGAAACGATTGCCCAGGTTATAAACTCAAACAACCCTCACTTGTCACCAGGGCTAGGGTAACCCCCCCTCGTGACGACCCGACATTCCCAATCACCTAAAACCCTATCCGTTGCCAACTTTAGCAAAATATGACGTTTAGTTTCTTTTCCCTATACTCGAGTATAGTTAGTTACATTTATAATCTACGCACATAAAAGGACAAGTATGTATTTATATGGGTTCAACTGTTTCGCTTAACAGAGTTCCCACTATTACATATTCTATCCAACTATATGTACGTATAAATAAACAATATTTAAGACCGCGAAAATGTAGAGCGATATAATGAGTTCAGTATGTATTATCCACGCCAGTTTCTTAAAGTCTTACTAAGCAATTGTGAAAATACTTTTGCATTACCGTCATTAGTCCTTGCTCCTAACAAAAAGTAAAATTCAGATGTTCAAATCGTAAATTGTTCTTGAGAAGTGACTTGAGGAATGCTGAAAAGTCGGAGATACACGGGGCTGGCATTCAATTTCAATTTCAAAATCATCTTTATTTTTAATGTAATTAAGAAGATTTTGTTATTTTTTGAATTCCTTGAAGCTGGTCTTGGATGTGGTTGAATGGCGTTAAATAATGTATTGTTTAGATTTTTAATGTTGTCCGGGTATATAATCGGTGTTCAATATTCAACCTTGCAGGAAAATTTTTAAGTTATCAATGGTGTGTGGTGAAGACATCTTCCATATTGATTACGCATTGGTTTTGGATTTTTCTGAATTTAAGGTGAGCTAGGCAGTTAAGGTATTGTGGAGGAGGCGAATCGTAGAGCAGTTTAGATCGTAATATAGTTTTGTGGATTAATATTTTAATGCATAGTGGAAGAATGTGAGAAAATAGGAGATGAATTCAGTCAATAAAGTGTGTGTATTGTCATTGATGCTCGTGTTTTAACGAGAAGGTTAGATGCTGGTCTAACGTCACTCAACTATTGTATATGCTCTAAGCAATATAATTGCTACAATTGGTATATAAGTGTTATTTATGAATATAATGTTTAATTCCGTTCCGTTTAGTCCGTCGATAAAATGAAAATACTACGGTATATGTCTTCGATGTATTTATGGATATGCCAAAATCAAGATGTTTGTTAACCAGTGTTTTTGCGACTAATTATATATTTAGTTATTGTTGTAGGGACCAGTACCACACATACTTCTGCTTATTATGTCGACCAAATCACACACAGCGAGACCCAGGGTATTCCTGAATTTACCTTTCAAATTTCAGATCTATTGGATAATAGTGACGATCACTATCGTAGGACAGACAGACATTTTTAAAAGTATATTTCTTCTTTATGGCTTTGCAATTATTTATCTTGTCCATTCCAAACTTTGTACTTGACCCTGGCAATGTTTCTTAGTTGTTCAAGTATGTTGTTCCAAAAATCTCATTTTCTTGTGCAAGAAGAGACAATACAGATCTCCTTTACTTTTACCTCAGAGGTCAAAGATCATTAAAATTTGCATCGTAGCAGAGATAACCAGTGTTACATAAATATTAAATGTCGCGGCACGAAACAAATTTAAATCAGATCTTGGCCAACTGATTATAGATAAGTGGCAGCTCAGCCATGTATTATTCATATGCCTTTTCCTTTTCGCTATTTCGCTTCCAGCTCAAATAATCTACCGTCGTAGAAAACAACCAGCGCAAAAACCATCCCTTACTCCTTGAGAGAGAGGGCTGAAATCGTATCGTATGATTGTGTGATCTCACAGGCTAGCTAGGGGTCCATTTAGCGTCTCAAAGGGATATGAGTTCTTTCTTGGATGAATTACGAAATAAGGTCTCGAGAATCGAATTAAAGAACGTATTTCTTAGCTTACAAATAGATAATTGAATTTTTATGTGGTAGGAAAATGTTTAGGTTATTAAGTAATGCAGAAATCCATAAGTATTTACTAGTAGCAATAATAATATGGTAAGTACTTATAAATATAAAGTTTGTAAATATGTACTTACTATTACTATTAATTAGTAGCTATGAAATGCATCACGCAATTGATGATTTCATTGCACCTGCAAAAATGATTTTATTAACACTGTGAGCTCATTGTTCATAGTGACTTCAGGTTTTATTTGATTGAAAATAGTTCAACTCAATTTTAGTAACAGTTTTAAAAACTTTTTACTGTTATAGTCCATGAAAATCACAACACATATTACTAATTGGGACGGCAAGACCTTTAATTTGGTTCTCTACTGAATATGATGGGAAATATTTATTCTTTTATTACTAACTGGTTGATTAATGACCCTTCATTATTTTCAAAGAACCCCTTTAATGTTAAGCATCATCGGGTCATCAATTGGAAACACCATACAAAATAGCATGCCGGTAAAATGGTCGAGTTAAACTTGCAAACAATTCCTTAAAGACAAATGAAAGTAAAAATTAAATTCATGAAGAAATAGGCGCTGGGGAGTGTGTTTAGCCCTAGGCCTTACCACTCAACCTTAAATTCGGTTTACTAAACGGGATTTGCTCCTTTTTTATTCAATTTGGTTCTCCTTTAACCTTAAGCTGAGTCAAACCCACCAAAGACCCATCATCCAAAAAAAACCCTTAGAAGTCTGTATGCTAACTATTAGGAGAAAGTACATGTTAATGACAGTTTTTACGAGTTTTCGAATTATAGTTTAAATAAATAAAACAAATTACGTATTGCTAACCACCAAGATCTTTAATTTGTACCAATACTCAAAATTAAAGAAATACATATTTTAATATCAAATAGTTAATAATGAAGCTTAGTCATGTTTTGTAGGGTTGAAATTAGTTTTTCTTTTCCAGTCGTTTCAACATCAGATTCAATTCAGGTAAAATTACATGTATCCTATATTGAGAAGGGGACTCACAAAATACAGATCAGGGGGCAGACACAAGGGTGAATTTAATGGATTCTGGTTTTGAAGAACATAACGAAACGCTAAAAATGATCAGGCCACTGATCTATGGATGATAAGCTGGAATAATTGTATATTCATGAATTTTCGTAACGATTCTGTCAGAGACGAACAAGCTCCGAAACGTCTCAAAAGTTTTATGAAAGAGGAGGAGGAGTGTGCCCGCCTTCGCCACAACAGCTTGACTTCGATTCCTGTACTGGAGAGCAAAATTTATATCTTGGCGACACTATGGAATAAAGTTGAGCAAAATCGACATCACCAACCTATCCTAATATCTTAATATTAATATTAATATTAACATAAATAATATCACCAATATACCCTAGGCAATTGAGTACATTGACGTTAAACCTAAATAGCCATCTAACCGGATAGGGTTGAAGCTGTTATCCTATTAAGGAATGAAGGCCGGACAACGCGGATATCGGCGAAGAAAACATAATGCCCTCCAGATTCTATTCAAGGGCCTCAATATCCTTTCCTTGACCTCTACACCACTATTTCTAGCGTAATACCACTTATAGCCCTTTGTTTCGCTCTCTAAAGTCTATATATAGTTTTATTCTTTTCCTTTTTATTAAAGAATTACAATTATTTATATTTTTATAAGTCCTTAGAGATTATTTATCATTAAAATTAAATAAATTAACTTCAGAACATGAATGAATCCTAAAGAAATCCTCGAGCATACGGTTGTGACCATCCCAACTCTCTTTTCCTTTTTTTTCAAAAATTAAAATTATTTATATTTTAAAAAGTCCTTAGAGATTATTTATCATTAAAATTAAATAAATTAACTTCAGAACATGAATGAACAATAAAGATATCCTCGAGCATACGGTTGTGACCATCCCAAATCTCTTTTCTGTTTTTTTCAAAAATTACAATTATTTATATTTTAAAAAGCCCTTAGAGATGATTTTTTATTAACATTAAATAAATTAACTTTAGTACGGGACGATATTCCTCTGTGAACCTAAATGAATAGAAAATATCTCCTTGAGCAAACGGTTGTAACCATCCCAACTCCATTTAACGGCTTATATCCGATTAAAATTTAGAAAGTTTTTGAAAAACATGACCGGGATTTAAACCCGGGACCTCCTGATCTCCGGTCAGGCGCTTTGCCAATATCCCTGTTCGCCCCTGCCTAGTTGATTTCCAATTTCTTTAGCTTATATCGTAAAACTCTATAAAATCAATCGTAGGAGGGAAAGTCTTTCAAAGGGGACTAAAATGTAGTCTATTTTGTACAAATTTATTAGGCTAATAGTTAGAATAAAACCAGTGAGCTTGCATGTAACAAATAAGAAATATTAATTTAAAAAATACATGGGGGGTTTTCCTAATTTTAATTTCGTGGCAATATTATAGTATTTTTACTAATATATTTCCCTTTTTTTTTCACCCACTATTTCATTGGAATCGATCTTTTTCCCCCATAAATTGTATTTTATTTAAAAAAGCGAATGCTAGGTAGATTATGTGACACTTGGTGGTCTTTCAATTGCTGTTTACCAGAGATCAGTATAATCCCCATATGGTTGTCGTCTGTGAAAGGTGACGAATGAAAATATATTCTCTCATTACTTCATAATACTGGAAAATATATTAGTAGCGCCTCACTCACCAGTAAGTTCTCTTACACTGCTGTAATAATTAAAATGCCCTTTATTATCCATAGTTACATACATTATATCATTTTAAGTTTTGTTTTTAAAATTTAAATTTTCAAGTCCGAAGAGAGGTGAATTGCTTTTAAAACGGTCTTTTGATCTACCTGCTTCGATGTATGTATGTTCATCGGTAGCAGTCATGAAATTAAGCATAAAACATGGTGTTAAAACTTATTAATAAAAGTTAATAAGTTAAATAAAACTTATTATTCCTAAGTGACAACTTAAATGCAATTTTTCGCTCCTCATGGCTAAGAAATTTTATTTGAGGCTTCAACCCAAAAATTAATTGAAATATATTTCAATTAGTTTTTGTATTTTTGAATGAGTGCACTTTAATAAATTAATGACATTCAGACTAAAGGAACGATACGGTACCCAGGCTGAAGCCTCCGTTTTAGTTTATTAAAACCAGTTGTTGTTCGCCATTGTTTTCCCCTATATCGGAAACGTTAAATGTAACCAGTTTGGCAACAACGTGCATAACCCTTTCAAGCCTAGCCTGCAACGGATTAGTTAAGCTTGTTAGCACTGTGAGTTATGAAGGCTGTTGCTTCAATGCTTTTAATTACGACCGGCTAACAGAAAAATCCTTCTTTTACATTAATTAATTTGTTATTGCTTCCACATTTCAGCAGCTCTGCACTGAAGAAGTTTCTTTGCAACTAAATGGTGCATTAATAGATACTACATACATATATAAATAAATAAGAAAATAATTTAGAAAATTTATAATTATAAAACATCAAAAAACAAATCAATAATAATAGTATACAAAGTTATATAGTCAGAAGTATTCCGTTTTTAATTTCCTTCTTCTTTTAGAGGCATCATTGACGTCCCACTGTGATTGTTCTGTTTTGTGTTTTCAATTTTGTTTTGTGTCTATGACTTTGTTAAAGTCAGTTATATAATTAGCAAGTAGTTTGCGTTTAGGACAATTGTCCGTTTGTAAGTATACTTTCAGCGATTTGTTGCCCCCTACAAACCATGTATACCAGCATGATGAATACATGGCCATAAATCTGGTGCTCGTAAGTATTTTCAGTTCGGACACAAAAACTGTTTTGATTATCAAAAGATTCCGAATCGGAGGGGGTAATGACCAAATTAGCTATGAGTAATATGCGTTTTATTTAATCAAAAATATCAAAAAATCTGCTATTATCGTTAACTTAACCAAAGGTTTTTTTTCGGAAACATAATATTTTTCATGTTAGTTCTATTAGCTGATGCCAACATTAACAGCCACCTCATGAAAATAAACAATATTAATCAATTCCATACAAAGTAATTTTTTTTTTTAATGGGAGATATTATTGTATTGGTTCGCTGTTTATATTAATACAATTCGATTAATTTTAAGTCATCATTTTTTTTAATTTTTGTAATTACATAGTAATAAATAAGAAGTATTTTTTTTCTTCCATGGGAGTTCCAAATACACAATATAAATGCACACAGTTGAAGGAAATTTATTTGAATAACAATGAAAACAATGTGTGATGTGCACATTTTTGAATTCCATGAAATGGGCCTTTGATGGGTTTTCATATTTACATTTTTAATGTTGTCGTATAATTTTATTTGTTGTTAGCTGGTGTTTCGATATTTAGTCTTGGAGCAAAGTCCTTTAAATTATCAACGGTTTACGATCAAGACTTTTTCATATTATTTTTTTTGATGAGGCATCGTTTTCGAATTTTTCTGAGTTTAAGTTAAAATGAGGAGTTAAGGAACTGTAGAGGAAAAGCGTAATGTAGTTTTGGTCGTGATATGGCTTCGTAGATTGTTACTTTAAGACGAAGTGGAAGAGTAGGATAAATTTGAAGATGGTGATTCAGTCGGTAAAGTCCGTGTAATTATTGCTCGTGTTCGACATAGGAAATACTGAATTGTTCTTCGAAGATACACTTTGTAAATATGTACAGATTACTGCGGTATTGTAGCTAAGGTAAGCGTGTAATGGATGTATATGACGGTATGATGATGAAAGAATGGCAATTAGTAGCCATATCTGAGCAAACATGCACAGAAGACATGAAAAAACGTGGGGAGTTATGCATCAGGTTGAGAGTCAATAGCACGAACTTGACCCGTAGCTAACCCGTGATTTCCAGCAAAACCAGCTCGGCACACCAGTACGACCCAGTTACGTCAGCTCACACACCAACTTTCAAATGAGTAATCGTTTATTTTCGTTGTTTCATTTTTTATTTTTTCCATCGAGTATTTCAAATGGATTTGGAAGTGGACTCCAATGCAGCTTGGTTAATGCATTAATTTCCACAGAGATGACAAGGGCAAACTAGATGATCCAAGAATCAGTTGTCTCACCCCTTGAATTTTTTACATATTATTAAACGAAATTAAAGTCGTAGAGAGTAAAGGAACGATTTAGAGAGCTCGTGAAATAATGATTTTGAGAAAAACAACTCGGTCACTAAGCATTACCTTATCAAAGCAAATTGTAAATTGCCACTTATTGGATTCGGCTGGAACGCCAATACTCTAACGCGTGTCCTGGTCTTGTGCTCGTAGCCATGGGGAAAACCAGATCATTAAATCTTAAATATCTTCTGTACAGCGAAAAAGTTTAAAACTCAGATGAGAAAAACGGGTCAGCTAATAGATACTGTTCCATACTTATCAGCATTCATTTTTTTGCACTTATTTCCCGTAAACAAACCGTACACAAGCAAATACGGGGGTATTGCTAAATGCACTTTTTTTATGGCACGCAGACAGAGATATGAAACATTGATACAATCTTCTCTACTGAAAACGTTTGAAAATGAAGTACAAGGTGACATGCTCAAAGTATACACAGACTTTCCAACACAATCGATTGTAATTGCAATAAAAAAATTAATTACATCGCAAAGTAATAAATTAATACGTTTCATAAAGATAATATTGTGTAATATACCAACATAGTAAGTTACACAAGCACAACGCTTATCTCTAATATTCTTTTAATTTAATCAAAATAAGGGCTTATTACAATAATAAATATATGAATAGATTAGCATTTTGAAGGCGCTTTCTAGTTTAAGGACATGTCTATCTGACCAATAATAAGAAATGTGCGGACCGGTGTATTTATGTCACATAGGAAATAATATTCGTGATATAAGTCGTGGTGCCCAGAGAAGGGGGTGGTAACCTGCAGATAGCCCAACCTTCCCGCCCTAAGTTACTTTATTGATTAATAAAACCAATTGCTTCTACACGTCTACGTCATTATTAACTTTCATCTTAACTGTCTCGACTATGCTACTCGACTGAAACGAAACCAAAATATGATTTAATACAAACTTATTGAAATGTACCAAAACGTTTTCACACTGTAAATGAAGAAATAGCATATTTCCATTAATTGGATATAAAAAAGTAAAACACAACAATTTTAATTTAAAGTGACGTGATAAACTACAGGAAAGGGATAATAAATATCATCAAGTATCAACATGTCTACTTACCGGCTGAATAAAAAAAAAAAGAGGAATGTTTGCAATAACGTGGTTACTGGATATACGAGTATCTAGGATGCATGGGAAACAACCCAATCTTATATCTAGGATGTATCCTGGAGTATATCCAGGGACATGAAGTCTCATTTAGTAACATTTATGCCATCAAGCCACTAAGAGGAGTATCTTGGCAGAAATGACTAGTTTTTTTTTGTCGGAAATGTTATTTGCATCTTAAGAACAGTACTTTGTATGTTCCACCAACATTTGCCACATTACGCATATTCTATTCTATATTTATTGTTAGAATTTTATTTTGAAAGGATCGGGTCTTCATCGTAGGAAATTACAATGCCCAACTCCGTGGATATGGGGCCTGGCTATGACTTCGACTTCATTCTAACCCAATAAACTGAACTAATGATTCTTGAGAGACAGATAATATCATTATTACTACTGCACCAAGGCAAACCAACGCATAAGGAGTAGGCAGATCAGGGCGTCAGATCTCATTAATGGAATTCAGAAAAGGCAACTGAACTCAAAATCAATCACAGTCAACTAATGAACATACTACCACCGTATCGAAACCCTTATGCATAATCGCAAACCATTAGGCGCACATATTATGTCAATGGAAAGCAATAATAATTGTAACCCCTTGCCCCCCCTCCTTATATACATCACTAATTTAATGTATATTCATCAACATAAACTATATGCCTGCAATGGAACCAATCTATATCAAACTAAGTGCTAACATATAATTTTAAAGACACTATATTTCCTTTCTTTTATTTTTCTACATACCATCTTTTATTATTCTTTTACAAACCTACTATAGTCGACTTACTTACTTATATTTTAGTCTATAATACCCATGTGCTTAACCTAAAAACTTTACCATTAATATTTACAAAACCTCATCAACGACAGAACCATACTTTACAACCCAACCTTTCTCTCTCGCTCCCAAAACCAAACTGCCTCTTGTGCCCTCAAAACAAATAACTCTCTCCCTGCTAGTTCCTTTAATCACCCATGAATGGCGAATTTCCCGCAGGTAATTTCATGTAATTATCAATATTATTATGTACTCGGTTCAGAAAAGGCGTAAGTTTGGTAACATCAATAAGAAATTTATCATTCTTCTTAGGATTTGAACCAGGAGAGGGGAAAAACACGTATTTTTAATAAAAATGCAAATGTTTATAATACAATTCCAACAAAATCCCCTATTTTGGGTATTCAATTTAGTACCACCTTGTGTTATATTGTATTAATGGAAATAAGTGGATTTAGTTCAAAATAATTCATGGTAAACTCCCAAATAATAATTACCCATAAGTATAAACAGATGCATTATGGGGATTATTGTTACCGTCAACTATCAACCTTTGTAAAACTTATTTGTGATGTGCTGGTTGCGCGGAAAAATTATTTAATGGATCAATTACTTTGTCTCTCTAAACAATGTTGTCTAAACTTTTACAATTGTGTTACACAATCCCTTTCAAAAGAGCTGTGAAGAAAACATAACACGTGATACATTACACTATATGACGGATCATTGATAATTTAAATTAATACAATATAAAACTGTGCAAAATATTATAGCCTATACTTTTAACAAAAGAATCTACACATATATTCTATTTGCTAGATACTTATTATTTTAAATTATCTATTATTCATTATATATTGTAATGCACTATGTTTAATTAATTTGTATCAATATTGGGCAGATGAAGTTATTGGTTCATTCTCGAACACTTAGGCCTTAGGGTCGAAGAACAAGACAAAAATTTAATTTAATTGTTTTCTATCTTTACTCACTAGATTAGATATGGGTGGTTCCTCTTGATAAGATATTCTTCCTTCTCTAAACGATTGTATGCAAACAGAAATGCATTATATAATCTTCCACCACTATTATTCACATTTTAAAAGTACTTTTCTTATCCTAACTTATTAATAAATAGAATAATGAAAAAAACAACAAGGGTGTGAATTTCATTTTAATAATACATTTATGGTGGACGTATACACTGACGTGATGTAGGTCCAGGTGATGGAATATCTCAATCTAAAGAAAATTAGTTTGAGTTATTTAGTTTTCTGTAATAGGTCTAAAATATTGTATTCAGGATATCCAGGAAAGGAATTTAATTGAAACCATAAGCCGTAATAATTGATTTTATGACTTTTCATAAAAGTTTTTTTTTGTTTTTACAGAAACCCTTGTCTGTCTGGTGTTAGTGACTCCCGAATTCAAACAAGAGATATGAAACTTTTCGCGGTGGTCCAATTATATAAAAGGAATACATGGAAAATATAGCGATCTATATAGAGCAGGATAAAATTCAATAATTGGAAGTCTGGTATTCAAATAAAAGATCTCAACAACCTCATCATTTAGCTGTTGTTTCGAAATCAGCAAGTTACGTTGAAATTACATCATTAAAAAAACAGATAAATACTTAATCATATAATAATTTTTTGACAAATAAATAAATGTGATAATATCTTATTGCATTATCGGATGTGCTCTACATTAAAATACTAACAAAAGACTAGATATGATTGATTATTGCAAACTCTTTATCAGAAAAAATAATATACTATTAGATGTCACAATAAATTTTCAAGGAATGCACAAGTAGCATGCATAATATAAATATTAACATAGCTCAATTAGCTCGTACATAAAAGAAAAATCGTACATTGAACGTAACAAAAAAATGTATACTTAATTACTTTTTTTGAGACCGTAGATAAATGAGATGTGTTCCCAGAAAGCGTAAATAATGACGTAGAATGATGTCGGGATAGTTTTATACTTTGCAATGATTTATTTAAATGGTTCAAGTAATCATTCCGTAATCTTCACAAAACTCATTCTCCGGTTAATTAATATTAAAGTGGCAATATCTTCGTAATCTGTGGTAATCAGCGAGTACTGACCTGCAGTAAGTGTTGTTGACTTGATGTTATATGGTGTGAGGCCGACCTCCCCATTCTCTCTTCATTTCCTTTTTCCCAGTCAGTTCTCTTGCAATTTCTTACAACCACCATATATATTTTTCTAATTTTAATATCACTAGTTATGTTTCTATTATCTGTACGGTAGTCAATCAACTTTACAGGATAAAATATTAGCCACCCCAGAGACTTAAAATCCTTGTCAAAGACGAAATCGTTTAAGGGAAATTTTATAATTTTAAATTTATCAAGTATATGTTAAACCAACTTTATAATTGTAAGGTTGATGAAGGTTAAATAAAAACAAAATTGTAGTACGTATAATTTATAATTACGAATATACAGTACCTTTAAGTACAAAATTGCCTTCAGATATATAATTGGCAAATTCTGATCAATTTTGGATTTAAAATAATTAAATAAAATAAATTTTGCTACATTACAATGAAAAATCACATTAAAAACAATTTATCACTATTGTATAACTTAATCAAAACATAACTCTGATACAAACTTAGAATTCTATTTTTGCAATATAAATATTCTTATTTTGAATAGATTTTTGAGAAAACATAAGAGAAAATCCTAAACCCGATGTTATCAGAAACTGTCACAATAGTCATGAAGAAACATATAATGAGGTATTAACTCATTAGCTCATTAATAAATAATTTCTACATCACACATATTAACCTGAGTGATTTATATGATACAATAGGTCCTACCAATAAAATGGAGCAATACTAAGATGCCTTTCCAGTAATTTTTGCGGCTGGAAAATCACAAGACAATACAGCATACTCAAGAGAACAGTCGGAAGATAAGAGAGCTGAAAAGCAGGTGCCCGTGTTTATTAACATCAGAATGGGAATGTAGGTGCGGTTTGGGCCGATCCCGAGCTCGGAATTCAAACAAACGGATGCCGTTATGATATAGAGCGAACAGAGAAGAGAGGACACTAGTGGGTCGGGGACAGGTACCTCGGCTGGAAGTGAGGCTGGTCGCCCCAGGCCATGACGTCCTTCTTGGCATCCTTCCGCTCGTAGGTGACCTTTGCATGGGCGATCTCCATCTGGGGCCCTCCGGTTCTCACACCGCTCAACTTCGCGGAGGTGGTCGTCTTATGCTGGCTGCGGCATCTGCAAGGGTCATGCTTGTCCAGGTAGTGGGCCAGCGTGTCCCAGCCCCCTCCAACCCGCACCATCACGTGGTTCCTCAGCAAACGCACAAAGATGAGCACCTTGGTGTCTCCGATCCGGTACTTCCCTTCCGATACCCGCACCATCTGGAACTGAGTTGGGCACTTGCACATCTGCACCTGTACGCGCACCATCTCGTCCAGGCTCTTGAGGTCATTGGTGACGATCTGCGGTGTCGCTGCACCCACTTCACACTCTTCGTCGCTGGCAGAGTCTGCTGTCTCCCCGTTCTCCGTTCTCGCGATTTCTTTTTCTATCTCCCTTTCCATCAGCACAAGCATTGGAGCTGGCATTCCGTACTTGGTGCCCTGCCTCGCCAGCTCTAGAAGGCACAGTATCACATTCTTTTCGTTTTTCAATAGAATCAGATCGTCCGTTTCGAATAGTAAACAGTCTATTATACCTAAAGCATGCCGGCACCACGCTATGAAATTCGACACATTGTCACGGGCGAAGAACGTACCTTGTTTGGCGCTGTTGAAACATCTTACCGGAGGGTGTCTCAACACATTTATGGCATCTGCATTTTCCGATTTACCAACGTTCTGTCGCCAAGTGATGTACCTCTCGGCAAAACTTCTGACATTATTGGCGTGCTTGCAAAGGGCGACCCCAGTGTCGAGTCGGTCCCAGAAGTTTTCAACGTTGATGTAGAGATCTGAGTACAAGTTGTTCAGCCACTCTGCGAGGTCCTCCTTCATAGCGTAGAGATACTCCTCGGAAGACTTGAAGGGCCGGAACGGCCGCTGCTCAACCATGACCGCCATGACGAAGATCGCGGCTACGACTGAGCCGCTGGCATGAGGAAGCGAGTGGAGGTCGCCAAGAGAGGAACCCGACTAAAACAGGTCCATATGCGGATAAGCCGAGGAGTAGTCCTTGACTGAAAAGGTACTGGCTGTTCTCCAGGGTACCCCGGGCCGGCCCCCACCACTGCCCCCACCCTCCGCCGGCCGCTCACTGCGCGCTGCGATTACCCTACGCTTTCTCCCTCCACCTCAAGTCACGTAGTTCAAATATTGGAGAAATTTTTCACGCCCCCTCTTACCTTTAGCCCTCTCTCGTATAGTTGCTTAAATAATCTAGACCTCTTTTAACGATTTCCCTTCTTGCGAAAGTTTAATATTGCAGTTTTTCTACTTTATGTTGCTTTCCTTCATATTTTATTTTAGTAACATATTTTAAGATTAAGTTATGATGGTGTAAACTTACAAAAAAGAAACATTGAGTTGACCTAGATGACAGTAGGTTGGAAGAAGGAGGTGGATCGATGGGTAAAGGGGTGGGACAGGGCACCCCTAGAGATACGGAGCACAATTGACTCCCTGACCTCAGATAGTGCGCCTCCTATCATAGGTGTTCTTCTTATGGTTATTTATCTAACAGTGACTTTTATCTCTTTTGAAGAACTACATCTTACCATGTGCACATGAGCAATTAATTATTCATGATGGGCCACGATAACGATTTCAAAATCTGTGCCGTGACCTTCCTGTACTGAGACAAGGCCAACGTGGACAAGTAGCACGGTCAGTTCTATTTAGTCCTCAGAACAGTTTTTTTTTTGTTTTCTTGAACGGATTATCAGCTTATTTATTAAAGTAACTACTCTATTATTTTCAAGAAGTGAACCCTGTCCAGAACCTTGGGACACCCTTAGGAACACAACAATTTTTTACGGACCAATATTGTTTACATCATGAATTACAACGTTGCTTATAGAAGCGGAATAAAGGAAGCAAAACATAAAGAAACAATATCGAAGGATACTTACGGGTTTCCACGTGACCTTCTTAAGTATATTAAATTATCTTTTTTAAAAAAACCTGCTTTTTTTTTTTTCATTTCGTAAAATATATCTACTCATTTTCAGTAAAAAAAAAAGTAAATAAGTAAAACACTATATACAAAATAAAAAACCTTATAGAAATCAGGTGAAACGGCATTAAATACCTCTTCTCCGTCCTTTACACCACCGATAAGGGACGTACACCAGCCTTATCATGCGAGAAAAAAGAGTTTCACATCTAAAATAGCGTCAATTTTCCACATATAATTTTTCTTTTAAGCTTTCCGTTATTGTATTATAGACAAAAACGAAGCAGGATTTGTCAAGGTGTAGCGGAATATACTTTTAAAATTTAAAAACGTTTGAATAATTTTTAACTATTCCGCTCTTGAATGAAAATAGAGCCTCTCCCTTGGGGATGGGTTACAGTTTACCAATTGCTATCGAAATCTTATCTTGCTCGAACTTGATTAAAAGTGCTCCTATTTGTACTTATCAATGAATTTGTCCATAAATAATAGTTGAATAGGTTACAAAGAGATGAATAGGTTAATCGTCTTAGCCAATGTCAGATACGATATAACGAATGGAATATCAGTTGACAAACATAAGTATAAGATCACTTAGCTAAAGCGTCTTAATAATCCAATAAATAGCGATAAATTTATGTTTTGTTGGAAAATAGACGTCACAATAAATAATGAATGGGTAATTTATATCATTATTATGATTAAATGTGTTTCATTCATGATAGGAAAGACAGGAGCATTCCCCGTGAAGTGGACGCTCGCACAATAGCTAGTCTATAGGACACGGAAAAGGAAGGGGTATAATAAAAATAACGCTCTCCAGGAGGG
Source organism: Acanthosoma haemorrhoidale (assembly GCA_930367205.1). Lineage (NCBI taxonomy): Eukaryota > Metazoa > Arthropoda > Insecta > Hemiptera > Acanthosomatidae > Acanthosoma > Acanthosoma haemorrhoidale. Next base: position 57,041,909 of record OV884013.1, read on the forward strand.
CCGACTGCTGGTGAAAGTCCATTGAGCCAACTACAATAAACCTTTTGTATCACGTAGTAACCGCTTATAACTCCATACAAGCAACTTATAGAAATAAACTGAATTACTACGCCGAGTTCGAAAGGTTGGGTATTATTTAGAAATAATTATGGGATAATTTTCTTCGTCTGTCAGTCAGTATGGCATTGAAATGTTGATAGTATAATTCATGCACCACGTATTATTCTTATTAGCTGTTGGTTTTTGAATTAATAATTTTACCCTGAATCCCAAAGGGTTTTAACGTAATATTTTAGCAATTATATCTTCAAAAATACCATTTTCTGAAACGAAAGAAGATGAACTAACGTGAAACCATTAATAAGAGGAATAGACAATTACAGTAAGCTATACCCTCTAAAGATACATCTACAAACGTAAAGCATATATTCGTGGAATAACGTTAAGAAAATAAAATTTATAACTACGTAATTAATTTTGTTAACTTATCTTTTTTATAGTTTATTTAGTAGTATTATGTATTTTTTTATTTTTGTTTTATTATGTACAGTTTTGTAACGTTTTTAATACTTTTAAAGATTTCCATCACTTATTACATTACCACTAAAAAAATGAATGCAGTGTACACATGTATACTATCTAATTCACTGTCTATGTATTATTTTATAACTTCTGCAAAATTTTATGCATGTAAATAATAAATAACGTGTATATAGCAGGAAAAAAATGGCAACTAAAAATAATGAAAAAAACATTGAGAAAAGTAATTAACACTATTTCCCCCCTACTTACTCGTATGGAGCTCATGAGAATACTATACACGTTTAGTATAGATATAAAATATAAAACAATGAAAAAAATATAATAACACTTCTTCTCCATATTAACACATCTTTAGGATCTTAGAAAAAAGGCAGATAAATACATACATATATATATATTGTAACATTCATGATATTTGAGAATATCATGACCAGCCACCCTCCCACTTTGTCCAGCATCTGCCCTTATGCTCTTAGGAGTGGGGATGAGATAAAGGGCCAGTCTTAGCTAAGAGCCAGAGAGCAAAGCAGAGCAAGCTCCCGTTCCGTTGACGGTCATCAACACAAGCAGAGGAGAAGAAGAAGAAGAAGAAGAAGAAGAAGAAGATTACTCGGATATCATCGATTGGGTGATATTGATATTGTTTTTTTATTATGGATCCATTGAAAGGGATTGAGCTCAATTCTCAATTTTCATTTTTTTTATATAACTAATTAGTAGTAACTATCCTTGTTCAAAAGGAATTGAATATTTTTATATAATTTATGTCAGCACTATTTATAATTATAAGTATTTGTTATAACCATTTTACTTGTATATATTTCACAATTCCCAGTTTCTCAATTTATTAATAACTATAACATTAGCCTTGAGATCGGGCGATTCAATCGGGATAATTTCCTATGTCCAAGACATAAAAACAAGTTGAATTAAAGATCTCATGACGGACCTACCAAATTAGTTAAGGTCAATTGATATAATAAATTAGAAAATAAAATGGTAAAAAATGAGGTAGGTTTCAATATATATATATATATATGTATATATATATGTGATAACGTCATTGCGTATCCATGTACACGACTGGGTAGAAAGCGTGGCAACATTATACTAAGCAACATCTAATAAAATAAGATAATAAAAACAAACATGAAATGTGTAGAGGGCAATGACAAAGCCAAATGTAACTTAAAAAAAAAAAGCTTGAGTCTCCCCCAAAATATCTTTTATTGTTGATAATACATAATTAATACAAATCATAATAATAAATATCATTTAATAATCAGAATTAAATGAAAACAAGAAAAAAGATGTGGACTGTGTGTAAGTTGCTTCTTATACCACACATAATTGAATACTTAATACTGGAATTAACCCAGAATATAATATATTTACTAATAAACAAAAAAATAATGAAATAGGGGGTAGCCAGCCACCCTTGGTCATAATTAGACTATTATTAAAAACTAATGAAAATAATAATATCACAATTATTATGACCAAGAGGTGAAATTAAAGGGGATTCTTGAAATTAATTTCTTTTAAGTGGTGAAATCAAAGTGTAGGTCATAAATAACATATCTGCTATTATAGCCTGTTTGTTAGGCTTCTTATCCACGCCGGAGCTACATTACTTTTCCTGGCGCTTGTTGTTTTCCCTCCCCACTGGAGATCCCGGGCCGCCTGCTGCTGCTGTTGTTTCCCTAGCGGACCTAACACGATCAGTGTAAATGTCATTATTTGTTATGTCATTACATTCATGATCCTTTTATCATTATTCCTTCATTACCTTTCCATCTTACACGATCATTTGGAATGACATTACTTTTCATCGGTATGTTGATAAGTAATTATGAAAGACTTATGAAGGTAATGCCATTAATACAGATCGTGTAAGGTCCGCTTAGTGGAAATGCCGGCCAGAACGACAGCTGTCTTAAGAGGAAGTGGGACAGCGATCTCTAGATGCGCTCTCAAGGACGTCGAGTCAAAGACAAGAAGGATTCGACATCGTCTCCATAATGGAGATACCAGTCTGATACCGATGCTCTCTGAAAGACGTTCTTATCTGATAAGATAAGGCAATAGTATTTCTGCGAGAGAATAACGCGTAGTACCTTATGTGTAAGTAACTCAATATAACACTTAATACGCGCTTAAACCCAAAATTCACAATAATGTAAAATAATACTAAAACTAAACAAATATAACTGAGAAGAGTAGTCCAGAAATATCAAAAGACAGGTGTCTCTTTTTTAGCGATGCTCTTTAGAGTAACATCGTATTATGTTAAAAATCTTCGTGACTAATCGATGAGCTCCAGGTATAATAAGTTTTTAATAAACTGACTCAGATACCTTTGATGTCTCAACTTTCTACGTCTTTACTTTCGGTTATTTACAATACGGTTTAAACAAATTAGTAAATGAGGAATAAATTGCATGTTTTGACATAATGGGAGAAACATAGTAAATCAACTGATCCTTGGATTCGTTCTGATGTATTTATTTAGCTAGGCTAGCGAATTGCATCAAATACACAACCGTCAATTTTCCACATCGCTCCAATACAAAACACGTTATGACGGAAACTGATCTATTGACAGGACAGACGGAATCATCGTTTGAAATAACTAAAATAAAAAGCGCACCGTTTGGTTAAAAAAGAGAGTGCCATTATGCTACATACCACAACGAGGATCATTATGTCCGATAAAAAAAAAAAACCTTTACATAACGTTGAGTAACATTTCCCCTTAATAACGCGAAACTAATCGAGATAACATAGCGTAGAGGAGTGTTTCTTAGCGCACCGGTAACACTTACCCCAGTCCCCACCGTTACTGAGCAGCCGCGCTACACATGGACACAACATATTTATATTATGCCATACAACAACGAGAATCTTTATTACGATAAAATTATAACCTGCCTCATTGTGCAGTGATTGTGATCATTATCATCATTTATATTATTAATAAGTACGTTTGAGCCATAATAGTGAACATTGAATGAAGTAAACCGATTCATCAATAGATCAGCGGCCTCACTATTTCGTCTTGTAAATCAAAGATTTTTCCCGACTGAAAGTTCGTTGCATAAAATCATAATAACGTACAGTATAGAAGCCGAAGGAACAATCTCAAGAGGTGTCCAAGGTACGGGCTCCTTGGCTCCTTGGGTACGGGACACAATTCATAGTCTCCCGAATAATAGTTCACTTAAACGGCAACACATATTACATATTATTAATCTGGAAGTTACAACCGCGTGACCGACCTAAGGAAGGATGAAATACGAAATTGTCCTCTTTCTCACCCTGCAAAATTTGAAGAATTTCCGTTGCGTTTAAAGAGACTTAAAAAGATAGGGACTGAAGTAATGATGTTAATTCCTCCTTCTAATTATAGATTGACCAACAAAGACCGAAATCACATATCGTCAGTACAAATGAAAATTTAGAAACATGAAAAATCGTGATTTTTTTTCGTTACATTACAACTATTTTTGTTGAGAATTTTATCAATATTCTAGATATGCATTTTGAAAATAAGCCAATAATTGATAAGATTAGACCTAGAACGAAGGCAATGGAAAAAAGGTAGTTCAAAATGTAACTGTTTTTGGCTCTCCTTAAAATCTGCACTTTTGCTATTCCCATGTTTACATTTGTATTAACGTTATTGTTAATAAATTTATTTGATTTGAGGAGGTAATAAAGCAACTCATTTTAACCAAAATCGGAGATTAGAAGTTTTCATTGAAGAGGAACATCAAACCCTATGGTTTAATGATTTTTCAAAATATGTTTGTGAGAACTCTCATATAAGTGGCCTAATATTTAGGACTCCAGATTTATGATACAATGGTTTTTGATTCAAACTGTAGGGGCGGATGCATTTTTTTTTTCATAAATAGAATGATGTAGATGATTCAACATAAAACCTCCCAGGATGCGGAAAAAATAAATTACAATTTTGGAAAAATAATAAATGAGAGATCTCAAGAAAGGCCATCACGGGTTATTATTTTGTACGATCTGACAACTGGTCCGGCTTGTTGCCTTCTAATTAGTTGCAGTCTTTATATAATTTTGATCAAATATAAACAGGAACTTAACATGGTAAATATAACTTTTGTCAAACGCTGTTTTCCGTGGGCTAAAAATGCGCAGTGTGTCAGAGAAATGACTAATATAAATATAATAAATCGTCACATCAGCAACATAAATGATATAACAAATAGAAAGGAATTCCCTGAATCATATGAAACGTTTGTATGTGCATTGCATTGTCTGATTCAGCGAATCACAATAATACTAAAATAAAATTTGTTTATGCAAGTGCACATTTGAGTGATCCGGAAGAAATCGTAACTAACCAAGCATCCATCATTTTACTATGAATCGTGCTTTAATCTAGGATAGAAATTCAAAGTCTGTTAAAGAAAATGAAACGGTCATGAAATTTTTAGCATTTACTATTCAAACTAGAAGCCGTTATGTTCTCATCCGCGTGTAATGTCCACTGTGAGCCAGAAATGTTGAAATTTTAAGGTTCCATTTGAAATTGGGAAGGCTTGAAAAATGAAGGCATCTCAATAAAACATGATCAAGTGTAATTAATTAAATTATTGCTTGACACTTAAAACAGGTTTGTACTTCTGACGTACATGCTTTCCAGGGGTTAGTCTTCTGATTCTGAAAAAAAAATTTGAAACCGACAAGTGTGTTATTCAACATGTGAGGCCTTAAATTATCTGAAATATCTTGTACTATATTATAATTATCACTGTCTAATACAGATGCTTAATTCTTTTTTTTACAATATATTCCTTAAGAAAACATTTTTCCACTTTAAATCCATCCCGAAAAAATTTCTTATATCAATTTTTCATTTATAGACGAATCCAATCTTTAGTAATTGGAAAAAAAAAACCCAAATCCATTTGGCTTATGATTATTAATAATTATAAATAATAGTGTGGCCAATAGCACAATAAAAATTCTCATTCAAGCGTTTACTCAGCTCTTTTCTACACTTAAAATTTTATTCGTAATTCTCGTTGCGAACAGTGTAGCTAAGATCCCGACATCCTGCTGATCGTCGCTCGTACAATCAGTACTGCAGATTGGTAAAGCGGAAATTGGTATCCTTTCGTTCCGATTCTTTTAATTCTCTCTCTCTGTCTACCAGGGATAACTCTGTGAAATGTAACTAAAAAAATCCTTAAATATCATCCGGATTCACACCCACTCCGTCGTGATGATGGGTCCTTGGCGGCTTCGGATGGGGATAGGTCGGAGGAATTTGCTCTGCATCTTACCATACTTTCACACCTCACCTTTCTCATAAGCCATACTCATGGCACAACTGTTGAAGATTTTCTAACTTCACCTATCCCTCTCTCACTTCCACCAAAAGCCGTTAACCCCTCTGAGGTAAAATACTTTCTGAAAAACTTACCTTACTGAAAACCCCCTGGATATGATCTCCTTACTCCTCAAATTATCAAACAACTTCCTCCAAGAGCCATAATCTTCCTAACCTATATATATATATATAATTGCATTATCCGAACGACGCACTTTCCTCTCCTCTGGAAACATTCCATTATTGTCCTATTCGCAAAACCCGGTAAACCACCCATTGACGCCTCATCTAATCGTCCAATTAGCCTACTCCCTATCCTCTCAAAAATATTTGAAAAACTCCTCTTAAAACGCCTACTTCCAATTGTTGAATCCAAAAACCTTTATCCTACTCACCAGTTTGGTTTCCGTCTACGACATTTCACTGCTCAGCAAGACCTTCGCGTTGTTGATTACATATCTTCAGCCCTTGAAACCAAACAGTATTGCACTGCTGCATTACTGCCCATCGCTCAAGCTTTTGACAGGGTTTGGCACGCAGGTTTTGCTTTACAAGCTCAAAAGATATTTACCACAGACCCTTTTCCTAATCCTACAGTCCTACCTTTCAAACCGCTTCTACCAAGTCCGCTGTGGTTTAGAATATTCTAATTACTATCCCATAAAAGCAGGAGTTCCGCAGGGGACCGTTCTGGGTCCTATCTTCTATAACCTATACACCTCCGATGTCCCCTCTACCCCAAATACCTTCTTGGCCCCATTTGCAGATGACACTGTAGTCTTGTTGATCTGATTGGGATCCCGATATAGCATCCCATAACCTTCAAAAACACCTTGATGAGATCGAGCATTGGTGCAACCAATGGTGGATTGAAGTTAATGAAGCAAAAGGTTCCCACATTATCTTCACCCTCTGCCGCAAGTCTTGTCCTCTCGACAAACGGCTGACCTGGAACCCACATACGAGGCTAAAAAGACAAGAACTAAACAGAAGCTCTGGACAGACTACTTCAACGGACATCGCATCTCTCAATAGAAAACAAATTACTAATTTACAAAGATATACTTTGTACTTTGTACTTAAGCCCATCTGGACATACGGAATAGAGCTACGGGGGCAGCAAAAAAGTCGAACATCAAGCGAATTCAATAGAAATTCCTGAGAACAATAGTAAATTCCCCTTATTACGTCAGCAACAAAACTCTTCATAACGATCTGGATATACCTTACATTCTTGAACTCATTCCTTCCAAGTTCACGAAATTACAAAGCAACCTAGCCAACCACCCTAATCCCCGAGCACAGTCATTGCACCGTACCACTCATCCCTATAATCCTCCTCGGAGACTAAAACGGCAATTGCCTCGTGACCTGCTATAACTGCGTGACAGTGGGAGTCCTGACGATGGCCAGTTTCTCCAATCATGTCCTGAGTGTACGAGTATATGGCTCTCACGCTCTTGGTCAGCCTCCGCTGGCTCGTATCCGGTGACGTGGCTGACGGAGGAGCGTGGGGGACTTCCCAAGACTCCGCTTCTTCTCTGACATGCGAGGGAGGTGACAGCCTGTGGATTTGGGAGGTCTCCGGGCTGTTTGTAAATAGTGTATGAATGAGCGATTGAATGAAAAATTGTAAATATGGTATGAATGAGATCATTTATCACAATTACTAATTGCCCAATAAGGCAGATTTTTATTTTATCATAATAAAGCTGTTTTAATAATTCTCGTTGCACTACATTGTCGCCTGTTTTTTTTTCATTCATTTGACAAATTTGTTGAAAATGATTGCTATTTTATTTTATTCATTCAAACCAGTACGCTCATCCACTATGTTCACGGCGATTTCACAATAAATCAGCGTACTATTCATATTGGACCAAAACCGTTGAAAGGAAACAATCACAACCTTCAATCCAGCTAACTAACACTCCAATTTTTTATTATGTGAGTACGTTTCCGATTTTTTTCATTTAAATCTCTGCCATACTTACTCTACAGGCCATTTTCCAATAACCACAAGGAAGCTAGTTAAAGTATCCCGCAAAATTATTTTGAACATAATTCTGTATCAACAATAAAAGGGGTTTAATTAAAATCACATTGTCAAGAATCTTATATAAAATGTGATCAATAACAGAAAACAATTTAAAAGCATCAATAAATATAACAATATCTGTTTTTATCTCTGAATGACTGATAAATGTACAATCGGAAATTTTATCAGTCGATAACTTATAAAGAACACTCCGTACTTCAAGTATCGCCATATTTCGTCCGCACAAAATAAATTATTCAGGATGTAGATACCTGATGAGGAGAACTAAATGTATTTATTATTTAACGTATTATTATTTCATTAAACAGTTCTTACCAAATTAATTGATCCGAGGATCAGTTGCGTCGCCATTTATCCCCCATTAGACTAAATATTTAATTTGTGCAGTGACCACACGTTGTTTATAACAATTAAAATAAATTTGAATTCTTGGAAATATATATATGAACAGAATCAAGGAAGTCCAACGGAACAGTATGGCGATGGAACACATTTCCGGCAGGAGTCTCCGCGTCAGTTTATTAAATAATTATCAGATTATTGTGAAAAACCTAATGAGTATTTTTGAAGAAAGATGTCTCATTTGTTAAACCATCTCGGGCACTGAAAATAGCCTCTTCAAGAAATAAATTAATTTATATATACATTAATATTAACACAAAAAACGTATCAAAACCGGCGTGAATCATGAACCGTTTCTATGATGGATTGGTTTTAGTGGTCATACTAGGCAGAAAGATTCAATACTACCATCCCATACCCCGGATGAACCTTTGGCATCTGCATCCCCCTTTGGCTTTTATAACTGTACCCAATATAGAATATGTCCTTACCAAATAATTATTGTCTGTTTAACTTTATGAGATTATAGACGGTTGATCGATAGTCAATATCCTTTTTTATGTTTGTACAAAAATTCGTACAAGTCATTTCCATTTTTATTTGTTATTTTCCATTTGTCTGGCCCTGGGTCCCAATTCGAAGGGGTTTTAGTCTTACGGGTGACCGATTGTGGTGAGTTATTCACAATCGATTGTGCCCTTCGTACTTAATACACTCAATTAATCGATAAACAATTGAATATATTAGAGATACCAAAACACTATTTCCAATCGAAAATTATTACTACCCCACACTCAGAAAAAATAGAAAACCTTGCCTTTTTACATATATTGCAGTACCCTTTTGAGTACGTTATGAGCTTTATGTGTGTACACATAGCCTCAGAAACCACTGAAAAACAAAATCGATTAGCTGCCACGTCACCATATTTTATCATCAATATTATTTCGGATATTCATTTGTCTGCCGAGATACATCTATCTTGCTGTTGAGTTTTGACGGTGGACTTCAACTTAATATTCTCAATCTGATTTCTTCTATTTTTAGGTAGTGATCCACATCAGCTTTGTGATACGATCGTACATCGAGGAAAGAGGACCTATTTAGTAGAACTTAATAAGGATTATAAGGACATGGCCAATCTGAGACGTGGTAACTTGTAGTATAAGTTAAGATATTAGCTTTATAAAATATCATTAAGGGCTCATTCACTGATGTTGATAAAAAAAAAAAAAAAAAAAAAAAAAAAAAAAAAAAAAAAAAAAGAACTATCCCACGGAAGAGAGATCAAAAATGGTGATTTGGACCTCAGGTGTAACGACCCCGACGGCCATGAGAAAAACCAAGTAGTTAAAACTCTTCACGGTGGGAACGTATGAATATGGATATAGATAGAATAATTGGCGAGTGATTATCTAGAGGAAAATACGAACTGGATCAAGCATTATCTTAAACCTCCTCCAGTCTTATTTTGGACAGGACTGGAGGCTAAGGATGATTCCATGCCACTCAAGTTCAAAACCGGTACTTGATGATGATACAGAATCAAAGTATCAATAACTATGGAGAAATCTATGCCACTCAGGTTCCAAACGATGGCAGTATCAGTAATTAGGAAACAATCTAAACCAACATTTATACCAATAAAAAAAATCATTAAAGCGTGACACAGCAGGGGATTTTAATGGATTTTTGTAATTACAGTCCACTTAACCTCCATCAGGACGTAAAGATCTTTGATTTGATACCCTCTACTTAATACGATGGGATTTTCTTTTGATTCTTGTAAAGTAATTGAACCTTCATTATTTATCACAAGGTAGCTTTTGTTTTTAGCATATTTTGACTATAATCTAAAATTGTCATTAGAAATATTATTCCTATAATTTTTCCTATAATTATAAAACAGGGGTGAAATGACATATAAGAAGAGATTTTTTTTATAAACAATTTCATTTTTAACGATTTTACATAATTATTGTTCTCCGGGTACATTTTTTAGCATTACTAATTAATTAATTTATGGAGTTAGCTTTATTATTCATGTCTTTCTTATATCAAACGGGGTCTCCAAGTCTTTAGCTTGAACCGTAGATTCAGAAAGATCAAGGACAGAAGGAAAGATCCTCCCATTACTTTATTTTAGCCAAAAAATAATCGACAACAGTCCGATGTGTCGTGGTGTACATCTTTAAAATTTTGTTACAACCGATGTTGAAGAAAATACTTGCAGTTAACGGGACGGGCCGAAAAATACCATATCCTTGACCCAGAGAAGAGATCGGGTTAAAGACCGCTGGATTGTTAATTACGAGCCTGCATGATTAAAGAGGATAATGATTAGATCTGTTTAACATTGTTGATGGCTGCTCGCTCTGAGACAATAGACGTGGGGCGCTGCTTCACCATTCATGTTGTATTATTAGCTGGTCCATTATGTTCTCACATGGCGCTTTTTATGTATTAATTTCTAAATCTATGTGGAACATATTTTCACATAAATATGTGTCAAAATGGAACATTTTTAATACAAAGGAATTGTCACTTTTTCTGTGGTATGACGGTTATGGAATTGTTTTGTTGAAGGATGAAATCTTTAGCTTTTGAGAATGACAACTTTCAATAAAAAATTAATTTTTGGGCTTTTATTACTTGCTTTAAAAAATATTTTCTCCTAGTTTGCTTCCTCGTTCGCTTAATTGTTCCCAGATCATTTCAATATGTGTTAGCCGTGCGATGGCTAGCCATCAAGTATCATTATTTTTCTAAAGAGGGAGGACATCTAAAAGAAGATTACCTAAATGTAAAATGTATCAACGAAATAGTTTAAAATAAATTTGTTTCACGTATGGTCAGAAGGAAAAAGAGAATGGCCAGTCAATTGACCGACTTTTCACCATATATCTGCGATTTTCAAGATCATATGACCAGCAAATCAAAAAATCAAAAGAAAATAAGTAATTTATAGTGAGCTGGTGGCATTATTATAACAAAAAGGTAGCCGTCATGTGAGGGGATCACGAATTTTGTGTCCCATCTGTTCTTGTGGTCGACTAGAGAGGAACTAAGTCATAATAAAGTTTTCTTTTGACTTTGATTTGCTGGGCCTATGGCCTTGAAAATGCAAGATGGCGAAACATCGGTCTGCACTATATGATGAAATACAAGATACTTTTGGAGACTAATTGGCCATTATTTTTTTCCAACAGCACACCTTACACCAGAGGTCCCAAAACATCGGTAATTAACAAACAAGGATTCAATTATTTTACGAGCATGTGTGTGTACTGGTTTAAATGATAGTTATAAAAGCAACGAAAAGTTTATTAGTTATTTTTTTGTTCAAAAACTTGGATTGATGCACTTCTCGATTCTTGAGGAAGGTAACAGGAGGATGGATATAAAATAAAAAAAATATTCAAAAATGAGAATGGCTGTTATACGGCAACGGTTGAAACAATTCCACCACATTCCTCACTCCTGATTATTTTGATGTGTCTTTTGATATTATGCGTATAACATCCAAGTGAGTATGCAAATAGAATTCATTTTATAAAATTTACATCAGATCTGTTAATTTGTTCGTGGATGAGAGTTTTTTTCTCCTTTTTAGATCGAACTAGGAAAAATGTTTGGCTTCATTCATTCTTCTTATAGATTCGATATTTGTTTTCGTTCTTAGGAATACGTCAACCTTAATTGATGTTGACTTATACTGAAAGAAATAAATCAAGCTTTACAACGTTTGTAATAACATGGGATCTATACCAAATTTATACGAATTAAGAAGGTTTAAGTCAAACAAAATACATTGAAGCAGATTTGTTTGCTCCCCCGGCAAATCTAGCCAAAAATGTTTTATTTAATTGCCACAATAATTCATGTTAATAGTTTTTCGGCGTACTGAAAACAATGGAGTTTTAAAACTTTCATTTTTTTTTTTCAAACCGTGGGGAACGAACTAACTCCTTATAGGTAGCTGTATTTATAGTAAAGCGGAGCGTCAATTACCACTTATTCCTTTGGAAAGAGTGATATGATGATTCTGTTTGTAGAACACAAGAAAAAATTATATAAAGTTTGATATCAAACATTAGACAGAGAAGCTTGGTAGCCAATGCTTCGATTGAAAAATCTAATATGACATACACCGCATCGGTCAAAATTTTGCGGATAATGTGATTTTTTTCATGTCAGTAACAGATTTCCGTCTTATCACTATCAATTTTTTTGAGTAGTTTTACAAAGCCTTCCACACCTTGTTCGGTCACTTAATTTACCTCTTTATTTATATATTTTTCTTAATAATTTACTTACAGTACTTTTATTAACTATGTTACAAGTTTACCAATTTTAAAAGATTTTCCTTCAATTGAAAAACCAATAATTCTTTCACGGATATTAATATTTGTATACTGAACCATTTAAAGAAACTGAATGAAAATATTGTTCTGTATTACCTTTATAAGGATTAGTGGGCTAGCAAAATTACTTATACCAAAAATAATTTTCTTAATTATAATTAATAAATGAATTTGATCAAGCTTTCAAACTTTTATTAATTTAGTAAAAAAAAATGTTAAATACACATGATAGTTTCTGTGTGTTAGGAAATATATGACCTAACCTTAGACGTTTGACCATCACTGTATATTTAGTGAAATAACTCGTTCTGTACAAATAGCTGCGTTTATAAGAAAGCCGAACGTCAATAAACACATACTCCTTCGAAAAGAGTTACATGATGATTCAAATTTGTAGCACATGAGAAAGAAATATAGCAAGTTTTGTATCGAACATAATATAAATAAGTTTGATAGCAAATACTACTGAAAAATCAAATACAATTTATATTTAATGAATTAGCTGTATTCAAGTTTTTTATTTACTTCACTTTTTCAATGTCAAACAGCGATCTATATCACGTATTGCAGGGATTTTTTTTTATATCTAAGAGCGCATTTTGAAAAAAATATACAAATTACACAAAAAATTATTTGATTCCTTAAATGTATATTATATACAAATATACTTTATTGTTATATTGTTTATACTCTTATGTAAGGCAAATAATTATTTAATGATACATACAAAAATTTACATGGTATTAAAATCGTCTATAAAAAATATAAATCTCAAAGCCAATGTGATCTTTGGAACTACATTTCATTGGACATTGCGTAATAATTAGGATATTATAATGAGATACCCGTATGTATGCTCGTAAGCAATCATCAAGATCAATCAAGCAATCAAGATTTTCATCTGTAGTTGAATTTTATGATTTTCATTTTTTAAGACAATGATTCACACAAGTATGTGCTGGTTTTATTTTTAGAATCATCATTGCAGCAAATGGGATGCTATTTTGCTTGAAAATTTGTCTTGGTGATCCGGTGCTGCTAAAAGATAAAGAAAACATGCTCGTGACTAAAAAATAAATAATTTTCTGTCAAATTAAGCCCGTGTATACAATTTAAAGTCTCGGAGGTTAAAGAAAAATATTTGTTGGGCCTTTTCGAACATTTTAAAGAAAAAAAAATGCAAAAATATTTTCACAGCCATAAAGAAACTCTTAGTTGAGCGATTACTACGTTTATTTTAATCTTAACTATACGATATGAATAAAGATATAATTTACCTCAATCAGAAGAGAGGAGAAAAAATAAAGAAACGGCTACTTGCTTACAAGTTGTAAAATAATAATTAACATATCAATTGAGTAATATATCTACAAAAAACAAATTATCTGTACATTTTCTCATAGCTGTAGAATGGACAGAGCGAGAAAGTGCCATGTAGATTAATTACCTACCTCTAGAGCACTAATGTAACCCTGCAAGTGGAAGGAGGAAACAAATAAAAAAAAAATCAATATTACGTGTCTACATTGGCGAACTATCAATTGAGAAAAATCTGTTGGTTTGAAAAAGACTTCGAAACTTGGCGTAGTATTATAAAAAGTGTGTATATTCCAATCATTTTCCTATCCGTGACCTGTGTTTCTGAGAGGGCTAGGAATTCGTTGATTTTCCAGCGTATCTATCATTATGATTAAAACTATTTACCAATTTTTCACATTCGATAGTTTGGTAATGATTTGATGATGCAATAGCAATACAATAACGGTATACAAGTATAATATAGAAAAAAAAAATCAAATATGAAAAAAAAGTAAGGCCTATTTCGTTAACTTTATTGTTTCTCAAGGCCTAATTCAAAATATAAATATCTGATTTTTATGGTCAATAAATATAACGCAAAAAATATTTCATAATGTTCCAAAAAAAATATGAATTGCACAGAATGCGTCCACAGAACGGGAAAACAAAACATTGCAAGACATAGAAACCTCATTCACAGAGAAAAGCACCAAAAGCTTCTTTCAGATGGTTAACGGAGACAGAATGCCCTATTAAATCAGCCAGCAATGCCTTAGTCATGAGTGCCTAATTAGACAAAAGCCAACAAATATTTGTGTGGTTAAAGTTCAAAAATAAAATTTACATAATAGAAATTATGGTGCCCGGATCTTCTATTTGAAGCCCACCCTACTTAATACGACATTTATTTTGTATCCCAAGTAATTAATTAATCACCCTTAATCATGTTTTACGGAGATGTAAATGTTTTTTCAAAACCGAATGGGACCTAGATATAAATTTTTTTATGTATTTAAGTCAAAATGTATATAGGTCAAACAAGGGAACTAACAATCGCCAAGGAAAGACAGGCTGGGGTATATAAAAACACAAGGGTATTTAATTTTGGAAAAAAAAAATTGAAGCACTAAAAAAATGGCAAGGCAACTGATCAGCTCGACTTAGACATTATATTTTTTATTGCATATTAATAAACAACCATTATTATTATATTACCGACAGTATTTAGCAGTTAATAAGTCACCAGGGAACCGCCATGCTCACGAGCAAAGCGAACGGGCGTTCAAATAATGAGTTAAACATTCTTCAAAGAAGAACTATTCTAAAGCATCAAGATGCGCCAACCTCGGCATGTGATCTTTATTACTAATTGTTAAAAGTAAAAGGCTCCGCTAGTAGGTGCGGGACAACAATACTGGGAATATTTCCCTCAAGCCTGAGAGAACAATTATTTTTTTTTTATTTCCGCCTGACTCATGTTCGTTTCCAGAACAAACTTGTTCCCAACGCCAATTATAACGGGGAAGCAGAGGAAGCACTATCGCAAGGTTTATTGACTTGTTAAGCCCCGGCGGCTTGAGGGTCCCAAGGCCTCTGAGTCATTGGCTACCGAGGTTTGTACCATTTGAAACCGTCAGCGGGAAAACTATCTTGCACAGTAAGGAGGGGTTTATCTCAAAATAACAAACTTTTTTTTTGTTAATTTTTTTTTTTTTAAACATAACAATCTTTATTGTGCAATAATTACAATCTGCCTTTTATAAGGCAATAATAATACAGATAAATGATCTCATTCATACCATATTTTCAGCATCATTCACTCGCTCATTCATACAATAGGACATGATTGGAGAAACTGGCCATTGCCAGGACTCCCACTGTAATAATTTTAATTAATTAATATTGATAATTGATTAATAATTTTATTTTCACAAAAAATATATTCGTTCTTAGTTAAGTTTTATCAATTATTAACGAGTTAAATAAACATCAGATGGACAGATATATTTATAGATAAAGACATATTTATTTTTATAAAGTATTGTACAATCTATAGGGTATAAAAAAGAACCGGTATTAGTGTGATCTTTTATCCCAATTATCTATTGCCTTTCTAGGGCGGGTTATAATTTGTTTCAAGTAGAGAATTAAAAAAAATAATAGAAATCATTTATTGCTAATTTTACGTATTAACTATACTTTAGTTTTTGTTTAGAAGCTTTTAGGCGTCAAGTAACTATATGTAATGAGCCCATGTAGCGTCAAATGAAATTTAAAAAATCTCACTCCCTCCCTCTCTCTCTCTCTCTCTCTCTCTCTCTCTCTCTCTCTCTCTCTCTCTCTCTCTCTCTCTCTCTCTCTCTCTCTCTCTCTCTCTCTCTTTCTCTCTCTCTCTCTCTCTCTCTCTCTCTCTCTCTCTCCCTCCCTCCCCCTCCCACCCTCTCTCTCTCTCTCCCTCCCACCCCCTCTCTCTCTCCCTCCCACCCCCCCTCTCTCTCCCTCCCACCCTCTCTCTCTCCCTCTCACCCTCTCTCTCTCTCTCTCTCCCCCTCCCACCCCCTCTCTCTCCCTCCCCCTCCCACCCCCTCTCTCTCCCTCCCTCCCTCCCACCCTCTCTCTCTCTCTCTCTCTCTCTCTCTCTCTCTCTCTCTCTCTCTCTCTCTCTCTCTCAAATATATATATATTGACTAATAATTGCTAAGCAGTGGTATACCACAGGTAGTACTATAATGATTTAAGGCTGGTTGTGGGCTATTCATGTTAATAAACAGTTTTTCTGGTCACTTAACTTCAATTTTTTTATTTATTATCTAATTCAATCATGTAATGTGGGAGGTAAATATACGCTTTTAAACATTTATGGAATTGATTCCGTGTAATATTTTAGTAATAGACGCATTTGTATCTTAACTTATTGCTTAACTTAATTTTATTTTAATATTATAACTATATTTTTGAATTTTATATAATATTCTCACTACATGTTATATTGCACACGATTGTATTGCCTTCTTAGATACTTGATAGTGGCGGTGTAGCCGCCAAAAGTGTTCATATCATCGTGAAATAAATAAATTGTGGTTAGACCAGAACTAGTAATCGTTTAATATTTCATACGTGTGATTTAAATTAAAGGTAAGTTTAAAACTAAAGGCTTACGATGTAGTCTCCTTTGATATATTTAGCTCTAGCAATGGTCTTCTGTCGTTTTCCAGGGTTTGGATAAAGATGTTTAATATTGCCTCCGCTCGTTCTCGATCGAGACCTGATCGGACTTGAGGAGAACTCTGGCTCTGCCATATTTTTTTCCTTTCGGTAAAGTTATGGTTGCGATCATTTTTGTGATCAGACTTGTTGTGTTACTCACTGACGATTGTACTTTACAGAATTCTGGAGAAGTGAAGCCTCTCCATGGTTTAAGATTAGTATTAGACCACTTTAGAGGCCGACTCACTGACCTTGAAACGTAGTTACGACATTCCATCCTATAGCTTTTACGGGCTTTAGTATTATATTGCCTCCCACGTGGAGCTATACATACTAATATCAAACCCGTTTCGATAGCACACGCTAAGCCCCTTGGTTAGGAAATGAATGCCACGTTAGTTAGGATGCTTTCTCTGTCATCTCACAGGCGTTTACGTCCGACGAAACGCAGCGGGCATCAACAATGAGACTATTCATAGGTAGCGAGAAGACGCGGGTACATCAAAACTGACGTAGATCTAGGACTTACGTTTTCCTCTGGCGCCAGTAGCCTTCGTCCATGGAGCTAGTTAGAGCTACTCTACCAACTGCCTTTAAGAAGGCCCTTAGGAAATGTCAAGGTCCCAACAGTTTCCACTTCCCCTCGCCTGCAGCCTGGGCCGGTACCGTTGTTGCTTTAAATCCATCGACTAGCTACGGATCAACAACGGTTTAACCACGCAGGGTCCCTCTTTAACTCTTTACTAGGGATTTTTAGTAACGATAGAACTAACGATAGAATTCGACTATCAATACTTTCCGTGGTTTTAATGTCACTATTTAAGCCATTTTGTTTTTAAAATGCGGTTTACGATTGTTTAAGAAATAGAAAGAAATACGTTTGGTCAAAACTACCTTCGTAATAATGTCTACAAGAAACTTCATTGATCGACCATGTCTCGATATTGTTTCTTTGCTTTGGTTTAGGCCAAAGTAATATTTATTGAAATGATATTTTTAGAATTCAACTTAAGGGAGTGAGCTTGCTGTTGAAATCCCCTGAATATGAGTGTTTGTTGCCTGCGCAGATTCCTTCGGGCTACCCTTAGACTTTTTGGCGACACCTGCGAATGGTAGACATACTTTTGTTAGCACTACTCTGACCCCAGGCTTTATTCAGAGAAATTTGCCGATCAGGATGTGTGCGCTCTCAACACGACGGTTTGAACAAACATTTCTGGTTTTCAGACATCCGAAGCGTAATCCACCTTTAATAACCACCTCTTATTCCAAAATATCCATCTATCCAATTATTACCAAAGGTAGAAGATTAAACTAGAGCGTGACACAAGGTAAGCTAATTAATTTTAAATTGCCTGCATAGTGTTGCATCATTTAATTTCATATTGCAAAATTAATCTTTAACTAGCCCGTATACATATTCCGATTACTTACTGGACAGCATTGTAGTGGGTGTTGAACTGATGTACTATTAAGAATTTGTATTGAGAATATAGTCATAATAAAGTTATTTTCGCCCTGTCCCTGTTCCTTCCATTCTCTTTTCCTAAATTTTTATTCTCAAACATTAACAATATAGTAGGTTCCGTTATACTGTTGACTCACACGCATGTATGCATTGAAACCCAAAATTAATAATATCAAGTTATTACACTCTATGGGGTAAAACTATCACTTACTTCCTTCAACCCCAACGCCACGGAAAGGACCATTGTACTTCATAGAACATTTTTTATTATAAATTGATTTATTTTATCTAGAGCAGGATCGAGAGAGACTCCTTCATGCATAAACGAAAGAGATAAAAAATGGTGTTCTGTAGTTAATGGGTAGCCGAAAGCGGCCGCGAATCTCCCTAATACGTGAAAGCATTAACATTAAACTAGAAATTCTCTCAGCCTTTACTCATTTAGAGCAACTGTGGGGGAAAATGGGAGAAAGAAGCAGCCGACCGTGTCTGAAGAGTTCAGGTGAAAATTCCGACAGAAATCGGAGCCAGCTGGTGGGCTGGAAATATATTACACGCTTGTAGACAGCCATAAATCGATATAACTTTATTTGGGTTACTGCATAAGTAAAATCTCAGTAATACTTAAATACAAATTATTAATAAGTACATCTTTGTTTTAGTTTCTGCTGCGAAGGCACAAGATCCTAGTGGAGGCAGCTAGATGGCAGAGATATGGGTGGAACAGTCCAATAAGTTCAGATGCATGACTCGTGTCTTTGAAAATATCAATATTAAGATGTCATGCTTTACCACAACTACCTATTGGACAAGAGACACTCGCCTCGATCTATATGACGCAACGGAAACCGTACTGTTATGCGCATAATTACTGCACATAAGATTGCCCCAAATTCCACCTGACCAGAAGCATAAAAATAAATTACGATTGGAGAGAGGAATGTTCTGCTGCCGTGAATGTTCTGCGCCTTCTTAGATAACAGTAAATTTCAACAACAAATAAATTCCTAACCCAAAAAATTTATGCTCAGATCAAAGCAAAGAAATGTATACATAATTATATTTCGTAATCTAATATTTTAATTTTGTATGTAATGTTCTTTAATCGTAAATGTAAAAAATCTTATGTAACCAATGCCAGAAACACCATATGATGCGGAAGAACGGTACCAAAATTAAAAAATATGAATAAATCTTCGTGAGCTCTTCTATTGGTTGCGATATCGAGGCATCGCCAATTTGGGACTTCTAGACGAACCAACAACCTAACCAGTATTTTGTTCTGTATTATTTACAGACTTGTACTGGTGAACTTGCTGGCAAGTGCAATATATACAGAACCGGGTTAAGTATACGACTTTCTTGTAAAGTAAATGTCGTAGCGGTGTGATGTAGTAATCCGCGTCTCTTGATGATTGTGTACAGTATCTGTAAGCGTTTACTTGTTTGTTCATAAATGAATCGTTTGAAGCCATCGAATACTATGTATTCGGTTGTACCTTGTAAATCTGTAGTTGCAGAAAAATGGTGCACAGTAAAACAAGTCAGGGAATATTTTAGAAGAGCTTTGAATGAATGAAATTGAATTTAAAGGGTATGGAAGGTCACCCTGTAAGAAGTCATACATCGTACAAGAACTGTGGATAAAAACTAAATAAAAAAAAACATCAAGTTTTTCGGAACCACTGTCTAAGGAATGCAGGAAAGAGACACTAATAAATACATATATTATAGAATTATCGTTATCATTTTTAAAAAATGCCTCCACTCAACAAACCCTTAAATAATCAAAATAGGAGACTACAATAAAAATACATTAAAACGATATGCTTACAAAAAGACAAAAAAAATATTGTAAATGTAATATCTTGCCTTATGTAAATATTTACTGAAGCTAACCCCAGCTATAGATTAACCTATTAAGGTGAAGACTATCAAAAATATTGTTTTACTGTATATTATATTTGATAGATTTTTTAAACTCTAAATTTAAATTATTTAATTATCTATTATTATGTAAACTAATAAGAAGAAAATTAATGATTTATTTAATCTTCCCTTATCATTGTTTATAAATGCCTACAATGCTCCCTCGCTCCCTTCCTCCAGTGAACTTCAGTTCATCACCGAGCCCAAGGCTCAACTTTCTTAAAAATACCATCGTACATTTGATACAGTCACTCTAAATGATTACAACCCGAAGTAGAATAAGTTTTTAATATCAAATTAAGTCACAATGTCACCAGAAGAAATAAAAATAAAAACTTCCATTTATTTTTTACTGGCGGCTGACATCACAAAGGAAATCCCGTTGATTAAGCGAATAGGAAAGAAAAAAAAGCAGGAAAAATACAAAAAGATAAGAGGACAAATTAGCTCTTGAATCCATAAAGGCTGAAGTAATTTCCATTCACTTTAGATGAGTGTAATGAAGAGATTTGTATACGGCTTTGGGTTTATGGGAGAACGTGGGAGCTCTTCCTTTTAAATTGAGTCCGAAACGCAACCGGCACTATTATAAAACGACTACTGTCTGCCTACTCTTAGGATGAGTTTATACTTATATGTGAAGGGGGTGGCAATATCAGAGGAATACGCGCCTAATATATGTGATATACGTAGATTTTGGGCCATGGATACACGAAACAAACAACCAACATAAGTGTCTTTTACTAGTTTCTACTCACCTTGAAAAATTTCTGATAACGTAATTTTTTTTTTAATACTCCTTTAAGTCGTATAACCGTAAGTTAAAACAATAATTACTCCAGCGTAAATTAAGCTAAATGTAGATGCGTCACCTTATTGTTGACAATGTGAAGAATTTTTCGTTAAATCCTGCAATACCGCTGAGAAATCTGTCGGCAATTTAAAATGTTTCACCATATCCAAATCTTCTTTAATTCTGGCTGTGTTTTATATTTTTAATTATAATTATTTAACAACTACGAAAACTCCGCTTCCATTGTTTATCGTCGACCTAGAAAGAACCCCAAGCGTCGAAAAGATTTACGAGTTGAACTATGTCTGTTACACCAGAGTCAAGGTGTGAAAAATACAACCCAGGCGTGACATTGTACGAATTGACGCGCCACGACTGCTTCGAATATGGACACCGTCGCTCTTACTATCACAGCCTACCGAGGTGTGTGAAGTGCGGAGACCAGCACAAGAGCGACCTTTGTAGGAAGCAACGCCAATACCCCGCTGCACGTGCCTTGTGGAACCAAGACATATTACAAGGGCTGAAGAACTTATAAAGTTCTGAAGAGCCGCCTCCAGCAACATTCACAGGAAGAGCAAGCAACGAAACCTAGAAGAGCGTACCTGCATGAGAAGTGCAGAGGTCAGTTTCATACGCCAACACCTGAGTGGGGTGATCACAAGACTCAACCCGAGGCGCCTCCTCTTCCTCTTCCTCGTGCCTCAAATACCTCCCCCTCCAAATTCACAACAGATCTCGCTAGACTTCTTACCTCCTTTTTCACTGATTTCAAAACTCTCGTCACTTCTCACAAACCTAAAGTTTCCTACCTCGTTGCATGCTTTCTTAATCTTCCCACAAATCTATCTGTCCTTCTTTGGAATCCCAATAGTTTTCGAAATCACACAAACGAACTGACATCATTACTAGATGAAAAAAACACTCACGTTCCACTTATTACTGAAACTCAACTGACTGCTCAGCATCCCACAGTAGCAGGTTTACCGAAAAGAAGTTATACCCTGATGAAATATCACATGCCAGTACTGCTATCCTTATCCATAATTCTCTTCCCCATCACATTGTTCCCTTGATTGCCTATGATTTTCTACAAGGTATAGCACGGGTGCCTTTTTGGAACGCAGCTCAGGCTTTCGACCAGTTATGGCACGTAGGTTTGCTTTATAAGCTGAAAATGTCTTTACCCCAGTCCATTTATCTAATCCTTCAATAGCATCTATCAGACTGGTTCAATCGGGACCGTTGTGGTACAGAATATCCTATACAAACAGGTTACAGGTACAAACAAGGGAGCATCTTCAGTCCTATCATATTTACACTGCTGACATTCCCTAGCACCAACTTTTGCTGTCAACAAAGCAATTCTTTCTTTTCGTCCCGATCCGTCAACTTGCTGCCATACCACGGTCAATGAAGGCCAATGAGTAAACACCACTTTGAATCTCCGAATATTGTAAATTGATCCATTTTAAATATATATGTGAGATATGGGGTCCTAACACTGGTCATCATCCCTATTCATGTCCTGAGCGAATGTGTCTTGTGAGCGTCTGTGTGTCTTGCGATCTCTTGTATTCGCCGGATGGTTAAACTGGTCCACTGCTTCCGGCCCTTCCGACTGCTGGGAGAATAGCTTCGGGAGTAGGGAAGGCTCTTGGGTGGGATTTGAAGGTATGAATGTCGTTATGAATGAAATTGTCGATCGGTATGAATGAATTAATACGTCACAATTAATAATGCTTTATAAGCAAATTGTAATTTTCTAATAAATATCTTCAATATAATTAATTATTTGTTTTAGAAAATGTCAGGTTTATGACGAAAATTACAAAATTTAACCTATTTGCGAACTGGATTGGTTAGGGACAATTGAACGAAACAAATTAAAAAATAAAAGCAAACATGTAAAAATGTACCCATATTTTAATAAACAATCCAAAATGTCTGCAAAAAATAAATTAATCCTTTACAACTCTGTACATTATTGTACTCGTCCGACCTATATTTATGTATTATGTTGTCCAATATAGAGCTTTACCAGTAAAAAAACTCGCAAAAAATACAAATTATTTAAAATATATGTCTCAAAATCATAAATGATCACCCTTGCTAGGCCATAATACAAAAGATGTATGAAGACAACTCCATAAGCCCACTAATTAAGGAAATAGATGATTACACTTGATTTTCATCCAAAAGAGAACCAAACATATTTGATTACAATACTGCAACATGTCAATTTGATTGTTTTAATGTCTTACTTAACAGGCTTCTGCATATTTTTTTGTTGTTTTTTTAATATCTTATAAAGGTTAATCCTTTGGACTTTATTAACAAAAGAAGTTATTCAATTTCTATTTTTATTTCATAATTGTTATCATCATTCCTATAAAGGTTTACACTTTATGACCCGGAGTAAAATTTTTCAATCCTATTATATTTTGACATATATATTATGTTTTTAATAGAAGTAATAAAGATTAGTTATTAATATCATTGGATTGCAATCGGTCACGAAATTTAGTGTGTCATTGGACGTAGTGCCAGCCAAGAAAAGGTGCCTTGTGAAAGTCGCTATAAATCGGCCGTTCGCAGCTTTTGGTATACCGAGTCAAAGAGCGGCCCACAAAAGACGGACAGTATAAGGCTGTGTAATGGCATGTCATGCTGCCTTAGCAACAGCTTACTCACCGCGAGTGGTGCGAGGGTGTGTTAGGCAACTGGAACATTATTCTAATGCAACCAACAATTGATTTGATACAATTTATCGTACCTAAATTAAATATTTTTATAAAAACTGTTATGCGGGACTGTTAGGCATTTTGATCGGTCTAAGAATGATTCGATTTGAAATTGGCAAGCCCCTTGTATTTTGGACTTTTTTTTTTTTAGAGGACAGCCACAAAGAGATTGGTGTCGCCCCCTCCCCGGTGAAGTGATCGAGTTTCCTTATTAAAATTCGCTGCTGCGTAAAAAAAAAAGCAGCAATTATATCAATAGCCCCGAGGCAGACTTTTTCGCTTCCTTGCTTCCTGCAATTAAGAAAAGACTGAAAAATATTTATCATATCAATAAAAATAGCAACTGTCAAATTTCATTGAATTTTTGGTAAACAAACCATAATTACAATAAACCTTAATTTATCGAAAGGACGTCTTAATAATATCTAGCCTTTGACGCCAGAGGGCTATGCGGGAGATTGTAATTGTGAGAAGACTTTTTTATATATTTCCGGAAACATTGCAGTTAAGCGATTGTTTCACTCGATGTACGGTATGATATATGTTGCTATTGCTGGTGATATAAATATTAATAATTGTTTTGGCCAAAGCCATGTGTATTTTTTCCTATTATTTACCTAGATCAAACGGGGCCATGTTTCCATTTTACTTGAGGGTAGTAAGGTATACGTATTTGTTTTAGTATTATAGGTATTATCATGAGAACCCTCCTCCCCTCGGCTGTGTAGGTTTTTTTAAGTTCAGGGCTACTTTAGACTTCAACCTGAAGCAACAATTCTGTTCTCTAATTACTTGGTAGACTTTATTGCATATTTCAAAGTGGTTTTTAGACATCATACGCGTCTTATCCTCCTATAATATTTACTTTCTTACCCCCTAAACATCCTTCTACCCAAATGATTACCTCAAGCAGGAATTTCTATCCACAGATACTAAGGTAAGCGAGTTCATTTTTTATTATTTAATTTCATACAGCAAAATTACTACTCAAACTATCGTTCATACAACAATTACGGAGAAAGGAACTAAATAAAGACAGCCTCGAATAGATTACATTAAATGTTTAATTACAGGTAATAATACCAGTACTTTAAAATACTCATATCCCTACTCTCTCTGAAATGTAAAATACCATCCGAATTATAGAAAGATACAGGTATACTACTGTCCCGTTATTCATTTCTTTCAAAGTTCAGACAAAAGGGCTATTAATAGCTTCTAGTTACGGGATATTCTGTAATTTAAAATTCAAAACGTTAGCAATGCTTTGTTTAAAGTTGGATGTGAAACCCTGGAACTGAATGTTCAAGTTTTAAAAAATAATGATTAACTGTGCATTTTGACAAAATACACACAAGTAAATCCAGAATGATAACAACCAACAGCTCTCAATTATTTATTATTTTTTTATAATAAATAAGATTTAAAACACAATGTAAGTGATTACATTTTTCGTTGATAAGAAAATATTTACACATATTGACAATAATATGTACCTATTTGCTTATGGTCACTTGTTCATATTCCCAGCCTGCATAGTTTTATTGGAGCAATACAAATTGTATGGTTGTCCATATTTTGTTGCACTGTAGAACATCCAGTTATATGATATTATCAGATAGCCAAAAGGAAGTACCATTTATATTAAGTAGAAATGCATTTAAAAAGTGCCGAAGATACGCGATTAAAGACCAACTACGCCCTAATTAATTGTGATAACCCCAGAGCCGGGCGGACCTCCCTATTCCTCTGGTCGGGTGTCCTAACTCTACCTTATCCATTCAAGAGCACACTAGCCTTGTCAATATTAAGTCCTTTTAGCATTCCACTCGCAACTAGCTTCACACCAACGTTTGGTTGAGTCAGGAAGAAGGGTCCACTGGGTTAAAATTTACTGAAGAATAACTTCCTGGTTTATGGAATTATATGAATCGAATACTGTATACGGAATATATATCCGCAATTATATTATCATTTATTGGTTGTGGTTATGATCGTAATTTTGAAAAAATGATTAGGGTTCGAAACCGGGTCATCCTTGCGGGAATTAAGTAGCCTAGTTATAAACAATTGGACTCGATGGTAGATACCTCCAACGTTAGTTAGAGGCCTTGGGAAGACGTGAGAGGAAAGGTAAAGAGACTAGTTTGTGTGTTCTTGCAGGGAAGGCTTAGAAGTAGGACACCCGGACGGAGATGGGGGGAAGTTTCGAGTTCGTGCCCCAGAACTGTTTAATCTTTTGTATCTAAATAATACAATAAGGCTAACAAGGTACAATAATAAAATACATATGAAATATTACAATCTAGATTAATAGCCCGACATGACAAATTGTACAATGTGTAACTGTTACAATAACAAACATTTTGCGTAGAATTTATATCTTTATTAGCTGGAATGAACAATTTTATGTATAATATGCAATAGTGATTAACATTATAACCATATCATTATACTCACATGGAGATAGAATTTAAAATGTCATCAGTGAAAAGCGTGCGCCGAAAACCACGGCATGTAAACAAATCCTAATTAATTGCGACATACAGTCCTCAAATAAGTTTGTTGAGAGACGATTGGTTTGAGGCTGGCCTGCAACACGGAGGATGCAATGGAGATAAATTATGGGCAGACCGCAGGCATTGCGGGGCCATTGTTGATGGCGGATGTCACGAAGCGGAAACAGCCAGGGCCTAATTAGAATTAATTTTAACATTAGATCAAAAACCACCTTGTTGAATACTCAAGGACCGACATTCAAATATGCGCTAAAAAATAAATACGTCAAGATGACCTATCTTGAATGAATGGAGAAACGGGATTTTATGCAGCAGCCATGTATCCAATACATGTCGCACACTGAATTCTGGCTGAAGATTGTATCATGTAAGGTTACTAGTGCATATTTGGCAGATTTTCCAAGACTGATAAATTTAATGGAACCCGTGTTAGCTGTTTTAGGATCTCAGATATATATATATATATATATATATTTAATCCCTTCGTAAATGATTTTATTTAATCGTGCAAGAGTTTTCAACAGACACCCTCTGGAAGCATTTCAACAAAAGTAGCCACTTCGCTCTCCAACAAGGTCGAGAATCAAAATGAATACTGGATAGTTAATTTCCTGAAAGGCCTGAAGATGGCAGTTTGTAACTGATCAAAACGATTGAATGTGAAATAAAATCATTTACGAGAGGGTTCGAATAATATTCTTCTCAACAATATCATTAATAAATATGTAATTATTGTTGCATGAAACAGCTTTATTGTCTTTCCACAAGTGATAAATTCTTCTTTATTGAAAAAACTCTTTCGACAGCTCTAAGCTGTCATCTTCAGTTGTCTCCAATTGGACATGCGGGTATATATAACTCATATATTTTGTTTACAATTGCTGCTACAGCCACACTTCTTTCTCTACGACTGGCTTAGACAAGGAGTAATTTAATTTTTGGATTGTATTGCATTTACTTCGTATCCGGCTGTATAAAAAGAATCGCTAAAGAAGTGATGTTTTGTACATCATAAAATTCAAATTAAATCTTTTAGAAGGGGTTTCTGTGTTTTGCCACCGCAAAGAGTGATAACAAAGATAAATTGTGATACCTGCCTAGAACATTATTACAAGAAGGAACTACCTCACTTGATTCCAGGCCATATTAGGGTGTCTTGGTAGCCTTCAAGCAGACATAAGCGTAGCGTTGGAAATAGAGATGACTTGCTGGTCTGGCCGTAAATTACTTCAAGTACATATTGCTTCCTTGTAATCAATCATTCCACTGTTATTAATGTACTGATAGTTAGCAAAAAAACGCACAGTGAGAAGACGCAAACATTGTTTCGGTTGTCGGAAAAAATTTGAAGTTCGTTTATTTAGTATAAGACTACTTAAAACAAGGATCCCCTTACTATTGTGGGTATAACATTGTCACGCCACTGTTCAGAAGATATTTAAGATTTAGTTTTCTGATTTGTATTCCATCGTTACGGACAGATAAAAAGTTATTTATGTTATTTTATTATTACTAACTCGATGATACAGCTCGATGTCAAGCCCTCCTGCACCAGCCTCCACTATATAACTATTGTGCCCTTGCTATGTTTTTTCCTTATTTAAAAAAAAAATATTAATTTACTTACTAAATTGAATAAAGTATGAATCGAATTGTATGGTTTAAATATTTATAAAAAAAAATAGGAAGTAAAAAAATGTAAGGCAATAACTCATCAGATTGAATAATTATTATTTGTTTGTATGAAAGAACTTTTTGGTATTTTTGAACCAAAATACTTCATTTTTTCGTTGAACCATGAGAATGGCATTTTAAACAAACAAACATATAACTATAGTAATATATACTAAAGTATATAACAAAAATATTTACAAAAGTAAAAAAAATACGAAACCAGCTTGGAAAGTATTAAAACTGCCACTAACTCTAACGCATCATTAACCATCGGAAAAAATAAAAAAATTCAATCTTCAATAGCGTCCGACTAGCCAGCCTCTTTAAGCTAAGCCCGACGTCTTAAGATCTTTAAATAAAAAATTAATTTTTATTTACATACTTCTTGTAACTGTATTTGAACCAAAAAGTAATAAGCATATACAACTAAAAATATCAAGAGGTCTGTTTGGGTTGGATTCCCCACGTGACTTTCTTAAAAGTTATTAAATCATTGTAAAAAAAAAAAAATTACACGGGTTTATTGACCGAAATACTTTATTTTATTTGTGAATTCAGTTCAATTTAAAAAATCACTAACGGAGGATGTACCTTCGAAAAAGTCCCCATGTTTGTCTATCTTGGATTCCTCATAACTCAAGAAAATGTTATGGATTCCGAAATTAAATGAAGTTACTTTCCAATCGTTGTTATTATGGTATCAATCAAAGGACGCTAAGATTAATTTATATAAAACAATTATTCAGCCAATTATCCTCTATGACTCAGAAACGTGGACTACAAAACTGGTGAGGAAAACTAGATGGTCTTTGAAAGGAAGCTTCTGAGTAAAATCTTTGGAGCTGTGGAGGTTGAAAAGATAAGGAGACGTCGAAAAAACCTGGAGCTCAAAGATCTATTCAATGAACCAGACTTGGTCCAGTCTATGAGGCTCAGATTGAGAAAGGCCGGCCACGTTGCTCAGATGGCCGAGAATGATTTGCCAATGAAAATAATGACTGACGTACTTCACGGAACAGGACGCAGAGGTAGATTTCGGCTTCGATGGAATGACGGCATGGCTGGTGTTAGCAGATCCATGATGGGTGCGATGAACTGAATGACATCCGCACAAGTTCGGAACAATTGGTGGAGGCTGGTGCAGGAGGGCTTGACATCGAGCTGTATCATCGAGTTAGTAATAATAAAATAACATAAATAACTTTTTATCTGTCCGTAACGATGGAATACAAATCAGAAAACTAAATCTTAAATATCTTCTGAACAGTGGCGTGACAAAACAAAGCTTAATAGTCAGAGAAGAGCAGTGGTTAGTGTGGGGAGGAGCCCCCACCCGGGTTAGTTAATATAAACAATTGGATTTTTTTTTCACTTATTACCCGTTATTATATTATAGGTACTCAAAACAATTAAAGCGCAATCCGGGATGTTGTTGATATACCTTAAACAATTCAGGCCGATTGCACCCATATCGTACAATACCCAGGCAGGACGACAGATCGCCCTAGACCTGTTTGGATGTATAGCATCCCACTTCGAACTCGGTAATAAATACGGGGCCCTGTAGCTCTGTGATGCAACCATACAGCGGTGCCTCTGGCGGTCAAGGATATGACCTTCTTTTGTACATCATTTACCACCTGCTGTATATTGCCTGCTGTTTAAACAACTATGCATTACAGCGTTCTTGCCAATCAAAATGGATTATATGGGATAGTGTGGTCTGGATACGATCACATATAGTTAGGGCGGTTAAGCACAAGGAAGGAATAGGTCCTGGGTCCGATTCCCGTATGATTTTCCATTGACAAATTCAACTGAATTCCCATTGCTAGGATCCCCACTGCCTGTGTGTATAGCAGGTCACGAGGCCACTGATACAAATTTCTTCAATGAAGATTATAGGGATGTGTAGCACTGTGTAATGTGCTAGGGGATTGGAGTGATTAGATATATTTTGATGGAATTTCGTGAACTTAAATGGGATGAGCTCAAGAATGTAGGGTAGAGGCAACCAGCCTTTTTCGGTAGTATACATCCAAAAAATCAACTTACGCATTGAACAACTATATTTTATTTTATATTCATATTCAATATAATAGGAAGAGGTGATTAAAAAAAACGCAATTTTAGGTAGGTAGGTACCTATTTATTTTGTAAAATCTAAACAATCAGAAAACATAATGTGGACAACTAAATATCCAAACAATTTATCATTAGGTACAGCACCTGAAAAAGAAAGGAGAAAAAACACGTAAGAACTAAGGTTTTTAAAATCAAGTCATACTACAGCTCAATGTGGAGCTTGTAATTGTTTTTTATTTACCAACGGCTTAGTTTTGGGAGACTCCGCTGTCGATGCTAATGCAAGTAAATTTTTCAAATGAGAGTCGGTTAGTGACACCCTGCTTATAAAGTTCATCTTGGAGAACGATTCTTCGCATAGATATGTTTAACCTAAACGACAACCTCATTTGAGAGCTGAATTGCGTAACAACGGGGACTCTTCGTGATTTAATAACTTCAAAAACACCAGATCATCCGGTCATTCGTTATTAGTTATGTAGACATCGCAGTGTAGAACTAGTTCTCCATGTTCCTTCATGTCGTTTTCAAAAATCACCCGAAATTTCCAGCGATTAAGAGTGGGAGCCTGCCTTTTTTGATAAGTCGACAACTGGTTTTTGGACAGAAGATAACTCCAGCTACTTGGTACAAAGCGCTTTCTGGTAAGCGATGCAGTAATATTTTAGAAGAGCTCTGTTTAGATAATTTTCCAATATTGCAATCCAATCCTTATTTTTACCGACAATGACAAGAC
Source organism: Acanthosoma haemorrhoidale (assembly GCA_930367205.1). NCBI lineage: Eukaryota > Metazoa > Arthropoda > Insecta > Hemiptera > Acanthosomatidae > Acanthosoma > Acanthosoma haemorrhoidale. Next base: position 57,073,042 of record OV884013.1, read on the forward strand.
CCCCATGAGAGCAAACGTTCTCTCATTTTTGAAAGTCCAAGTTTTTCGTTCAAGAGCGATTTTTAGCTCTTTAAACACCTTCTCCTGTAGTCGCTGATCGTAGTTGACGGGAGTCAAGGAGTTCTTGAGATGTTTCAAGGTTTCCGTTGACCATAGGAACTAAAACACAGCTGAGCAGATAATCTGCTGTCGCAACCTCCGTGCAAAACCACAGAAAAATATCTGCAACCCAAAAGCTTCGAAATTACCTGTGACCTCACAGTGTTTCCATTTCTTCAATCTACCGCATTAGCGTATTTTGAAAGAGAGCTTTTTCATCCACTAGTTCAAAAATTTACGGGCTGTTTATTTTTTAAAAAAATTTAAGCTAGACTTAATAACTTTCTCTATATCTCCTTGGTTTCATTTATTGTGCCAGTAACAAAGAGATTTCATAACAAGTTGTTACCGCTAAAAAAACGTTCATTGCTTGTTTATTTGAATAATTATTGCAGCCCGAATAACGAGTTTTTTTAGTTTTTTAATGAAATCCGATCTCAAGAGTGAACAAAGCCGTATCAGAATCAAAATGATTTTCGTGAACTGGTTCTCCAAATGTTATTTTTTAGGCACAAAAACATTGCCAGCAGAGATCAACCAAACTGGTTTGGATACCTTCACAGATCATTTAAAGGGTGTTTAATATTAGTAACTACCTTCATAGTTGTCATCTTTAGTCTTAATGCGTCGAGTCCTTAACTGCCCCGCTGTAGTACTCTGCCTCCATATTAATTGATTTGTGGCTTTTGGGCACAAAAGAAAGACAATAGCGGTAGGATGTGTCAGGGTTCCAGACCGCAATAACAATTTTTTTTCAATGCAGCAAATTTAAATATATTTAAGTTTTTAAGGTTGTTACCCATTATTAAATGTACCGTAGTTCGTTAGCATTTAAATAATAAATGGAATCAATCCTTCAAGAATATGTCCAATGTTCCATCTGTTCAGATGGAGGGCCAAGAGCCTTGAATGAGAAGACACTATGGCAATTAAAAGAATGTGATGAAGAGGATGAGGGAATGGAAGAGGTTATAGCACCTTATTAATAATATAGAACCGGGGCATGGTAGCATACATTCAGGACTCTTCAACCAAGCAGACCAGGGGCTATTCAAAATGATTCGACATAATATTGACGTATCGAGCAAACGTTGATCGGTTCGATTTACAAGAAGGGTGCCAATTTATACTTGCAAACTACCTCTAATACCTGCCATACGCTGAAGCAGAAATAAGGGACTACCAGTGACAGATCAATTGCCAGTCTAGACAGTCCCGTAGTGATCAAATATTTACACTAAGAATGTTACTGGAAAGAGGAAATACCTTATAGCTACTCTCCCCCCCCCCCCCATAGCCCCTTTAAATTTACAGATAATTATATACAATTATAGATCCTCAGGCGAATCTAATAACAAATTATGTTTGTATTTCCTGTAGCGTCGCTACCTTACAGCTACGTACCCACCATCTCTACTTCAACTACTAGTCCGGCTATCAGACCCGGGGGTATGACAGGTACGTTCCTGCACTGACATCAAGAAGAACGAGGCTGCCAGAGCTGGCAAAAAATACTTTCTGTTGCCTCAGGAAGAGGCTCGAAGAGTTGGAGCTAGGATTCGATTTATTAACCGATGGCGAAAACAAATTAAAAAATGTTGAAAAATCTCACAGTGGTATGCTCTATTTTGTGTAACCACCTCTATTTTCGCTCATGGGTTTATGAATTACTATCAATTACTATCTTCAAGATAGCAAATAAACATCTATGTTGGAAAAATAATCGTAATTCTAAATACGATGTATTGCGGAGTTGTGGAGAAATAGGTTTCATTCTCCGGTATGTTTCCCGGACCGTGATAAATAAGTTATGCAATAAAAAATGATGAAGCAATGGTCTATTAAGTAAAAAGTATGGGCTAAGAATATATTTGAACGATGGTGAAGGGGAGATGATAATTATAAAAGAAGATCTTAATCAAACAAATTCTGCATATCCCACTCATTTAAAAAATTAACATTAGATTAACCATTTTTTGTGCAATATATACCATATTTCGTCAATTAGAATTAATTTATTGCCAAGTACGAAGAGAGGGTTTCTTTAAATAATGAACATCCAAAGAAAAGATTTATGTCAAGATCGGGACTCGTACCCGGGACCTCGTCAATATTTAAAACCAACGACTTGATTTTGGTTAGGAACGTATCTACTTCCAAGTATCAATATTTTAAATATTTATATATATATATATATTTTATAAACGTGACTTTTAGATACCAAAATGATTTATCAAATAAAAATTATTTCTTATCAAAAATATTAAAAACAAATTTTTTATCAAAAATATAGTTTTTCACAATCAAAACGTGGACCTAGGAATACATTATCTGGGCTATCTTCATAGGTATTAATTGTTGTAAATTTCAATCCGAATTACTGTTTTTTTTCCCCTGCACACATAACACAAAATGTCTTGACAGTCATGCTGCCTCTTATGAGGTATTTTTTCTAGATAAAAGTAAAAATAGACTGAAGACACGACCTCACGTGAGTCAAGTCAATACTCACAAGGGGAGGTCCCACCCCGCCTGAACTGAACTGTCAGCCACAGATTTAAATGGTGATACAAGTTCGACAAATACTTAACACATGTTCGGTCGATTTCGATTGGTAGAAGATTAAAAATAAGATAAAGACTATAAAAAAAATATTATACTGCTGAAAATTCTTCTTAATTTATTCTCCCCTTTTCTTAAGAAAGAGTTCTTAATTTTTTTCCCCGTGATCTTCAAAAGTATAAAAATAAATTTTTGGTTTTGAATTTTAAACTACATTTCATCGAACCAAGTATTTTTTTTTAATCTTACTCTGAATAATTAAGGGAATAGTGTGCTAAAATAGTAGTTTTTCTCCATAGAGTGACCAAAGAAAAAATGATTGATAACGTCTGATTGTCAATACTCTCTGTCGGGGGGCGTCACTAGGGGAGTGCCTGATCACTCTAGCCCTGGTGACAAGTGTGGATTATTGTAGTTTATAACATGGATCATGTTCCATGTAGGCATTAATATCTGACTCCATTTATTGATAGGGGATGTGTCCCGACAATACACTGTGTTCAGGAGAGAGGCTCAGAGGTTTCATAAAGAATAAGACCAGTTTTCAGAGTTCGAGCGGGAGATCGGCAGCGTAATAGTACAAGTCGTCAGGGGATATGCTAGAGGCTGTGAGACAAGGTGCCGGCGCAGAGGTGTGGCAGAGAGAATGTAGACCAGTGGAAGGCCCCGGGGGCCCTGGCGTATCGCGACGAGTGATAACGGCTGTCTAGATGAGGAGCCTGGGAAAGAGTGCCTCTACAGGGCGAAACTCCTTGATTTAAATATAATCTCCCCTTCCTAGTGGAAGGCGGAGCCGGCTGAAAGGGGTATGTTTTATGATGCCCAGGTGGCCAATACCCCTTAAGTTTATGACTGTTGGCCTAAAAGGGTGTGTTTTATGGCTGCTAGGGACTCACCTACTTAGGTTTTATGACCGCTTAGAGGCGACCCCAGGTCTGCCGGGTTTGGTTTTATGACAGTCAGCTGGCTTACCCTCTCAGGTTTTATTGCTGGACCTTCGATCCTCTGTTACTTGTTTTATGACTGCCAATATCTCTATGATTTATTACAAGAAAAGCATGTTTTACATCTAATTATAATACATTATATATGCACCAGAGTATAGGGTGATTTAACACTTATGTAGTTGAGTCCCTATACTCCCATATTATTTTTCGAACTTTATTTAGAAGATAAATAATGCCCAGTTTTTTTCAAAACTTTTAATAGCCTAACTATTATTAAAACAAATTAATTTAGATTTAAAGATTATTTGTAAACGCATTATCAAATTTTGTTCATCTGAACATTTTATGTATGTTGTAAGTAGAACGATCTTAATTGTTTTTTGTTTTTTTTTGATTTTCCACTAATAAAGAGACATAACTGATGAAAAAGATAATAAAAATATGTAGGATTGGTCGATAAAACTAACCCAAAATCAGGTATAGAAAACTCTTCACTCACAAAACTGTTCACATGAATAATTTAATACGATAACCTGAGAAAGATAAACAGATAAAGGGAACTAGTACTAAAATTTTGTTAACTAAAAGTTTGATAAACCTGTTGTCGGGTCGTCACTAGGGGGTGCCTGATCACCCTAGCCCTGTTAACAAGTGCGGATTGTTCGAGTTTATAACCTGGACAATGGTTCCATGACGGCGTTACTATCTGACTCCATTTATGATAGGTATGTGCCCCGACAATGCATTATGTTCAAGAGAAGAGGTACAGAGGTTTTTTCATAAAGAATTAGTCAAGTTTTCAGAGTTCGAGCGGAAACCAAGCATCACCGAGTAAAGGTCCCGAGAGACTCTGGGATAGACTGATCAACAGGGCCAGGAGCCCTGCCTTAAGTACCCTTTCCCTTTGCCTGCTGGGAGGCTGCAAGGGTCTAATCCGGCGGTGACAAGCCCCGGCTTCACGCACATCTGTGGCGAGGAACGTGACCGCCGCCTTATTACCCGGCCAGGGGACAAGCCCTGGAGGTAGAGAGGACCCAAAAGGGTTGTTACGGTTATGACCTGTCTCGTGTGACTTAGTTGGCTTTCGCCTTTTATTGCTTAACAAATTCACATTGATTTATATTTTTTTATAATACATTTAGTTCATGTTATTTTACTTTTGCTTACAATATATATGCAATAGAGTATAGGGTGATTACACCTGTCTATGTTGTTTTTTGTAATTGTATGGATTAATAAATACTACTTTTTTGACAGTGTAAACATTAAAAATATTTCATTGGTGTAAACGGAGCCAATCTTTGGCAAATATATGTCAACCTAGCATATCACCAAAAAAAGTAATACTGAAATCCATGATTTCTTCCTTTCCTAGCTTGACAGTAGACCACAACTTTGTAGAATAATTCACATCTGGTAATGGCACAAAGTTTTTAGTTTTCAACATTAAATCAAAGATAAAATTATCTTGCAACATCAAATTAACCGTCTGTACTGACCGTAACTGGCTTTGATCTTACATGTTTATTGTTTGTATACTACAATCCAAATATCAAGGCAGGTCTACTACTACGATATGAAAAAAAAACTCGGTTTTGTGGTAGTGAAGTGGAGTTGTATCTTTACTAAAATTTATAATTATAGCAAAACTAATAACTATTCTGCAAAATTTATCTTTCTCAATAGTGCGCTTATTATCAATCAAGAATCAAACTGAATCGGATCGATCCCATAACCTCAGAATCAAATTTGATAATCTTGAGAATTAAATTTATGGAGCCGGATTCCTATTAATAGCAGAGCCTATACTCTCATTCACGGAAACGGGTATTGTCTTCCCCCTGTCCTTAGGATCCCCCCAGTCAAGCTGGTCGAGTATATTGGTGACAACGACGCCCCCTCGCCTTACACTACTATCGTTTCGCTGTATGGCGAAGACTACCAAGAGAGCATGAAAGCCACAGACGCTCACGACACACTACACGATTTCGAATAGTTCGCGAGGCAACCACCGCTTTATGTGACGAGAAGGGTTGTATGACCGAGTGTAACTGCATATGGAGGAGTTGGCAATAGGATTTGAATGTATCAGTTCAAGGACTGTACATTGATTTTATTGTGAAGGGATGATGGGTTCGTGGTGTACAAGTGAGCATTGACTATAGTTCATAGGTTTGGAATGTTTGAATTCGTTCGATGTTAAGTGGTTTGGGTATATCACAGTTTTAGTTATAGTCCAAATGTCTGAATCGGTTTTTATAACCAGTGGAAGCGGTATCAATAGTTACACAGGATCCTCGTTAAAGGGTGAATGTAAAAAAAAAAAATTATTAGTAAGCAATACTGCTCCGGCCAGTCAGCCGATCAGAATTAGAATGGACAAATGAAACACAATCGTACCCCACCTGTTTTGTAAAAAAATGTAGCGAGGACACTGACCCTTGAAACTACCAGTACAGTTCCGTTCAGCCTTCAACGGAAGATATTTCCACTCTATAGAATAATTAAAGGCCAACGGTCAGGAAGTTGCAAGTAAACAACGCATTTAATTATTTATTACTTTCTTTATTTTTTCCCTATGATAATTAATCTAGACATATATATATAAATTACGGTAAGTTATATAAATCTTGTTGATGATAATCCTGGAGCCTTGGACGGGAGGTAGCCGCGGGAGTAAATGTTACCAAAAAAGGCTACTTATTTGCCAGATGTGGGGAGGTCGCCCCCCACCGAGGAAGCACTCCGTGACAGTACTAGCGATTCCTTTCCCTTTCCTAACCCACTGAACTTCCTAGCAGCTCCAATGCCACTACCAGAAACAGGAAATTGCACAATACTACATTTGTAAACCTGTCTCGGTCTGTCCTGATCTGCTCTCTGGAGCTCCTGACCTTAGTTTAAATTATCTCCATCCACGTGCTTCACTTTCCTGTGTTTTGTTTTAAAAACAAAAAATGTACATAACAGGATATGAGAGAAACGCCCTTTTGCTCAATTTCATCAATAAACGGCGTCTCAAACTATAAAAGTCACAGTAAAACCAATCTGGAAATACGGACTAGAGTAATGGGTCAGAAAGGGTCTCAAACACCAAGCGCATTCAATTATTTCAATCAGAATCCCTGAGAGGAAGATCCCTTATAACCACCAACAGTACCCTTCATAACGATCTTAATACACCTTAGATCGTTGATATCATCCCCTCAAAGTTCACGAAATTTCACCAAACCGTATACAATCCTAACCCTAGCACAGTCATTCAATATAGCCTCGCTCATCCCTAAAAGCTTTCGTGAAGCTCAAAGCGGCAATGGCCAGTTAAATAATCTTGTAGAGGAGAGTCTTTTTAAAAACTTTATTATGAATAACAATCAAAATACTGGTATATATACCAATATTAATCAGTTACAGCGTTAGAACATACTTTAGTGAATGCTTAAGCACAAGTGCGGTGTCTTGGTCCTAAGCAGGTCAGAAAAGGGTAGGATTTTAGGAACAGGAAGGGGTTACTTACAAAAAAAACTAGGGTTCTGGTCAAGAAAGTTTCATATTTTATACCATTTCAAAACTCCTCCATCCGTTACGATTCATGTTCCATAAATAATTAGGCGCATAGGGAGTGTCCAAGTTGAGCTTGAGTGTGGTGAAATCTGCTGGTGGAAGAATTAGTGCGGATGCAAAGGTAGGGTTATAGGTGATGGTGGGAGGTGGAATACAAGTGCCTTTGAGATTACAAAATTTAGTTTTTACATAATATAATAAGGTTAGTATTCCTATAGTACGTATAATGCTATAAATTATATAATGTATTGAACTATTGTTAATGTTAGTAATTGGATTTAACATAATTTGAGTTATATTGGGATCTATTAATTCGGAATCATTATACATTGCTATTTCATAAGGTTCTTGGTACACTGTTTTATATTCAGAGTCTACAATATGGATGGGTATCTTAGGAAGTTCTAAAAAAACATTCGTTATTAGATATATATAGAAGGGATATAAGAGGTAAGTAAATAGTATTATTTTTGTTGCAATTGTCTAACTTACGATTGTTAATAATAATATATGAATTTATATCGTCAATATAATTAATAATGGATAGTTGTTAATGTTGAGTATAACTACATTAAACTGTAGAACCTAATAATATAATTTTTTTTTTATACATTCATTAAGCAGTAAAGTAGGGTTAGTACAATAATAGTTATTCATAAGATAGTTTTTTTTTGTACATTAATAGAATAATAAAGATTAGTTTTATTTCCAGGAATTAGTATGAGCAAAGAGGTTCTTACATTTGGTTCTGCTAGTAGCAGGTCTAAAAATACATGGAGTATTTATTTCATCATGTGTAATACAATGTATTTTGCTCATAAGACATAATATTTCTGCTTTTCTTGGAGCTAATGTTACATTTTGGTGTATGTCTTAGCGTTGAGACATTTAGTTTGTTATATAAATGTATTGAAATTATATAAATATTATGAAAGGCCTTATTAAAATTGTCGTTTATCAATTTAATATACGTCTTAAAATTCTCTATAATTATTTTACTTATATTTACTGTCTGTTCGGTATTATAGTTGTTTCGATCAATTTCACTTATGACATTGTCATAATGTTGTTTGCTGTAGCGTCCATAGTACCAGTTAGCCAACTAATAGCCGTTCCTAGTTCATTTATCAATCCACGTCTTTGTCTTCTATTACAATTTCTCAGTAAGCCAATTTTATTCTTGGTTTCATGTATCATCTCTACTATCAAAGGGTAGGTTGTTAAGTTATTATAGGGTAGAGTATGTTTTTGTATATTGGTTAGTTCTGAGTCTAATAGGCTTGTGTTATAAAAGTGGTATGTTTTGAAGTATTTTTCAATTACTTTTACATTGTTTAATGTGTAGTGCACCATTCCGTTACAGTTAGTCCGGTCAGTTACTTTCAGAGAACTTGTTGCAGTCAATAGAATTGTCTGAATCAGCAGAAGTGTCTTTATTGTTATGTGAAACATATTTCCGGTGTGTCAGATAATATTGTTAGCATGAGATTTCTTTATTTCATTTTTATCTCTATATGTTATTACTGGTTTATAAGAATTATCATGCTTTCGATGGGTAGTAGTTTTTATCATTAATTGTTCATCAGAAATTGTCGGAATGTCTTTTTGATTTAGTTTTTCAGTCCAATCAGTCTTTTCTTTTATTATTTTTGTCTTTACTGAGTCATTTATTAAACTTGTTAAACTTTAGTTCTGTTCTTTTATTGATTTATTTTGTTGGTTATTTTGTTTAGTATTCCAAACGTTACCTCGTCAGGAGTCATACTTAGTTTTCCAATAAGGTATTGTTGTATGTCTCAAGTTTTTTCAGTATGATAGTTAGATATTAGTTCTAGTTGTTCTTTCTTTGTTTTCAATGCCCCTTGCCATATTTTTGTCGCATTTTAATTTGACGGTTGGGTATTTTTCTAGTATCGTTTGTGATAATACTTCAAATGTTTTGTTGTACCAAGTATTCAATATGGGTAAGGATGAGTCACTGGTATAAGTATAAGTGGTTTTCGGTTGTAACATTTGTTCAACCCAATCTTGTATGTCGTGTTGGTTTTGAATAGTCGGTTCATGTCTTTGTTTTCCAAATGGTTTTGAAAGTTAATAGCTTTTTTTATAATTATTTGGTGTTTTTCTATGTTTACATTTCTGTCATTGTCAACAATCCATAATTGCTTATTAGAAGAGCGTTGGGAACGTGCAGTCGCTTCATTGGAACATACATCGTCTTGTATTATCTGTTCATCTATTTGTTGGGAAATAAGTTGTTCTAAATCTATAGTTATTGCGTCATATTCTGGACTATCTTTTACTGGAAGTAATTCTATTTCTTCAAAGCCCATGTCATCATCACTGTATACATTATTCAATTCTTGTAAATCTTCATTTTTTAAAAATATTTCTCCATTTTTACTTTGGAGTCCCACAAGTTCATCCGAAATCTTGTTTTCAATGTGCTCAGTTCTTATTATTTGTTTTCTGGTATTTAGTTCATCTTTGTGGTAGATTTCATTTTCGAGCCTATGTTTTATACAGTTTATTATTATTTCGTGATTATGACATTTTATTTCGGCTTTTATTTCCTTGATTGTGTCGTATCCTAACAGAATATCGAAACGGTTGCTGAATGGATATATTAACATTTTTACCTATGCACTAATTCCTAACAGCGGGTATGTCTATTATTGCACTGTATGTACCTTCAGCTTTTCCCGTCGGAGTTTTAATGACAAAGTCTTCTCAATTAATTTTTGTTCCCTCGGGTAATGCATTTGGATTAATATAATTTTTAGAAGCTCCGGTGCCAATTAGCCAAGTTTTGCCTTTTTTATCTATAATTTTCGGTAACGAATCCGGGAAATTTAAATGATATTCTGATTTAAAGGAGACGGATCGTTGTTGCTCGTGCCGTAGTTTAAAAAAATCATTTTGTTTAGCTTCTAAGTAATTTAAACATTAAGTAAGTAATTTTATTTGATTGTGTTTATCTCTTCTCTCTTTGTTGTTCGTTTTGACTAATTTCTTGTTGTGGTTTGTTGAAGTATTGTATTAGTTCATTTGGTTTCCATGATTGGTTGTGTCTCTCGTTATTGTCCCGATTATAGGTTGGTGTATACCGTTGGTAATTTTGTTGCGGTCTTTGTTGATAATTTTGTTGTTGTATTAGGTCTTGTCTTGGTTCCCATGGTTTTGTAAAATTAGGATCGTATTTTTTTCTAGGTAGTTGGGGTTCTCTGTTGTTGGTTATGATATTGTTGTCTAGGTTTTTGTCTGTCAGTTTTGCCATAAGTTTCTTCCATTATTTCGATTGCGGAAGTGGTCAATGTTCTTTGCAAGTCGCGAAGGTTTCCTTATTATTTTTAGTAGTACATCGTAAAAAGTTTCTCAGTTCTGGTACGAATTGTTTTATGCAATGGTTTGTTATGAGTTTGTCGTATGCATTCATTTCATACGTTTTCTGTAATTCTTCTTTTGAATCGTCCAAGATAATTCGTCCTTCCAATTCGTCTCGTAGGGTTATTAGTTATTAGTAAGAACAAGAAGGGTCTTGAGCAGAACTGTATACCTGCCTCGTGACTTCATGGAAGTCACTGATGGTTCCTGTTATTTTTAAGTTAGTAACCGCATCCCTTCATGACCTCCCTCTACTTGCCAGAATATTATCCTTTTCTTATACATATATGTCTCAGCTTTAGCGCCAGACCGCACTCGTCCCTAGACATTCCACCCAGTATGTAGTAACGTAACCCTTAATATTTGTATATACCAGTGTTTAGATTGTACTTCATAATAAGCTTTTCTTTCTTTTCTTTTAAAAGACTCACGTCTACAATGATTATTTAACCGTTCGATAGTTTTGTTGACCCGGAAATATCTCTTTAATTTTGTTATGAATTCGTCAATTGAGTCATAATTTGGTCTGTTAGTTTGATTTAGTGTATCTAAGTAATTGTCGTAAATTATATTTTCTATGTAGGTTGTCTAGTGCTCCTACTGTAGAGGCAACATATAATAATTGGTTTAAAAAAGTGTTAAGTCTGTCAGTTACTGATGTCATAAAGTCAGAATGTGTATAATAATTGTATTTACCAAGTGAATGATGTCTTCATTCTTTCTTCTTTCAACTTCCTCAGATATAACACAAATTTATTGAGGTGGTTCCCTGGTGAAAATCTATTGAAATAAATCAGTACCCAATATTGGTGAAGTCCTGTCCTGTGGGGTTTCTTTCCAGAGGTATTTGCCTCTTATATATCGGCCTTCTCACGCTCTTGGAGTGGTCTCAATACCCGTTGCCAAATGAGGGATCTCTAGATGGTGGACTACCGTGAATTCACTGAGTATACTGCCAGTTGCCTGTTTGGGGCGCCAGTTAAATAATCTTGTAGAGGAGAGTCTTTTAAAAAACTTATGAATAACAATCAAAACACTGGTATATAAACAAATATTAATCAATTAGCGTTAGAACATACTATATTGAATGCTTGGATACAAGTGAGTTGTCTTGGTCCTAAGCAGGTCAGAAAAGGGTAAGATTTTAGAAAACAGGAAGTGGTTACTTACAAAAAAACCAAGGGTTTCGCTCAAAAAACTTTCATATTTTATACCATTTCAAAACTGGGCTCTGCTGTAAATTTATGACTGTGGGATTCCTGGGATTTAGAGAGTGTATACTGAACAATGAAAATATGAGATGAATGAGATCAATGATCACAAATACTTATTCCTCAAACATGGCAGATAGTAATAAAACTTTTAATAAAAAGATTTTCTAAAAAATAAATTTTATCAACACCGCAATACATTTCGATTTAAGGATCACTCTCCATTTTATGGTGGTTCGTTTTTTTTTTTCCAAAACTAGAATCCTATTTTATATTGTAAGACTAAGGTTTCGTTTCTCCACAATACCTTTATTGTTACAGCTAACTTGTTAAGACTTGTAAAATCATTTTTGGTTTCATTGCAGAGCCTGAGTTAAGGGCACGCAGTTGATAGCATTAGCTCATTGACATTAAAACAATGTGGAAAGACAATAGCTTTATTATAAAATCTACAAACCACAACCCACTATAACAATTCCTTATGTTTTCGCCCGTGTTAACAAATTAAATATCTTCACCGCCTGAATTTCCATTTGATGCCCTGATGATGATAGAAGTCCCAAAACGACATACATGTTCTTAATCGGGACGTCGAGATCTTTATTTTGATACCATAATAATAATTACAGAAATATATATACGTATCCGGTGTTCATATTCATAATTCATCCCTAACCTGAACAGGGATGCAAGGACAGACGCATGAAAAGACATGTGTTTCTGGTTTTGAAAAATTAAAACGAACGAAATCCTAAGAAGGCTACTCACGTATTTGAATAAAATATATGAACTAAAAATACTTACACTTAAAAAAAAGGACGTGAAAAGTTTCTTTTGAGCCGAATAGAAGCGCCATTGAATAAACGTAGTTCCAACATAAGTATTGCGGAAGAAAAAGTGCTGAGCTGTACATGTACCCTCCCAAAGCTATTAGCGGGGAAAAAGTGGCAGCCCTATGCTCAGTTCTCAGTGGCCTGTTTGAAGGAAATCATTAACCAAAGACTTCTTCCGTGTCTTTGTCAGCGGGTTAAGTAATAACTTCTGAAATGACTCAACAAAAAATATTCATTATACTAAAATAAAAAGCATATTTCGTTACTGTGCTTGCCAATATTGTGGGGCAAAAGGCGGATAGTTGACAGTCACCCAAACACGATGATACAGCCATGTCCGAGTGGAAAGGATCTACTTTCTAACAGGTACTTGACGATCGTCTTTCGATTGTGAGTAGCCACCGTAAAAACGATCCAATTGATTTTAAATTTTACGGCCATATTCAACATTACCCCGTCCTAGATTGTGTATGTTTTGGTTAATATGTAATAACAGCAAGTATGAGAAAAAAATTAAACGTAAAAAAAGTCCCGTTTCTCACTGATATTTTTGGCCTTTATCCATTTTCTGAAAGTTTACAGAAGAAACAAAAAACAACCCCAATTTAAAATTTACATGAAAACAATATTAAAAAAATCATAGATCTCAATTATTAACAAAAGCACCAAAAATATTGGCACCACGTTTAAATATTCGGATTGGGGTTGTTTTTTTATCTGTCCTGTAAAATTTCTGAAAATAGTTCGAGCTGGTTTTGAAACTAAACGCCTCGTATGATAGATAGATGAAAGGAAGGGGGGGGGCAATAAAGATTTACTAGTCCGACAACTAAGCAAGCCTATGGCCAACTCCTCTCCTATTTATACCCAATCGCATCCTACTGTCTCTCCTGGGACATACCTGTCCCACAACTGTCATCACCATTTGATGGCATTAAGTTGTTCTAAAGGAATTCTATCACAGCCTAAAGGGCAAAACCTTAGTTAACGAAATGCTTTACAGTATCCCATAAATTGCTAGGTGGTCACGCTAAACTTTTAGGAGGATGTGTTTTTATTGATCGATCAATTTTAATAACATATAAATTGTTGAAATTTATAATTGCTAATAACAGTCCTAAATAAAATACGAAAATATAAACAAAGATATCAACTCCACAAACACTCTCCCTGTACAAGCGGCGAAGCCACGATTCACCGTGATGATTGAAGTCGTGTATGAACATGCCTGGAACCAACACCCCCCCCCTCCAACCCCCTGGGTGGCTATAAGCCTAGTAATTACAAAAAAAGATTAAAATCGTTACTTGACTTTAATCGTTAACTACTTATTTGCAGTACCATGAACGTGCTAAAACATTTCAAAACGGTTTCCACAATCGCCCTAACTACTCTGAGAGGTAAAAATAAGAAAATAAACGATCGGAATTAAACAGCGGCCGAGTGATGCTATCTGTCAAAAGGTACATATTAAAAGCGATAAATAATGTTACACAATCAATTGAGTACTGATTGGGAATCGACTGGCTTCAGAACAGGTTTTCCCGGCCTGACTAGGACTCTCAGTAGGACAATCATCTCCGCTCATTGTTTTTAAATCTGCATTCCGTATGATCTGTGGCCGCTCTCCGTGATCGCTTGCGTTTATTTAAATAGCTTCAGCATAATTGTCTAGTCTTTTGTATTCTCTCAGGTGGCCGGTGCTGGTGGTAATCACGGGGCGACGCCTCCAGCACTTCTATGCTTTCGTTCACCGCAGGTTTATACGATTCAAATCTACTACACATATAGAAGCATCTCCATTCATGTCGTTTGCAATCCACAGGTGGAAACTAGAAATAAAATATTTAAAAATCTGAACCGTTGCACTCTACTAAACGTGGCTCTTAATAAAAATCATATAAACTGAATTAAAAAGGTAAAGCTAAACTTATGCACAATTTTCGGTAAAGGCTTAACCATTTCCATAAGCACAAAAGGTAAGGTTGATATGACATTCAATTCCCATTTCTTTGTAATATAAAAAAAATGCCGGTTATAACCAAAAAAAGGATTGAAAAAACTTCGTTAGACGACTTTAAATCTATCACCATCCTGGAGTATGGCCACGATGCATTGAAACTATGAAGTTGGAACTGACTTTTATTAAAAAATATTGTGTCTGTACTCTCATTTTTGGCTTGCGAGAGCATCAACCATAGGTATCAGGAAGAATGCAGTGCACACCAGAACTATATCTCAGAGAAGGACATTGAAATACTAGTTGGTGTTTGCTTGTATATGCAAAAGAGACGAAAGATAATTAAAATTCAGTTAAATATAATTTGACCACCAAAATTCACTCAAGAAAAAAACCAAAGATCTTACAGATCTTTTCGTTGGGGCTTTAGTGTATTAGAAAATTATTTTGGATCATACATTATTGAAGTGCTCACACCATTTCATACCAGTACGTCACATTGCCAGGAATATGGGTCAAACATACAACATGGAATGCAGTAATGCATCAATTGGAGAGTAACCTATTGATCATAGTAGACAGCACTCCGGTGTGAGATTATCTTTTTGTGCGATCACAACGATTAAATCAGTAACAAACTCATTATGCTAGAAGAAACTTCCATTAATTAATCAGTAATTGGTTAATTACTTGTTTAGGGTTTCAGCATTACTTAATAACACCAACGGGGCATCAAGCAGAACCTCCATAAGGTATCAAGGTTAAACTAAACAGGTTAACACATAAACCAAAGGCGTGAACACAAAACACTAATAAAAAATATCGTTACCTACTACAATTCCAATACACCAGTTTCAAAAGACTGAGACTGAGTTGTATTCGTCAGTTAGGTAACTGTGACTGGAAAACTAACTACAAAGAAATATAAATTCGGAAAATGTCGTATTTGTGATCTCAAAATTGCAGCAATGACTGGCTGTCGTTCTTATTAATCGTCCACCACTATACTATATATATACTATTACTTATTATACTTATATACTATTAGTAACGTGAAAAAATATCAAAATCTGCAAACATGTGAGTTTAAAAGACTCTCAGCTCTATTTTTTTTTTTGGACTCATAAAAATAGTAATTTAAATAGGAGGGGGTAAAAAAAGTATTGATAATAGGCGTTGTTTCTGACGAAACAAAATGCGTAGAATAGGTTTATCGCCAATAACTGAAACCCGCTGAAGTGGTTACGTGCCCAAGTGAAGTGGTCAAAAAACCGTACCGTATGCGCAAGCTCATGACGGTATTCCAGTTAAACACATTCTAAGTTAAAGTCACTATCGATATCAGTAGTTACATTTACATTAATTTAGAATTACGTTAGGATTATAAATTATTAGTATTTTTTTCTTCTTTTTGGTGCTGAGTAATACACAAAGACCAAAGATGTTTAGATATTGAAATGTTAGGAGAGAAAGCAAGGTGGAAAATGAGAGTACCCTTCATCGCCTCGAGGGCACACGTTCCTGCTTTGTAATGTACCAACAATAGTATTACACATATAAATATCCTTCTTAATATAACATAGAAAATTAATATATTAAAAAGTAGAATTAAATAAATATTGCGTGTAATTGTCACTAAGCTGGCTTCATTTGATTTATAAATGTTAACAGAAGCCAGTTTAGTGTCATATACTTTGGTTGTTAATTGGGTTTGCACGAACAAGCTGGTTTATCTCAAAGACAAGCTGCTGAAGCATTTCAAATTAGAAAATAGTAGAGTTATACTAGCCCCTTCATGTGTATTATATTTCCATAGCTTCACGTGTGAATACCCAATTGTGAATTAGTGTGTGCGAGTGTGTATTTGTGTAAATATTTTTTTTTTTTATCCAGCAAGTTCTTGTTTTGGTTTACAGTTATTTCATTTTGTATTTTAAATTATTGATAAATACGTATCTTTTTTTACACAAATATGTATTCCTCCTTTATATTTAATATATTGTACCTCATAACATTCCACATTATATTGTTTAGTGCTATAAAGAGACATTACAGGAACATACATGGCGTCCGCAGTGGACTATTGCACTTTTTAGAACAATTTTGACGATTAAAAACATTTCGAGACCGCAGTGCTACTGTGTTTCATAATACCTTTATAGGACTCAAGAACAAGTGAACAGAAGACGGCATGAATTGTTCGCCTACTTTGTTCACTGAAGAGTAAAAGTTTTACTTCTGGTCAAATAAAAGAAGAATGAGAATATGGAGCCGAATTGGAAATACCAAAGGAGTGAGCAGTTACAATGGACGAACGGATCTGACTCAGACATGCAGCTTTGCCCTATTCCACTAATCCTGTAGACATTCCTACACATGTGTTTGTGTTGTGTGTGATTCGAATGTAAATTCCCACTTTAAAATGCTTTATATCTTGTGGATGATATCCCATAAGTTGTTAATTGGGGCGAGGTGGTTCTGTCTATATCCTCTCCAATCTACTAAAACATTTAATTGGGTTTTAGTTGAAAATTAATAATTTTGTTGAAATTTATTCTATGGCGTATTCATTATACATGCAGAAGATAGTAACTTACTGCAAAAGTTTTGTTTTAATTACTTATTTATTATTTTACTCATTTAAAAGATAATCCTCTTTATGATGGCTATAGCATATATTTTGTTATTCTTAGGTTACAAATCATATGCTCCAGAATAACGTTTATTTGTACATGTCATTAATCCTCTGCCCTGTATTGGGTTGCTGAAATAGCCATCAATCCTGAGACTGTTTGTATTCAGTATATTTAGCTTAGATCCGAGATACATCGAAAAATATTAATACATGTCCAAAGAATTTCGTTTTCTGACATGGCGTAGACAATTTTTTTTCTACTTACTTTCTACTATTTTTTACTGTTAATTTATTTCTCCTGCCACACAAACTTACTCATTTGTGAGTCGTTTATTGTTAATGTATTAAAATCGTGTCACGAGTGATGTATCACTAAACACCATTAAGGGTGAAGAAGGAGAAAGTTAATAGTCCTATTTTAATGTCGGTTTAAATGGCTTTTGTAATTATAGTGCACAAAAGTCCCGGTACATCCACCGCAATGATGAGCAATAGGGGAAGTCATACATACGAGTACAATACTTCTTTTTACCTTTTATGATCAGGAATTTTCATAAAAGTGACTCTATTTCTTTTTTAGAATTTTTTGTTAAAATGGCGATTATTTAGTACTTAATAAAACTGTGCTAGAGGTAAACCGCATATGATGAATCACAATTATTCTATCACAAATAAGTATAATAAATACTATGCCCACTTCTAGTCACGATAGTTAACTCCATATGCTATTCACTTTTTTGCGTGTAAGTGATAGATTTTCATTAAAAACCTCTCTAACCAAAAGGAGTCACATACTATAAGAATCTCAAAATCTAAGGAAATGCTCTAGCTACTGTAGTAGAAACATTTTTTTTTTTTTTTAAATATAATTGGTCTATTTCAATTCCTTTCTTTTCGATTTTCCGCTGGTTGCTATCCTTTTCTAACCAGAGTGAGAATCGAGCTCACACCAGCCTAGCCCAGTTAACCTCGGGAAATGATCGTATTAGGAATAATAGAGGTCCCAGAATTAACGCGAGATTTGATTTAAATAGAAAACACAGTTTTTAGTTTTTTTGTTATTTTTTTATTGAATTATAAAGTCAATAGGATAGGGTTATTTATGGAATAATTCATCGGGCAAATGGCCTTCAAGACTTTGCACATACACACTCTTTAGTCGACATTTTCATGACCATTTGGCTTAAATGTTGTTAAATTTCGTTGATGCAGCGTTGTATTTCCTCTTTTAATGCACGGGTGGATGTGGGCTTGTTGACATACACCTTTTATTTCAAATAACCCCATAAAAAGAAATCTAAAGGTGTTAAATCACACGATCTATGGGGCCAATGCTGATCACCGAAACGAGAGAGTATACGACCTGGAAATGTCTCAGGCAGTATTTGAATTGTTTCATGGGCTGTATGGCATGTGGCACCATCTTGTTGAAACCACATATTGGCCACATCAATATCATCCAATTTCGGCACAAATAACTGTGTTTACAACGGCGAATTGATGTTCCTGGATTTTCAACAACACTCTCACGCACGTTTCCTTATTGACATTTGAACGGCTTTTTTTTTGGACGACCAGTGTGTTTAGTGTCTCAAACTGATCCAGTCTCCCTAAATTTTCCAATTAATCTCTTCACAGTTGACGAAGTCAAAACACTATTCCGACCATATTTTGTATGAAATTTTCGAACTGCGACCGCCAAACTTTCATTATTTTTGAGATAATGTTCAACAATAAAGACACGTAGTTCTATCGTGTAACGCTCCATTTTTACTAACCCTAAACTGTCAGCTGTCAAATTGTTTTTTTTTAGGGTTGCCAGCACTTTACTGCACAAATGGCGGCAAATTCAAATCTTACGTTAATTCTGGGACACCCTTTATTAATATATTAATAGTTTAATCGAGGTGGATTAGACATTATTTTAAACTTTGTTGATAAACGAGTGAATGAACCAGCCGCATGGCTTCCTGCTCCCACCATTCCCTTGGCGAGGTCAACTTGAAAAGGAAGACTCTTTGAAGCAGGCGCCAATCATCCATTATTTATATGAAAAATGCGTGATGTTTGTCTAGCATAAAATATTTAAATATGTAATAATCATACAATTTTTATTCCTTCCATAAATAAATATAACTCATTATAAATGGTACAGTCCCCTTCTCAATTCAAAAATATTGTACATTTTAAACTTTGAATTAAATAAGAAAAAAAATCAAACACCGCATTATAGTAAATATGCAAAGAAAATATACGAAATACGAGAGATAAGGAATGTCATATGATATATTTAGGGAATTGGCTTGTAAATAAAATAAAATTACCTATTTATGAAACTAAACTAATTTTTTAGAGGATTTTGTGAGAAATTTATGATGTGATCTTTTTGGAAGTAGTAGTCCTCATTTAATATTTAATTTTTAACTTTATTAGAATTGAGTTTTTTCAATTTGAACCTAGACTTGTTCTACCGTATAAAGATGCAAGTGTTTTAGTTTCGTATTTCAAAATTTAAATTGAAATTTCAATTTTTATACTGTTTTTTAAGTTTACACCATTTGTGTAAAACAAAATAGTCATTCAAAGTATGTATGATATACTAAAGCATACAATGCTCGAAGCATGCATGATATTACCCTAAAGTTCTTCCCATTTCCAGATAATTACCTAAATAATCTGTCCTAAACATTTTCTTTATTAACATCATAACTATCTTCATCTACCTCCTTTTGTTTTTCAATGATTCCTAAAGTTTATACTCAAATGTTTTTTGCACGCTGTGGGTTATTAGTTCGGTTTAGTATGGATTATTCAGGTGGATTCGAATACCTAATTTCTGGGCAACTTAACGTGTATCGATTAATACCGGAAGGTACGTACTTCTTGTATGAAACTTTTACTTTAACTTCTTACTACTAGTTACTTCAAGTAAATTTTCTTTTAGATATACGGAGTGGCTATAGTTGATACTAACAGCCTAATGTATGAAAAATTGTTTTTAAAAATATAGCAGAATGAATATATAAAATAATATTTCTGACTGATAATGCCTCAGAAATCTCACTATCATGATGGTACATACCGATGAAAAACTTTTATGCTAGATGGGATCACCGAACAAAAATAAACGAATATGTAAATAATTATTACCAGCTAGAAATTCTAAAACAAAAAAAACTGACCTTCGTGCTTGGCCAACTGTTCTTCAACTTCTTGCAACACCGCATCAACCGAATCCAAGACTTTGGCGAACTCTTCTTTGTTTTTCATTATTTCCAAATCGTGCTCCAATTTGGCCGCCTTCTCGTTTAGGACTTCTGCAAACCGTTCCTCCTTGTTGGCGATCTCCCTCAGTTTCGCAGGAGCTTTCTCAGCACCACCTGAAACAGATCAAATACCGTCGTAATCAATCAATCATCTCGACCTTGGGTGGCACGTGGCCTAGCGACAGGGCTCCAAAGTCAGATAGGATATACGGAAGGATGAAGCCGTTGCGTCATTCTGAAGACAACAAAGACTCGGAGCCGATTACCATCTAGGTTAGCTTGATTTTACTACGAATAGCCAATCCAAAAAACGTAAAATCTCATTGAAAAGATTCTACTTAATAACTAATTTTAGAGCATTAAAACTTGTTTAAACACAGTTAATATAATTTCAAAACGACTTACGGATTTCGTCTGTTTCTCGTCCTAATTATTTGCCGCTACAAATATTTCCATTTGCCGCATTGTTGGTATGTATTACGGATTCTTTGCTTTTTACAAATCCAGACACACATGTTTTTACCACTGCGTCTGTCAGTTCTAGTCATTGATGAGTCTTTTTCCAACAGACAATGGATATGAAATTTTAAACGGTGGAGCCATTTTTTACTATGGCGACCTAATAATTACTATATATCCCAATTAAAAAGAATTGCATGACAATAATTAATTGTTTGGTAATAAAAATAATTTATTTTCTATTATATCTGGTAGGGTATTAAATTAATGATATTTCTGCTCTTATTATTAGTACATCTGTGTTATGTCATTTTAAGGCAGTATAATAATATGTCAATAACATCATGTTGAAATTTTTTCGCTCATAATATTTTTCACTTCATGTCATTTTTAGCATCTTATGTTTCATTTGATGAATGCCCCAATAATGCTAAAAATACAAGCAGCCCCAAGAAATATAGTCACAACAAAGTGTCACTAATCAATTACTTAGTTGATTTCCTTATCATATTTAATAGGGCATCAAATTACAGATCTCTAGGTCCTGATTAATAATATGAAACATAATCGTATACCAGGACTTCTGTGCACTATAATTACAAAATCCATTTAAACCTTTTTTTTTTTTTGCTTTTTGATATTTCAACAATTGAAGGGTTTGCTGCAAAAAGGAGGTAGCTCCAATTTTTCCATTTGTTGGGAAACCAAACAAAACGTTTAAAAAATTCAAATTTTAAGTTATTTAAAAATATTGTTGTTGCTTACTTTCAATTATGGTGTTTACATATTACGATTGGAGCTGCATCCTTTTTGTGCCAAATAAAAGAGGTTTTTTTTTGACACAAGAAAGTGTTTCTAACTCCCAACAGCTATGGGATGGAGCTACCTCCTTTTTGCAGCAAACCCTTCAATTTATTAAGATAAAATTACAATCTGCCTTTTTATTAGGCAATAAGTAATTGAGATAAATGTTATCATTCATAACATATTAACAATTCATCATTCACTCGCTCATTCATACAATATTTACAAACAACCAAGTCCACATGGTTGTCACCTCCTTCGCATGCGAAGGAGGCAGCGGAGTCTTT
Source organism: Acanthosoma haemorrhoidale (assembly GCA_930367205.1). NCBI lineage: Eukaryota > Metazoa > Arthropoda > Insecta > Hemiptera > Acanthosomatidae > Acanthosoma > Acanthosoma haemorrhoidale. The sequence goes on from OV884013.1 coordinate 57,095,053, forward strand.
GGAAGTCTCCGACGCTCCTACGTCAGCCGCGTCACTGGATAAGAGCCAGCGGAGGCTGACCAAGAGCGCGAGAGCCACAGACGCTCAGGACGTGATTAGAGATACCTTTGCCAGGACTCCCACTTACACTTAGTTATAGCAGGTCACGAGGCCACTGCCGTTTTAATCTCCGAGGAGGATTATAGGGATGAGTGGTGCAGTGCAATGACTGTGCTAGGGAATTAGGGTGGTTGGATAGGTTACTATGGAATTTTATGAACTTGGAAGGGATGAGTTCAAGAATATAGGGTATATTCAGATCATTGTGAAGGGTTATGTTGCTGACGTAATAAGGGGCATTTACTATTGTTCTCAGGACTTTTGATTGAAAGGATTAGATGCGCTTGATGTTCGACTTTTTTGCTGCCCCCCATAGCTCTATTCCGTATGTCCAGATTGGCTAAAGTATAACTTTGTAAATAAGTAGTTTATTTTCTATTGAGAGATGGGATGTCCTTCGAAGTAGTCTGTACAGTTGTCCAAAGCGTCTGTTTAGTTCTTGTCTTTTTAGCCTCGTATGTGGGTTCCATGTCAGTCTTTTGTCGAGATGGAAGCCTAGATACCTTACTGTCTCAGACACAGGGAGAGGAATCGAATTTTAAAAAACTGGCGGACAGGACTTGCGGCAGAGTGTGAAGGTTATGTGGGAGCATTTTGCTTCATTGACCTTGATTCGCCATTGGTTGCACCAATATTCAATCTCATCAAGGTGTTGAGATGCTATATCAGGGTCTGAATGGGTTGACAGGACTGCAGTGTCATCTGCAAATGTTGCCAAGAAGGTATTGGTGGTGGAGGGGACATCAGCGGTGTATATATTATAGAAGATGGGACCCAGGACGCAGCCCCGTGGAACTCCTGCTTTTATGGGATAGTAGTTAGAATGTTCTAAACCACAGCGGACTTGGAAGAAGCGGTTTGAAAGATAGGACTGTAGGATTAGGAATAGGGTCTGCGGTAAATATCCTCTGAGCTTGTAAAGCAAACCTACGTGCCAAACCCTGTAAAAAGCTTGAGCTATATCAAGAAAGGCTGCAGTGCAATACTGTTTGGATTCAAGGGCTGAGGAGATGTGATCGACAACGCGAAGGCCTTGTTGAGCAGTGGAATGTCGTTGGCGGAAACCAAACTCGTGAGTAGGATAAAGGTTTTTGGATTCAATAATTGGAAGTAGGCGTTTTAATAGGAGTTTTTCAAATATTTTTGAGAGTTTAGGGAGTAGGTTAATTGGACGGTAAGATGAGGCGTCATTGGGTGGTTTGCCGGGTTTGGCGAATAGGACTATAATGGAGTGTTTCCAGAGGAGAGGAAAATGCGTCGTTCGGATAATGCAGTTATAAATGTAGGTTAGGTAGATATAGCATTAGGAGGAAGATGTTGGAAAATTTGAGGAGTAAGGAGATCATATCCTGGAGATTTTCGGTAAGGTAATTTTGTCAGAAGATATTTAACCTCAGAGGGGTTAACGGCTTTTGGTGATAGTGAGAGAGGGATAGGTGAAGTGAGGAAATCTTCATCAGTTGAGCGATGAGTATTGTTTTGAGGAGTAAGGTGAGGAGTGAAAGTAGGGGAAAAATGCAGTGCGAATCCTTCCGCGCTCTCGCCATCCAAAGCAGCCCAGGACCCATCATCACGACGGATTGGGTGTGAAACAGGATGCTATTTTAGGATTTTCTTAGTTAGATTCCACAAGAAGTTGTCCCTGGTAGACAGAGAGGATAGATAGAAATTAAAAGAATCGGAACGGAAGGATGTCAATTGCCGCTTTACCAACCTGCAGTGCTGATTGTATGAGCGACGATCAGCAGGATGTCGGGACCTTTTCCCTCACTGTTCTCGAGAGGCGTTTGGATTGGATTAGGTCTATGAGATACTGAGGTGAAGGATTTTGATTGTGATTTTTTAGATGACGGTGGGGTGACGATGCCTCACAGGCCGACCTTTGGATCAGAGTAGTGAAGGAATGCACTGCATCATCTAGGTCTTAGGATGTTTTCAGGAGTACTTTGAGGTCTACAGAGTCTGTAAGAATCTGGCGAAAGTGGTCCCAGTCAACTGGGCCCCTGATAAATGAAGGAGAAGGCAGTCAGACTATGTCAGGAGATAGTGGAGCAATGTTTCCTTGTGAGTGCAGACAGCAAAGCACGTCCTCGTGTATTTGTGGATCTTGAGCCCCAATGTTGATGCTTTGCGTTAAAGTCCCCGCCCACAAGGAAAAAATGTCCGATGGAGTCTAGAAAGGAGATGAATTGGGAATCGGAAATAGATTTATTGGGAGGGCGGTACACTGATGCTAGAGTAAGGGGGAAAGTGAAGGTGCTGATTGACACTGCAGTGGACTGAAGGAAATCATGTGCTACCAAAGGAACTATGTGATGGGAAATGGAGCTATGGACAATGACAGCGAAGCCTGCATGTGCTCTTCCATCTGGGTGATCAGTTCGGTAAGTCTGGTACTGTCGAACTGTAAAAAGAGTTATTGAAAAAGAAGCAAATCCCTCCGCTAGAGCGGTCTAACTGATCGTTACTTGGGTGTAATTGGGTATGACTACTGCTGAGGAATGGTAATAAAGTGTTTTTTTCTACTTGAATGAGAATTTAAAAACTTTTCTCATTGAAGGACATAATTTAGTTATTTTCATAATGCAATGGAGTAGTTACTACTAGACTAAAATATTTACACTTCAGTGAGAACGGTTACAATGAACCGAATCATTCCGTGCTGTTACCTAAGTTAATCAAATAATTTTCTCTACCTATTACCTATTTTCTTTAATACGAGAAAATGATTTCTCTTATGTTTCTAGAACATCTTTTAAATAAATGTAGCTAATTTAAGGCCTTAACTACAAATACCACAAAGTATCGTATCATTGATTTTTAGATTCACAGTTTCTGGAAAAGGTTTTAAATATTCATAGCATATACATCGATCACGAAGATAAAATTGCGATCAATATATTTCAAAGTTTCTTTACATAAATTTAAAAATAGTAACCCTACGTCATTTTGGAAAATAAAAACAATTTAATGTTCGCTTGCTTTTTTGTATCTCTCATTGCAATATATTTTTCCCACTCAAAAATAACAATGGCGAAGTTCAAGTCAAAGAATTTCCCAGTCAGTAAATTTTATCGACCGAAAAATGACCCCTTAAAATCAAAATTGTATAACTTCCTCCCAGTGTAGAGAGATTTAATACAGGCTGTTGTACCGATTTCTTCACCACGAATAATAAGTTCTTCTTGGACCAGAAAACACCCACCAACGTTTCTATATTTTAATAATAAAATCTTAGGCGTCAGTTTAGAAAGGGGGAGGGGCTCCTACCCGGCACGGCTGAAGCACACTAGGGGGCGCGGGCATATAGCCCGGTCTCTGGCCTGCCTATAAAGGGTGTCCCACAATTAATGCAAGATTTGAATTTGCCACCATTTGTGCAGTAAAGTGCTGGCAACCCTAAAAAAAAAAACAATTTGACAGCTGACAGTTTAGGGTTAGTAAAAATGGAGCGTTACACGATAGAACAACGTGTCTTTATTGTTGAACATTATCTCAAAAATAATGAAATTTTGGCGGTCGCAGTTCGAAAATTTCATACAAAATATGGTCGGAATAGTGTTTTAACTTCATCAACTGTGAAGAGATTAATTGGAAAATTTAGGGAGACTGGATCAGTTTGAGACACTAAAAACACTGGTCGTCCAAAAAAAAAAGCCGTTCAAATGTCAATATCGAAACAGTGCGTGAGAGTGTTATTCCATAAATAACCCTATCCTATTTACTTTATAATTCAACAAAAAAATAACAACAAAAATAATAAAAACTGTGTTTTCTATTTAAATCAAGTCTTGCGTTAATTCTGGGACACCCTATATATGGCCGAAATTTGGAGTTTTTTTCATTCATTCCGATCCCGGCACTTGAAGTAAATACTAATCTCTCTCTCTATCTGCACTGGCACTTGCTGCTCTACTCGAACCATGGCATTCTTATTGAACTACCTCAGCACCTCTCATTTCTAGCCTTGCTATGTTTTAGTCCGACGTTGTCAGACCCCCACACCTTCCTAGTGGGATTCTCTGCCTTCGTCTCAGTTTTTTAGATCTTCTCTACTTTTCCGTTTCAACTTGTCTTGCTCCAGTTCAGATAGTGTATTTTCTTGCTCCCGACGCCCCAACTGTAATGCTGCCTTAATGGGCTCCTGTTGATTCTGAAAATCTGACGAGTAATTCTTTAACATATATTGTGGGTAAATACGAAGAGCTGACATAAAAAGACCTTCACAACAAATATCTTTAAATTCTGCAAACGGCCACAAACAAAAACGCTCCACCATCTGTCATCAACACTTCTGTCAAGTAGTTCTAAACAACTAACAACTTTTGCTTTCGAGTCACTCAAAACAACTGAACTCAGAAACTCAGAAACAACTACCGATGCCCTGCTGATCCACACAGGCCATGCTGTCCCACTCACTTGTTTGAATTTAAACTTTTTATAATTTATTTTCCTCCTTCCTAATTACTTTTTAACAAATAACTCGTATACTATTTATTTGTGTTAACTAATTCTAGTCGTTTATATATTTCAATTATGTACTTTTATGGAAAATTGATATATCTCATAGTTTTCGTTCGTGTATATAGATCCCTTATATTACTTAGGATATTGCGTTTGAGCCATAAAAAGACGGGCAAGTTTTATATTAATCACAGTGAATTGGTATACTTTCCAAAATTAAATATTAGTTCAGATTTATTTTTATTATTTACTTATTCTTGTATAAGCTAAAAACTACTGTTAATAGTCTAACATACCTTTATTGGAAACCGTAGATAAATAAAACATAATCTATATTGTACTAGTCTTAAGTTAAATATGTAATCAATGTATATTAAACGTATTCAGGCATAACTTAGATCATTGTAAAAACACAACTACGATCATACCCACAGCCCCCTGTCAAATACCTTTGACTACATTGTTTTCACTGAGTTTAACTTTAGAAATGGAGGAGTAATGAGTAATGTTGCGAAATAAGCAGTAACCATGAGTCACTAAAAAACCTTATAAATACTCCAGCACCCCACTCCAATCACTGTGTAAATAGATGTCACCTAGTTAAGATCTATCCCTGTTACTTAATATTATGTTTTTACCTCAATAAAGTTTTTTTATTTTTTATAAAAAAAAAAAAAGTTTTTTATTACGAGTGATGGTCTGTGAGTTGTAGTTATTTAATAGACTAAGTGTCGTAGAGTGAGGAGCGTGGAAGTAGCAGCCCTGACTAAAAGATATAAAAGATACTATTGTTTTAGATGAGTTAAATATCTCACATAACCAGCTGGAGATAACTGAAGATGACAGCTTAGAGCTGTCGAAAGCGCTTTTTCAATAAAGAAGAAATTATCAGTTGTGGAAAGACAATAAAGCCGTTTTATAATGATTGTAGCGACCGCTAACTACATAAGATAAATCACCCTATACTCTATTGTATATATATATATTGTAAATTGGTTATAATATGTTGTAAATTAATTTAAACAAATGTAAATAACATTACCAAACCATAAGCCATACCAGTGGAAACATTGTGAACAATAAAAGACGCAGTTGCAAAAAACTAGTCAAAGGCCCTTGAAGGAAGAGTCAGGTAGCGGCTAGGGGACTGGGTGGGTCCTGGTCTAGAACAGTCAAGCGTCACCGCAACCCTGCGGTTTGGTTGGTCAGAATAAAACCCCAGATCATTGGTTACTGGGGGCTATATATATACCCCCTAGTTTTAGCCGATAAATCATTCTCATGACGGATTTCTAACTGGTGAATTGCGGCTGCACCGATGTTTCAAGATTTGGCCTTCTCGTTTATGAAAACCTCTGGATCTCTCTTCCTAACCTCGCTATGTTTTAGTCCGGCCTCGTCAGACCCCACACTTTCCTTGTGGGATTCTCTGCCTTCGTCTCGTTAAAACTAGCACCTCCTTGGGAGAGACCACTCCCTCGCGGACGACGGTTGCTGTGGCCCTACAAACTTTACCTAGCAGTGTCTCCCACGGCAATCCAGTCTGCCTCTCTCCGGTCCACACTCGCCTTTGGGATCCAGACGGTTTTCGCCTTCCCTCAGATACCGAATGTGAATTCGTGGTCATTCCAAGACCACATAAACTATCTACAATACCTACCCTATACCTCTTCTCCTGAACATAGTGCACTATCGGGGCACATGCCTATCAAATATAGAGTCAGACAGTACAGTAGTAAGACCCGTCATGAAGCAATTGTCCAGGTCATAGCCTAATCAACCCTCACTTCGTCACCAGGGCTGGGTAACTAGGTACCCCCCTCGTGACGACCCTTTAATAGTTAATTAAAACCAGTATAAATATATTTCAACAGTTTTTTTTTTTTTTATGGTTAACATTTATTTGTATTTTTAGTTTTATTTTTTTTTAAATATGATAAGAGAATCTTTACAACATAAAATGAAATCGTGTGGCCTCGTTCCTTTGACAGTCCGTGCCCTCTCCTCATATTTGTGTTCATCTATGAAAGTTTTGATTCGATACCAACCGGTGTGGGAGGAGAGGGGTGTTCGATAACAAAAGCATGCGGGTACTTTTTGTAGTAGTACTCAAGTTCTATCCCCTTGAACGAGAAGCGAATTCTTCATACTCCACGAAGATACTGTTACGGATTGAATGGGTAAACAAGTAAGGTGCTGTTGGTTCCAGTGGGATGGGTCGGTTGATGGCCAGTCCTAAATCGCATGGTATGACCTCAAGTCCACCGTAGGTCTAACTGTAGCAGAGACGGCAACAGGTGTTTAGCTCCCATACGGAGTTTAGCAGCCCAGCACTTAACAAAACGGTACCTCTGGCCTGTGTCTGAGTTTTAAAGCTGAATGCGGTTACAATTCTTTGCCATTAACAGTCGTGATAATGCGGTTAAATTTCGTAATGATATCAATAATAAGACTAGTTTCTCCAATGATCGGTAATCGCGCCGGTTACCAGTTTTTTAATTTTGTTTGTTATTTATAATTTATTTGTTAGAAATCAGCTAAGAATAGATATTTTTCGAAATATGTTCAAACAAAATAAATGACGCAGAATATTCAGTTTTCAATTTTTAGAGGTTTGGTGAATGAGCAATAAAAAATACAATACACAAAATAAAATCGTATATTTTGGTCAAAAGTCCAAAGAAAAGTCACACCGGTTTCGCATAAAAATCGTGTTCAGCATACTCGCATTAAGATTACGGTAATACCATTTTGGCCCAAAGACTGTGGCCCAGTTATTTGGCAAACTCTATAAAAAAAAAAACTATAAAATTGTTGTTAATCCTCTTTATAAATTTTGAATGTCAGTGGTAGTAGCATTGATCCGTAAGCAGTTCGTGCAGGGATGGCTCAGAGGTGAAACAACAACCGGAGATTGGGATGAGCCCTGGTTTAAGCGCCAACCCTGTCGAAATATTTTTTCTTTGACTAATAATGATTCATCATCTCTACTTTTAGGAAGGTAATTAGATCACGATCGGTTGAGACTTTTATGCTGCACTTTCTTTAATATTATTTATGTGTTAAACAAACAGCCAGAGACCATAAGAAGAGGAAGCTATCTTTTTGAAGATTATGAAAAGCAGCTACGATTGTAATGTATGTAGAGGTTAGGCTACACAACTTCTAGCTAGCTAGAATACAAATTATTTCAGAACGTTTGAGGTCAATAAACATGAAAAATAAGGCGAGAGAACTTGTTAAGACTGGCAGTGACTTTGTTAGTCACTGGTAGTTTTAATTTTACCAAAAATTATGTTGATTATTCACTTTTCAAAAATGTCCAATTTTGGGGGATTCTCCTGATAAATACAATTTGTTCAAAGGTAAATCAGACCTCGGATGACATTCCACAAACTATTAGCAGCGGATGCAAAGAAAAACAACCATTTTCACGAGTACAGTGTTTTACCACCACGAACACACTATGTGTCGTCTACATAATAGTTTCTCCACTTCCTAAGCCCTTATTTTTGTTTACCTACATACTTCAAAAGAAAAAAAAATAGTTAAATGTTGTGCCAACTTTACCACCGACAAATAGAATTTACCCTCTTCCATATTTCGTATCAATAAACTCTCGTGGACAGTATAGAGAAACGGGACTAGTTCATAACGACACCACGAGCGCTCACTAGGGGCACTGGCGTAGACAACCCTAATTGGTCAGAATCATAGCATCCATGATTGGTTGGAATAAGCCGGACGTCATTGGTAGCGCGTAGATATCTACCTGCCTATATAAGGCAGAAATTCCGAGCATGGTCTCTCTCTTCACTGGCACTTGCTACTTTCTTATTTAATTACCTCTTTCCATCTATTCCAAACAAACCAGATTTAGTCTCGGCTCTGTCAGTCTCCACAGCCTTCCCAGCGGAGTTTACCGGCTTTGCCTGCTAATTAATCTAGCATACCCTTGAAAGGTACCTATTCAATACAGACGACGGCTTCTGGGGCCATACAAATCGTACCTATTAGCGTCTCTCCCAGTGGTTCAGTCTACCTCTTTCCGGTTTACACTCGCCTTTGGGATCCGGACGGTTTTCGCCTACCCTCAGATACCGAGTGTGAACACACGGTCATTCTAAGACTACGTAAACTACCTAACATACCTAGCCTGCCCCTCTTCTCCTTAACATAGTGCATAGGACACCAACCAGGACCCAAACAGTTTTGGGCACACCTTCTAAGATATTGTGGAGTCAGATCGATAAACATACACGAATTAAGCAGCCCACTAACTAGGGCACCAGCAATATAAATGTGAATATCAGAAGTTTAACTTAACTTTCACTAAAAACCTTCAGTTTCAGTTCTATTTGTTCAGTTATATTTCAGTTTTAAGATTATAAAACCAAATTTAAGGAGGAGAGTTAAATTAAAGTTTTAGGGGTTAAGTGCTAAACCTCGCTAGGATCGAAGCGTCACCTATCAACTGTGGCAACAACCTTCGGTTGGACGTATCACTTTATGAAATGAAATTGAAAATGAAAATGTTGGGAAATGAATTTAATTTATATACATATTATATATATATATATATTACAAGACAAATTTTATAATGTATCAATCACTATGCACTAATATCTTATGTTTGCAAACTAAGACTGCAGATATTATCTTTGATTATTATATTTGATTGCTACTTAATATATAATATTGTTAATTTATACTTGGTACTGGTATTTAACATATTTCATTATTAATGTAAATATGATATTGGTATTTCATTTATCTTATTTTATTTACTATTATAACGGTAATCTATTTTTCCTTAAATATTACTGGCTTATTTATAAGGAGAAAAGGAATATTATAAAAAGTTTATAATGAATAATAATTGATTTTACAAGTTTCATTTAAAATGATCTCAGGGAATGGCTCTAGTGCATATTTTTTGCTATTTAAATACTCCATATTAACATAAATGGCTATGAAAACGTTTAGATAATTTAAATAATATTTAAATTGAAACAATTATTACAAACAAGTGTATAAAAGACTGAGGTACATTCTTGATTGTTGCTGGATAGGTTTTTTCAACTCGAAGTCCTTCCTCTCTTTTCAATCCTCGTCAATCACTAACTGAACTTCTAACTCCAAATCGTCTTAGCAATAACTTAACTGCTTTTCTGATCTGGAAATCATTGCGCTCTCCAACTATCCTTTGTTCTTCACGTCCATTCATCCCTCGTTACCTGTGGTTTATAGCTGAGGTCTAACTGGTTCGTGCTTGAACTAGACATTCTTGCATAGGTTTTCATTATATTTATTTATTTCAAGCAAAAATCCAATTGATCATAAAAAATATTCAATTTTTCCACTATCATACTCCTATATTAATATGATTGGTGCCCATTAGACTGATAAGTAAAGTTAGAAAAATCTTTTTCTCTTTCATAAAACCTAACATCAAGGTTGAAGGGAAGTATGGACAAAGTCGAACCGAAGTAAGTATCGCTCTGACATGTTAAAGAACTTGTCGATAAAGCATTCCTGGCCCCGTTCCATAGTCAATTTCCCGATAACAAGAACTGAACGCTGTTGCCCCGATGTATTTTCGAGCGGCGGGGGTCGATAATACATTATGCAAAACAAACAGCTATCAGGTTTGATAGAGGACCCAGCAGGATAGGCAATGCCATTGTACCCGTTCACACTTAACAAGACCCGTCCTTTCAAACTGCAGCCGTAGCATGACTGGCCTCCTCGCGGTTCGGTCACTTTTCAATCAATCAACGACAATAACATACAAAAACAGCACGGGGTATTGCAACATGGGGTTTCACAACACCCCACGAAGCTTTCATTATGATTTTTTGGTCCGCATTCGCTACTATTTTATTCGGGAGCGACTCATTTTCCCTCTTGAGGCCGGTTGAATCCCGATCAGACTCATTCCTCTCTTAGCAAATTTGGTGAGGATCTAAACTTCATTTTCCAATATTGAAAACAATATTTGAAGTTACCATGTGCAATATTTTTTATAAATAAATGTTGACATTACATAGTCTATAGAATATGTCTAAACGACAGGAAAACTTATAATATATTTTATTTTAATGCTTCTCTTTCAATGATATTAAGTGTAGCAGTTAAGGTATTCAAATAATTAATAAATATAATCATAATATAATATAATAGACAGGAGAGATAAGGTAAATAAATGAGATCACAAAATTATCTACGAAGCAACCAAAATCTAACTTATGGCAATTATTATATACACACATAATGTTAATAATTAATTAATAAAATAATCTATAAAATTTCATTTTTATGTGTTTGCTATTACCACACTGCACAGTGGTTTGAAAGGCTACAATAAATCCATCTGTTATCATTGTGAAAATCAATTTATTATCAGCCTTTTTTACATTACAATATTTTAGTACTTTAATCGAAAATATTTTGGTTTTTGCGATGATAACGAGGTTTTGAAATCAACTCATTGCATTGTTTGTTGGATTGTTCATGGACATTGTGAAACAATTTTACTATATTGGTACAATTTATAATTATATTAATTTATTCCGTCGGAATTTTTGGTAAGCATAATATGGTTAGTAGTACCTTTCATTTGTTGCTTTCTGGTAATCCTGAAGTGTGCTGTGGTACAAAAAAAAATCTGATGCTGTTCTTTCTTTGCCGGCCGGGAAAACACTCCCGCTTGTTTTCGTCTTTCTTCCCGGCTTTCCACACTCCAACCTTTGCATCGTTGATCGACTTCCACTAAGCCCCCACTTATATTTTACATTTTCTGGTAAAATAACTATTTTCATAATAAAAATTTACATGTACTGATATGGTTCAGCCCATATTATTACAATTGTTTGTTTTGTTGAAAAATAGTTGTCGGCATTATATTGTTAATGCCTTTCGCAGTATTCTTTTTCATAGCAATGAATGGTTTAAATTAACAATAGGTTTTCTATATATCACACTATGTGAAACCAAAATTTTGTTTTCGTGTTTTATTCTAGTAATAATATTCCAAATAAGTGCTTGAAGCAAACCAACAAAAAAAAAAAAACAGCAGCCATAATTGGTGGTTATCTTCTGAGTAAAGGCGAGCGCAATGCTGTGATCTATATTTCATTACTATCAGACTCCTCAAAATCTTAAAATAGGTTTCAGCTTCAGAATATATATATATATATATTTCAAATACAATTTATTTCATAGTCGATGCAAAAAATTTTAGTTGGTAAAAGTTAAGGGAAAAAATCTGATGAATTAAACGGATAAATGTTCAACTAGTGATAATCATATCCAGCAGCTTAAGACTCAAAAAACGCATTTTAAATTTAAAAAATCAAGGAATCGGTTATACTGTACAGATATTTTGGTCAATAAGAAAAAAAACATTCGATAAACATAGTCAACAGATTATAAAACAGCTTTATTGTCTTTCCATAACTTATCACTTCAGCCTTAATGTAAAAGCGCTTTCGACAGCTCTAAGCTGTCATCTTCAGTTATCTCTACAATAAAATAAAAAGTATTTTTTATAAATTTTTTATATGAAATAAAAACAACTTTTATCTGCTTATATGGAGACAAACTATTTACTATAATTATACGTAACAGGGGTTACTTATTCGGAAATAGTCCTATTCTACTAGAATTAAACAATCTTAACATACAACACGTATGTAGTGAATAATTAAAAATTAAAATCCAAAAACAGAATTAAGAATTCTTCGCTTCTCACACTACGACTGGCTTTGTCCAGAAGGTATGGAGGGGGCGAGTTTCTTGGCATACGGGTGTTTGCTATTTCTTCCTTTTTATTAAAATTATAAGACCTTAGAGAATCTAATTTTATTTCAATATTTTCCAGGCTATTACTTAATCTTTTGTCGTTTATATTCGTTTATATGGTGTAGCAATGCAACTTTATGAGGTGCCTCATGTGCCCTGCTTCCGGTAGGTGTTGCTAGAATTGGCTTGCTTTTTATTTCCGATGTTCTTTGCACCTAATTGATAATGTTCTATTCGTTTTACCAACATAAGATATATTGCATTCCCAACACTCTATTTGTTATTATAGACACTTAATCGCAAACCAATAGTAGAGACCAAGTGTGCTGTGATATCAGTATTTTGTAACGATGCTATTTTTAATATTATTATTAATCATAATTTACATTCAATTCTGTGAATCAGATAAATGTATTATTTTTTTTCTAATTTATTATATATTGTAAATAACGACGACATATCTAAGCAAATTTAAGATGAATCTACCCTATGTCCAGAGTTAAGTTGAATCTGCTTCAGTTAGAAATGAAAGAGAGGGAAGGGGCCTGATTGCTGGCAGCGACATAATCTCCGACTTGGCTCACCACAATCAAGATAATTTGTTGCTGTGATCTAACAAATTGTGCGGAAGTCTAATCAGATAGGACGCCTGTTTGGAGAAAACGTTTCATAGTAAACTGACAACTGACTCAATGAACCTTTCTAAAAACTGTGAGTCACGACTAATTACATTGTTTCTCAGACAGTTGAACCATTCTATCGTGATTAAGGGTACTTTTATTGTTTCCAATGAAAAATTGTCATAAATTTTAGTGATTCCTCGTGGATTGAATGCATCATCGATAAATGAACACGAAGCCGCAGTTGGAAAATCCAATTAAACTAGAGAATCCAAGAATTAGTTACCCCATATTTTTTTCATTTATTTAAATTATTAAGCAATATGAACTAAATATTATATTAAAAGTATAAACGAAATGAAGTACACAGAATGTGCAAGAACAGCAAAGAACTCGGTGTGGGTTGCTCAATTACTTATTAAATGGATGTGAAAAAACTGTATTTTATCTTCTTTTATTTCTGTGTTAAACCAGCTCATTAATTGTAAATAATTAAAATACAAACCAAAAAAATCTAAATTAAGCCCAATTTTATTGTTGGCTGCCAAAAATGTATAGTTAGAATATCTGTAATTTTTTTCGCGTTAATACCTTTGATGTGTGAAATCAAAAATAGCTTTGGAGAGATGACATGAAAAAGTTTATGACTGAGAGAGAAGCGGACTAGTTATTAGATACAGAGGTCCAACTACTTCAGTTTGTTTGTTTTTTTCAGATACTTCCTGTAATTGTATCTAAACTATCCAGCTTAGCCTGGGTTTTTGTAGAATATTCTTTGGAAATATCAGTGATAATCTTGCATCATTTTTATGGCTGTCATATTTTTAAATATATAATATATATTAAATACAAATATAAATAATATAATATATATCCAAACAGAAGAAGGTCGATAGAGACGATTTAGTTTGGAAATAGAACCTCTTCCTTCAGCGATTCATAAAAGATGAATACATTTGATAATACGCATCTTGAAGTTTCTGGGGTGGTTTACAAAGAAAATGGAAAACTCTCTATGTCATTATTACAAAATGAAAAACAATGTTCTGTGAATGATATTGATTTTAGCAGGGAATCGGAATGAGGATTCATTTCACTCTTAAGAGACCTGACTACCTAAACATTGGACTTATGTAATAATAGACAAATTAAACTGTACTCATTTTGTTAGCACATCACCTGAGAAAAATTAACATTTCAGGCATACTAAGTAGTATTTTGAGAACGAAGCACTCAGATCTCCTTAACTCACAAATGTTCTCATGTCTGGGCATTTGCAATTTTTTGAACAATATTAGATCAGCTTTTATCAGCAAACATATTAATGCATAATTAGATTAGAAACTGCAACCTTTAATTAAATGCTTACTAATATAAGGTTCTAATAGATCCATTGAAGAACTCCATTGATACCTCTACAAATGATGGTGGCCAGGCATAACTAATGCAGGGGGATAGCATACAAAAAACAAAAGTTCATCCATCATGTCATCTGACATAGAAAATGTAGATCTTTGGGTCACAAAGAAGGGATCATTGTAACATCCATAGGCAAAGTCTGGAATAGAAAATATGCTAGTTCATTGGATCCAGGTCCAGGTCAGTATATTTTTTTCTTTGTCTAATAATTATTAATAACAGATGGAGCTATAAAACAACAAAAACTGACAATACAACGTCTACAATGTTTTAAAATAACTTGCTGAGCAGATGCCAAACAGTTGAAGCTTTATTGATAGAGTCGGTATATAACTATAAATATTAAAATAAAAAATCTTATATAATCAACCCCTATCAAAAACCTGACAGACATTGATCATTAAATAGTGGAATAATGGCAATGCTAGAATATCAGTAGCAGACAAGGTCAATTGAAAAAGGAGTAGAATGTCAGAATGACAGGGAAATTTAAATACATATATAATTGAACAGATCAATTAAAAACAAATTCTGCAAAAAAACTGCGAGCTATTACACAATACATGGTTTCTTTATGGTAACAAAAACAGTTTTATTGGTACTGCCAATTTTTTTTGAAGCATAGATCCCACTATTATAGGCCTGACTGGGTATCAGGGAGGTCCTGGGGTCAGTTCCGATGCTGGCAGTATATTTTTTTCTTGGCTAACAATTATTAATACATATAAGGTAGCTTTAAGTTAGGTTAAGGGAGAAGTTCCCAATTGCATTTGAATACGCACACCACAGTCATCGAAAACAGCCCCTGGAGTCTGCCTCACAGACTTGCAGGGAAACCCCAAATAACAAAGGTTTTGAGAACCAATCCCCGAGCCTGCAAAAAACATGGGATCGCAGGGAAACCCCGTGTGAGGAACCGTCCTCTGGAAGGGCCAAACAAATTAAAAATTAAAAGGTTAAGGGAGAAGAGGATAATTTTTTAGGAAGAAACCCTAAAAAGACAATTTATGCATCAGACAATATATTAATCCTCTTAGGTAAGAGCCAATACTGCAACAATTAAAACTTACTTAAATTTATTTTAAATCTATATTATTTTTTTATGGTTTATCCATATCTATAAAGATGGTGAGGCCAAACAACATTCTTACTTAACAAAAGTAATAATTCAATTGCCAAGGCAACACCGCATCTATGTCATAACAAGACCTTCAAGTACAATTTAAATACATTTAATAACACTAATTATGGAAATATTTATTGTAAGGATTTATGAGAAATTCAGCAAATAATTATTCTGTTCTATCTATTTTTAAAGAGCATTACTTATTTAATGTTTATGCAGGTCTATAAAGATGGTAAGAGCAGAACAGATTGTATATTAGACAATAAAACATCCTAGTTCATCTTACTTACCAACATCCTTTGAGTTAAAAAATACTTATGTATAACTAAATTATTTGCTTACTTTTCATGTGCCTCCTGACTGGAAAGATAAACGGAAGCTTCGCTACTGCTACAAATTCTGGATGATAAAAGGAGCCAATAGTAATGACATCAGCAGGTAAATCATGAATTATTGTGTGGAAATGATTGTGTCTCTCGATGATTTCTGCTCCTTCTGCAGTTGGAAATAGGCTCTTGTAAGCTTCTGTAAGCAATTATTAATTTGAAAAGTAGCTAAATTATAATGCTTGGAGCTTATTGTTAGTAGTCAATTTATAAATGAGTAGGTGAATTATTTATTTATTTACAATTGAGTTAGGATATCGACTAAGGCTAATGAAAGAGAGATTTTCACCATATTTAATGAATTGTGATTAATCCAACATCTCACTTTCACCAGCCTGAGCAACATCTCAACAACTAAACATATCTAACAATTTCAAAAATTCATCCTCTCATTTTGCTCAATTATACAAATTATCCTTTTTTGAAATCAAAATTTTTTTTGTTGAGCAACAATTAACTATACAAAAATTAACTGATTACTTGAGGTAATGAAAACCAGAAAAAGACAATATTTATTGCTAATAAAATAACAAACAATTAATAAGAAAAATCTACCAAAAGATCGGAGATCCTCTGGAACATACAAGATTATTCTGTAGCATGACCTGTAGATTTTAAACCAAATCATTTGGCTAATAATTATTATAAATTTATTTTCTATTAAATGTTCAATTTATACTTGATGTTTTAACGATTACATAACATCGTTAAGCACATAATTTTACACTTCTCAACTCGCCATCAAAAAAATTGCAACACCCAGAAATTTTTTTATTTCACGAGAACAGCAGGTTTTACATTTACAAAAAGGCACATAAATTCATAATAAACATTTTCTTAAAATTAAATATTTGTTTAATTATGATAAAAAATTTCTTTACAAAAATAAAAAAATCTATTTTTCTTTTTTAACAAAATTTTAATTTGAAAGCCTTATAATGGCATTTAATAAGAATTATCACCTCCTATGGCTTTAATAATTTCTCACATCCTTTTAGGAATACTCAAAAAAAGTTTTTTAAGAAAATCTTGGGGGATGTCTCATTGTCACCCAATACAGCTGTCTTTAGCATTTATAGTAAGAAGTGAATCCTGTGACCGAACTCTCTTTTCAAGTTTGTCCCATAGAGGGTTGTTGTGTTCTCGCCTTGCATAAGCAATGATTCAGCACCAATGAAAGGCATGTAAGCCATTAAATTATCTTGTAAAGTCATCTCCACATACCTTAAAGCATTTATGATCTAAACTGTTAAGGGCCAGTCTTGTCTCATCAGTTAATAGCTTATTTTTCCATTCCTCTTTAGTCCAAGATTGGTGTTCTCTTGAAAATCTTAGTCTCTGTCTATGGTGTTCTGCAGTAAGAAGGGTCCCTTTCACAGGCCTTCTTGAGCTGAGGCTTGACTCTTTCAGTCTTCTTCTAACAGTTTGAATCTGATTGTTATCTCCTGAATACCAGAAACCAAGTTTCTAATGACAGAACCCGTTGAAATTCGTTTCCTGAGCACTTGCATTTCAATAAAATGGTCGTCAATGGGACTGTTGACTTTTGGACATCCTGAATTTAAATCCTTCGCGAATGAAAAGACTGAAAGGGAAATTGAAATCAATCAAGAAAAAAAAATTAATCCTTTATTTGTTGACAAATAGTGAAACTATAAAGTCTCTCAAGTAACTAATCCTATTATTATAAATAAAATAAAACATGGATTAGGCTCCAAAACTAAAAAATATGTGTTGCAATTTTTTTTAACAGGGAGTGTATTTGGTTTAAATTATATTTCAAAAAATTAATTGAGGAAGATTGTATTTTTTCTTATTATGTACATTTTCCTTTTTTTAAATACTGTTTTCAGGTAATAATTAAGAAAATTATCTGTAAAAATATCGACAGTAAAATTCATTTTCCAAGAGCAGGTAACTTCTACACTTACTGAATTGGCCTTCTTCAAGGTAGTTGATAATTTTAAGTGAATCAATAACTGTTTTATCTCCATCCTTGAGAACTGGAACTTCTCCTCTAGGATTGATTTCAAGGTATGAGGTTTGATATTGTTCACCTGTTCCAATATTTATAAAAGAAGTCTTGTATTTAATTCCTTTTTCATTCAGTACAAAAAGAACCTTTAAAAACAAGAATATTTTATGTAATTTTTTTCAGTCTATAAACTCTCTTTATTATAATTTACATGCAATCAATACTTATTATAAAATAACAACTGATCAGTTGTGGAAAAATAAAAAAGCTGTGTTATTTTACTGTACCATTCCACAATCCTGTATTGATCATTTTATACTTATTATATATTTTAAGCAGTGCTTATGACTTAAATTTAACGTCTTGTTTCTTTGGGGAAAAAAGGGTGTTTAACCAAAACCACTTCACTCTCAACACTTTTTCTACCCTGAGCTCACAAGATATCAACCAAGATATCAATCAAGTTGCTTTGGAGGAGGTCGCAAGGCCTACCCAAAGCTATAATGGGTTGCCAGTGAATATACAGGAGTAAAGGATATTTCCATACAAATTAGGATGGCCAGGGAGGAGGGAATGAAAGTTCTGATAGCGGGAGGAAGCTAGGTCTTGAATGAATAGGATGTTAAGATCAGCATGGTGGGTAGAGTTTTCGACATAGAAGGGAGGATTGATTACCTATCTTGCAGAGGATTCTGGATTGCAGGGATTAGATGTGAAGAATATTGGAGGGCTTGGCACTCACTCAGACTTCTATTTTGTCCCTGTAACTTGGAGTATCATTGTGTAAATCAGTCTCTAGTTTTTTATTGTTATTTTATCCATAAGGCGATGAAGTATTTTGCATTGTCTATTTGTTTTTTTTTGTAATATGAACATGATATGAGGGCCCCAAGTGAGTCGACTGTCTATAAGTCATAGGAAGATGGTCTGGGATTTAACAGGAATGGTTTGGTTAAAAAGCAAAACTGAACTAGAAGATGAATGACTAGGGTAATAATTACAGTTACAGAACTTGTCAGCTTTCAGTTTTAATCTCCATTTGGAGAGTTATGGTTCTAGAAGGGTCAGAGGTGTTTCTGTAGAGATTGAGAGGATGGGGTCAGGATTGGAAGAGAGGATGGCTCTGTCAACAGTGAATCTATGTACCTTTCAACTTTATTTTCAAATATGTTTGCAGAATTGAGTTAATATAGAATGTTTTAAATGCTCTTAGAAATAGAAAACATTTAGAAATTAAAATTAGTTGCAGTTGAAATATGCTAAAAAATTACTACACTATATATGACTACAATTGGAATAGCAGATCTTATTACTCAAAAGGTGGATATTAAGGATAGCATCATTAACTATACTTCAATTTCTAATTTTTAATTGTGACATGCATGACAGTGAAAGATTTATGTGATAGTGGGGTTACAGTACCAGAAGTTGACACCCTTAAGGAAACCAGCTATGTGTTTCCTTGACATTTTAAACCAAATACCTTTTCACTGATAATTGCATTCATGGGTCTTTATTTTTACACTCCATAAGTAAACATTGTCTGATATATTTGGTTAAGCCATTGAAAATATAGATTTTTTAATTTAAAAAAAAGAAAAAGGAAAATACCAACACTTGACAATGCCAAATAACAGCAGTTGATGTAAAAAAAAAAATAGGTGAAATAAACTGGATATAGATGATAAGAAACTACTTTAATATAATTAAATAACAATTCCTCTGTCTCTCCATAATGAAGTTTATTAAATAAAAACGTTTGGACATTTCCACAACTGGCACCAACCATATAACTTTAATAAATCTATAAATACAAGTGATTGCACATCTCCTTAGAAATTAAAAAAAATTATAAAGTTCATTATGGAATAGTTACTAACACTATTAGCTTGCTCAAGAATATCATCCCTTGAAAATAGAATCACTTCTTAAACCTAGTAGGAACACTACATTAAATGTAAGTAACAAGCAAAATATACAAAATAATTAGAAACATTTAATTAATTAACTGACTTGTAAAGGTTCTCCCCTACAATTTTATCTATCACGAGACCATCCAATTAACCTATAGACAATTTCCACACAAGACTCACTAAATTAAACTCAGTATTTGCACACTCTGTGATTGTAGTATTTTAAACACACTCTACAACTGGCTTGAAGTTTCCAGCATCAGATCCTTCGAATAAATTCTACCTCATAGTATCGATGCTGTTTCCAAATGGGATCTCTTGCCTGTAATTAGGACAGTGAATTCACTACTCCTCATTGGAGTTTACAATTTTATAGTCTTTTTCTCATTTATAATCAAGCATTTTATATCCTTGCGGGTTTACAAATAAAGCTGTCTCGTCAGAATGGAAAATTTTGATAGGCTATTCTAAAATTTCATTTTTTAAATACTCAAGAACATTAGCAAACCAGGTCTGCTTGCTAAATATGCTGATATAATAGTTGTGTGTGTGTGCAGCAGTGAGAGTTTCTGCCACGTTCTTAGATATTGACATGTGCATTTTCAAAAATGTTTTATCCATTTATCACCAGATCTGGCTTTCAACTTCTTCTATTAAAAGCATTTTCATACTATTAATTCACTTGATTTTCATGATGGGATCTTCAGATCCAAGGATTTGAGCCAGGCTACGAGAATCTCTTCTTTGTCATTTGACAATTAGGATCTGAAACCATTGTTACCTCTTTCCTTGATTTCTTAATCAATTTGAACAGAAAATTAATTCATCGCATGGCATAATGTTGGATTTCTGCTTTGACAGTTGAGCCGCTCATAATACCTTTCAAGGCAGTTTCCGTTCACTCGGGTTTTTAGTTTAAAACATTTCTTTTTGAGCCATTTTTAAGATCTATAAAAACTAAATAGATAAATTACCGATATTGAGAGTGTGAGACGCACCTATGTATTGACTGAGTTTACTAAAACATAAAGTGGCTCCAGAATGTGGACCATAACATTAACATTCATGTTCTGTAAAATAAATTTAATTAACAATTGCTAAGGACTTAAATCATCAATATAAATCAGGTATATCATAGGAACTCTGAAATTGACACACCAGAATACCAGTAGTTGGCACCCCCTGTCACCTATTGATAAAAGTGATTACTTCTTAATAGGAGTATGCTAAACATGAATATATAATTGTAGCTAAATAATTAAACAATGAAAAACAATAATGTGTTCATAATACCAGTAATTGACAGAGGGTGTCAACAAATGGTATTCTACACAATTTTGTGTACCAAAAGTTGACAGCCTTTAGGATATCGTAAAAAATGCTTTATTTGGTATGAAATGAGGTCAAAATTTAATGAACTATTGATTTATCTCAAAAGCATCTTTAGAATAACAACAGAAAACACAAATCGTCTAAAACATGTTGATGTTTCCTTAATAAAAATGAGATAAGAGGACCATTAGTTAATTGTGAAACAGGGTAGCTATTAAAGTAGTAGAGGCTCAAAATCCTACCCATGATGCTTTGCCAGTTCAAATTAGCACTGAGGTCCTTACAGGATGAGCTGTCATAACTCAGGATACATTATAATGTTCTGGGAACTTAGACAACTTTATTTCTGAGTGTGCCAAATACTAGTATCTCTTTAGAATAATTGTAATGTTACCCTAAATCAGAATTAGTTACAGAACATACAAAATATTTCCAGTTTTGAAAAGCTATACAATCTAGATAACCCCTGTATTATCATTTTATTTCACAACTTTCTAATTCCGCTATGCTATAACAGCATCTCTTATACTTTTATTTCTTCCAGCATAAACTATCATCCAAAAATCCATTTGTGTGGCAACACATTTTTACTCTTATATTCATCCCCTAATTATCTGGGCGAAAATGGAGCATAATGTGGCTTAATCCTGGGCCTATCAAATAAAAAATTGGATGAATAGAAAACAATCATTTCAACCGTGTTAATAAAATTTGAGGAGAATATCAAGAGACTTATTAATATAAAACTAAAACACAGGAACATAAATCTTTCTAAAACCATTTATAGCATATCTTTTTGATCGGAGGAACAAATATCTGAATGAAAGAAGGTGAATTATTCATAAAAGGACCACAACTTATATAGGTCCTTAATAAGCGCTATTGCTGACTGATCAAATGCCTACTTTATAAACTAATTGTATGCCCAAAGCTAATGAACTCAGGGTTTCAAGATCTGGACATTGACCTCCGTAGAAAAATTCTTATTTTTGAGAGAAAAATACTAACAGATTTTAGTCAGTTCCATTAAAGATGGCCAGAGGGGAAAACATAATAACAAAGAACTGTACAAACTGCTTGGTTAAACCAGAGTGGTGTGAATGAAGAAGTTGGCTAATTATATTCGCTGGTCACACATCACATAATAAAAGCAGAAGAATAGCAATGGGTAACAGCTTAGTATTTAAAAGAACTGTACAATGTTGCTTTGTGTAATTAGTAATTAGTTGTCCCTCCACAATGTAAAAGCTAACTACTGCGGTACACAGTCATCTTCAGGCTAACTGAATAAAAAAACATGATGGTAAAACAATGAATAGGAAAATTTCAAGAGCTATATCTAGAGTTTGGCTTACAATGAGTAAATGTTTTGAAAGCACAGTGTTGACATCCTAGTAATTATCTTATTTTTACTTCTATAAGTCATACTTTAATTGCATGCCCTATAATTTAATAGGAAAATGTTTACTTTTTCTCTCTTTGATTATCTTTAGACACAATTTGTTTCCTCCCACATACAATTCCTATTGTTATTTATTTTTAATACTAATTTACTACACTTTGTGACTTACTGAAATTTTATTGGTACTCTTACAATGTAATCTTAGTAATAAACATAGCCAGTTTCAGACAATTCTTGATTATAATCATAACAATATTTCATATAATACTCATTTAATTGCAGTATCCTGCACCAACTGGTGCAGTGCAAGAGAATAATTTGTCCTATTGATTAGTGGGGAGGCCAATGCACGACTCCAATGTGGGGCAGGCCATTCCAAGTTACAATCCCACAAAAGGATCAATGGTAGAGGAGGGGAACAGTTCTAGAAATTTGAGGCATGCCTACTATGAACTGATCTAACACACAAGTCATTGATTAAAAAATAAAATAAAAATATTTCTCTTTTTCCATTTAATTTAAATATTAATAAAAATTCAAATTAACTATTATGTATTTTTTAAACTAAATTTTTTATGTATACTAAGAAATTTAGAATTTAGTTTAATACAGGGTCAAATTTGGCAATCACAGTACAATATAATATGTATTTGCAAACTATTCTAAATAATTTAACAAATAGGGGCTAATAATACCTGGCAAATAGAAAAAAAGTTATTTGTGACACGACAAGAATAATAACGAGCAAAAATAAGTCAGGTATTCCCATGAGAGACACGGTGACCGTTTAATTTACTCATTATTAAAAATAATAAAAATTAAATTTACCTTTCAGATAATCACATATTTTTTTTGATAATTAATGAGTTGATCACCAAAACTATTGTTATTTAAAAATAGAATTTAGTAAAACTAAACTAATATAAAAACACAATTTTTTTTTTTAAGAATCTCATTGATTTACTATTTATTTCTTATTCATAGTAATATACCTTTTTTTTCATGATATATCAATTTTAGTTGAAATGTATTGCCACTGGATTGATTGATACACTGCGTGATAGCGAATACAATTGAGAGGTCTTACTTTTGTTACAAATAGCATTTCTCTCTTATACATAAAAAATCAATATTGATAATGAAATCCCAATTTTATTTACTGCCAATAGGCATTGCTCTTCATTAATTTCTTTATTTAAATGGATAGAAAGGTTATTAACTTAAATCACAACAATCAATTAAACCTTTATGTTTTAACAAATATATAAAAATTAATAGATCTTCATATTATGTAGTTAAGACTAACTCCTTCATGATATCAAGGTGATGGTTCTTATTACCTAGATAAACAGTGAATCTTATTTTAATTTTGTAAATATAAATAGGTGGCTACCAATCGGACAGCCCTGCTTTCAGCCCATCACAGCATCCTAAACCAGCCCAATTTAATTATTTCAAAAGTGACCTTTACCGCAACTTTTAAAAACAATAAGTCATATCTACTAATGTATTATGAAAAACATAAATGGCATAGGCCTTCTTTAAAAAAGAGCAGCAGCATTATATTATGTTAATTTATTTATTTGAATTTAATCGCTTCATGTAATTGGACTTAAGTCTAGGAAAAACCTAAGCTATCTACTAGTTACCACATTTTTTTATTAAGAGAGAAAATGATAAGACATAACTCAGTCTATCAGGTGAGAATAGAGCTCGAGCCTATCCGATCTAGGTTAACATAAACCAAGGGTTTAATTTGCTCAGCTCCTTATTGCATATAATGTGGTTTGAACCATAACTGAAATATTTCAATTTACATAATTTAATAAAACAATTTTTTTTGTAAGTTTTGATAGCTAAACATGATAAAAATGTTAAATAATACATTATTAAATAAATAATTAACAAATCAATACTTTTTGCAAAATTGTATTTAGCTTTATACTTAATATCAGGAAAATGGATATAAATTCATCAAGATAGTATAATAATTATTACTTTAATATTACAAGTAAAAGAATTAGCTAAAATTACAATGAGCATTATTTAAAATGAACAATGCGAACATCAATTTAATACAACCTTACCATGGCAAAAACATTAATAAAAAAATAATTGCATATTTGCTAAACAATTAAGTAACAGATAGGACAAAAAAACAATAGATATACTAAAAATACTCGCAAGTTCATATTAAACCTAACTCACAACAAATATTAGTACTGTTTTAATTAATTTCTGAGTTGATGAAACACTCAAATAATGGCAAAAATGAACATTTCTGTAAGTCAGATTTGTTAGAAACACAGCTTCATAATCACCAGTATAATTCTTCTATTAACTTTAAATAAGTGGAATGTAAAGTATCAGTCACAACACTCCTATCACTGCATATTTATCTGGTATTGAAAAATACAAAATAGCGGGAGAAATTAATAAGTTTCAAATCACTGGGAATCATTTAATGAGATGATTTTACCATCTTGGTCCAGGTAATTGAACAAGCCATGGAGCCTTTTTTTAATCTTTTTCTGATCATCCAGCGCACAGCCTAGCAAGGCAATCTCAAATGACTTATCAGTCGGAACTTCTGGATGAGGAGAGCAAGCAGCCATGTAAGCTTGACACTTGGATCTAGTAGCAGATGGATCAAGTTTAAAAGAAACTACAAGTTGGTCTATCAAACGATTTACCTGAAAGAGAGACTCTTCCTGAGCCTGATCTCTGTCAGTTCTGACTAATATCTCAATGGTCATACACCGCATAGTTACCCTATCCATGTATCTCTGTATATCATCACGGTCTGTTGCTAACAGTTCTGACAACAGGTCAGAGTTTCTAATTGCATCCAACGTTGTGAATAGGGCATCTTTTTTCTCTTCTAGCAGTAGTGTATCTTTCCTTAACCTTTCAACGTGCGCTTCTACCTGGTCAAGGATGTCGAGTAAACGATCCTTGGGTATCTTCTCTGTGCTGTCGTTCTCTTCAATTTTCGGAATAGAGTAGTCAATATCAACATCCATATCGAAAATAATATAAGGCCGCGGATCTCAAGACGATTCAAAAGAGCTACTTGAATCGACAAAGGTGAAGGTAACAGCCGACAAGGTTATGAACTAACAACAAGGAATATTTCTGTTTCATCCCATCACTGTTAATTGAAGAAAAATAATATTTCGAAATTATCAGTAATGGCCAGCTTAATGTTAAATTTCATACAAAAAATCCTGAATTCCAGTCGGTCTTATTAGAAAACGTATTTTTCGATTACCCAACTAACAAGTAAACAAAAACATAAATAATATTTAACCTAAAATTACCCTCATGATCACCAATTTTTTTAAAATTTAAAAGTCAGCTAAGAGATTAAAATTTATTAAAATTTAAGACTAAAATTGTAAATTTGTTTTCCATTATGATGGAAATTGCGTTAAGCAATACGTGTTTTAAAAGCATTTTTTTAAATGTAACTAGTTCATAGCAAATTGTTTCTATGCTATGTTATCTCACCTTCTGTGCGAAAAATGAATAATCATGTAGATAAAGAAGAACCTCCTTATCTTGCTTGTCAGTTGTGGTACCCTCTCCACTCGCCATATTTACTAGACTGAAGGAAGAGGAAAGTGGTCTTGCTATCTTAGAAAGTAGAGGTGGACCGTGGACCGTTCTGTTTTACGGCTATATTACCATGTTGGTATGCCACTTACGGGGATATCTCGCCTAAAATATCAGATATAGTTATGCACTCCTGTATTTAAAATAATATATTGTTCTTGGGTTCCCTGAATTAAAATAATTAAGTTACAAATAAATCACTGCAAAGCTTCACCTTGACAATTTATTAAATTAGTATTATTTATTTACTAAGGACAAGTTACTCATTAAAGTCATTGGAAACTCTTCAATTAATTACAAGTATTGAAAGTATACTTATGTTTGTTACTTTAAATAACTATATATTTAAGATTAAGCCCTGAAAATTAGGCAGTTGCTAGTTTCTCAGTCAAAATATCTAGACAGACTTTTTTTCATACAGGTATGATGAAGGACCTGGTTTTCTTCCTTCTGTAAGTGTGTGATTCAAAGATCTGAAATTTTAAATGTATATACAACATCTTGGATTATTTGGTTGATATAGCAATGAAAAGTATATGAAAAAAATTCATAACATAAAAAGTTGGCCAATCATTGCCTGGATATTGTTCCTTCAGTTTCAATGTCAATTTTAAAAAATAGATCTTAGTTCATTATTGATGTAGCCAAATTTTAGTCTGTAAAAATTAAAAACAAAATAAACTTTGATATAACGAGTAAATCTAATCCTGATATTAATAAATTGGACATAAAATTCTATTGCAAATTTCTATCGTATTATTCAGATTAACACTGAAGCACCTGACAATATGAAAATTAAAAAAAAAGCCTGAATGACTGCAACAGATTTTAACTCGTGGATGTGTAATAACCCCTTTTCCATTATTTGTCAACATTTTGATATTTTAAAAATAATTTCATTGCATAATGGTATAATCACAAGGCAATCCAAGAAGATTCTACCTGGTGATGAAAGTAAATGGAAGTTGTGAAGAGGCTTTTTTATAGTCATTATGTAGAAATCATACTTTTCTTAATAAGGAAAAAATAAATTTGAGATATTAATTTAGCAAGTGCAATGGAGGGTAGAGGATTGCAACAATTGAATCTTTTTAAACAAGACAAAAATTTATGTTTGATTATTTCTATTATTATTATTGATTGTGGTTAAATAAAATTGGCAACACATACAAAGGTTAAAATTATTATTATATAATGAACATTGATTTATCATTTTTACAAAAAAACATCACAAAACTGACAAAGTATAATCATATGTATAATGCTATAAAATAACTAACAGCTTTTATTTCAATAAATCTGCTATATATATAGGCCATCTTATTTCCATATGATTTCAAATGACTAAACTTGCATATATGAATGTATTGCACGGGTATTTAACAAAGTTGAGTTTTCAAATTGTACAGCAAGTTTGAATAATATTGTAAACTCACATTATAAATGTCACTAATATAGCTGAAAACCAATAATTTTCATAGATTGAAATCTTATATATGTTCTAAATTGGATGAAACTAAAAATGGTGAAAGACAGCACGTATATACTTTGTTTTATTAAAGATATCCTCCAATTATTTTATTTCTAAATTTAGTTTAAGCAAATTGAATGTTGATCTTATCAACATAGACGGTTTAAAACTGCAGTTATGTATTTAGTCATCCAATCTAGCCACATACTTTGAATAAACCAAGGAAAATAAACCAACAAAACCCCACTGGCAGCCAATACATTTTTAAGTGACATCTGTTGAGAAAGTAGATAATTCAGCTTGATCTTAGCTAGTGAATTAAACAAGAAAATAATAAATCAAATTTAAAAGTACGATGTGAAATCCTAAATTATATATTTATTAAATTTGTAAAAAAAACATGACCACCATCTATAATAAACTTGAGGAACACATGTTATATTATCACAGATGACACTGTATGAATACCAATGACATGTCTCTAAATTTGGTAATTCTTTAAAAAAACAATTTTCCTTTGTTCAATCTAAAAATGTTCTGCTGTGATTTAAGTGATAAATTGAGATTTATGTTGTTTCCTTTTATTATTTTTCTGCAAGTCTTCAAAAGACAAAGAACTTTTAGTTATCTTAAAATATAATGTGGAGATGTGTTAGCAGATCATTCCTTTCTCTCCGAAAATCAAGGACACTTAATTTTGTCCAAAACTCTAATCATAAGAGAGCTTTCTATTGCATGTTTTTTAATTATGTAAGTTTTCTTTCCAATGAGCAATGCCCGAGTTATATACATGATTAAGCCTCCGAATATCGGGTGGGGTCGTGGATAACCCCCATGCTCTTGTTTTTCTATTGTAAAATTGTTAAAACTAATTTTTTCCTCGCCAGGCTGGAGGACATGTATCCTTCAACCATCAGTACAACTTGGAGCAGAAAAGATAATAAATTATTGTTTCCTTCTTTGAAAAACGTGGCTTTTTTAGTGAACCCCACCTGGTACCTTCTAGAACTGTTAATTTAGATTGATTCCAGTGACTCCCCTCTCATGCTCTGCAAACATTTCCAGTGCATTCTAATAAAATTCATAACGCCTGAATTTCTACAATCCAAAAGCCTGCCTCTACATTCTTCAATTTTTGAATTTCAGTATGAAACAACTTTGGTGTAGTTTGTAACTTGCCCTGACAAGTGTGTTGTACTCCTCTCAACTGAAGATCACACGAGCAGCATAGTAGAAGACAATATAGTGAAAAGCACAAAATCATTGACCACTGTGGAGGTGTTGTCAACTTGGACAGAATGATAGGTGAGTACACCACCAAGCGTCAAACCAAAAGATGTCCATTTGCACTCTTTGCAAATTTAAATGATGCCTAAATACATTCATACTCTGGAATAAACAGCATCCTGATTGGAAAAAGGCCTACAACCACTAAGGACACAAAGGGATAACTCTGGTGTTTGCCTGTAAACCGTTTAGAATGACGCAGAGGACCAAATGGAAGAACAGGCAGATGAGGAATTCGAACAACCACCTCCAGCTAATGAGTAGACGAAGATATATAGTGGTTTTACTTATGCTCAAAGAACATTGACACCAAAGTTAACACCAAGTGCCATAGTTGCAAGAAATATGTGTGTAAAGGACACCAAAGAACCACCATTGTTTTTGTTTTTTTCAAAGGTTTAGTTTTTTAATAAATAATGTTTTGAAATTACTTAGAATTTATTGAACTTGCTTTCCTTTGTTCAATGCACTTATTGACACAAAAATTAGGGAAAAAAGGAGTGGGGTTCTTGTTTGTACTTAGTGCCAAAAACAACAGAGATTTTTCACCCGGTATTCGGAGGGTTAATATCAAAACCAAAACAAACATATTTACTAAAAAAATAACAAACTTTATATTTCAATAAAACTATATTATTTTTTTTAAAGAAATGTTTACACTTCTATTAAATAGTTTTTTTTTTACAAAATTTAGCAAGTATCCATATATCATGAATTAATAAAAATGTGAGACAAAGATACATATGTACAGATATTTATACAGTAAAGTTTTTTGACTATTTCTCTTAACAATATAAAAAAAAATTAATTAGTGTGATTTATAACGCCTCCAGGTGTAGAAACCTCCACCACTCAATCCCACCAACGCTAAGACCAGTCCAATCCCAACAACAACCTTTAAAAATATAAAATTATCAGAAAAAAATTAATTTGGAAATAATTTAATGTAAATTGACAATTGGAATTATAATTTAACTAATAAAAAATAGCTAAAGATGGTTTCAAAATAATTGATAACTGATAGGCTGAGATTAAAACTTATGAATGGTTAATCCTTTAAATGCAACACTTATGAAAATGCCGATGAGATATATTGTATTCTGATGAGGTACCTGACAATCAATGATACGAGAGAAGTTCATCTCAAAGTAAATTTATAAGATGTTATAAATGACTTCTCCCTAGAAATACCGTACCAAGAAACTGTCTACGATTGGAACAATTTTTATGAGTATATGACATTTTTTAGGATATCGGCTAAGGCTAATAAGAAACAGAGCTGTTAAATTAATTTTATTAATGGACAACATTTCAACAACATTCTAAGTATGTCTGCATCACGTCATATGGTGGCTGGAAGTGAGAAAGAACTAGATGTTGATAAGTATAATCAAAGCAGGCAAAATCTCGCTTGTCCTCCAACCATCTCATGTCACTGATGCAGACATATATAGTATATGGAAATGTCCCTTAATAAATCAGATGAAAATCTAACGTCTTTCTCTCATCAGCTAAAGCCAATATTCCAACAAATTCATCCATTTATAAATGAATTCACAGCTAAAAATTAACTTATAATTTGGAAAAAAATAATTGAGGGGTTTAACTTTTAGTTAAATTCAGCAGTGACTGATAAGACTGCGTAGGATAGGATTGTGATAAGTTAGGGATTTGACTAGTAGGTTTTGCTTCAAACTGTGATTACAGATATGTACAGGTATTCTCGCTTTGGTACAATTTTTCTGATAGGTACTAAAAGGGTTAAAGGAAAAAAGTTGCCAAAATCAAAGCCAAATTTTGTGAAGCTATAAACAATATAAATATTTTAATGTTTTTTCTTGTCCTCATTGATCACTTTACACTAATGACAAATCAAGTATCTCATTATCAAATAATTTACTTTTTTTTCATATGCGATTCATTGCTATTTTCTTTACTTGTTACTAAAGAATAATATGCCTAAATAAAAATAAAATTATGTATAGTATTTGCAATGTAATAAATGGAAAATAATAGTAATAATTGATAACAAAGATGTTTTAATAAATTCTAAAACTTTATTAGAAATTTAACAAAAGAAATAGGATATTTAATAGAAAAACTATATTTAAAAAATATATGAATCAGAACTGTATTTATTTATAAATTTGAATGTAAGGCCATTGGCAAGTAGTTGTCATAAAAATTGTTACAGCTATTAATGATTTGAGCTATACAATCCTAACTAAGGAAATAACAATCTAAAATTTATAAATAAAGAAAGCTTAAAACTAGACATCAGTCGTCGTATGATACTTTGATTTAACTTTGAAAAGTTAACTAGGAATTCATAACAATTATACCTTTATACCATTCTGTCTAAATTGATTAGATTTTTACAGTACAATTGTGCTATTAGCAGATTTATAAACCATATATTGTAAGAAATACATGAATATAAGTGTGTAACAAACTATTACTTTATTATTTCATGGAATATTCAACACATTAATGTACACACTATCTTTAAATATAATTTATATACTCTTTTTATGTTGATTACTAACAAATTACTCCATTTACTTTATACTTTATAATAACAATTTTTTTAATCAGTTAAATGGCCTAGTCAATTACTTAGTGTTGAGATCTGAATGACTTTTAAAACAACATTTTGTTTAGTTATAAAAAAACAGAAACATATTGATGTTAAAATAAATGCATTTGAACCTTATGAGTGTAATTTTACCACAAATCGTAATGCCTTTTTTTTTTTTTTTTAAAGATAATTTGGCCAAAATCTTGACTAGAATGATTTCATAATCTTAAAGGGTAATATTAGAAAGACTAGCAATAGTGCAGAAGAGATACATAGTGTATCTTATGTAAAATAAATGTATAGCATAAATAGACTATTTAATATAGCAGTATTAACAGTTGTTAAATATAAATGTACTACAATATCTAATATCTTCCACATAAAATAAAACTACTTAAACTAGTAATTAGTTAACTTTTGTAAATATCCTTTTATACTAAATTAATAGCTGTGGCAACTTTTTTTAAAATAAAACTCTATTCTGATTTCCGTCTCCACCAATAAATGCCACCTCCTAAGCCAGCACAAACTGTTCCAAGACCCGCAAGAACCTTGAAATTAAAATTAAAAAGAAATAATAAAACATAAGGAAGCTATGTACTAGACTAAGGAACTTATGTGGGCCTAGAACAATGTTAATTACCTGTAGTCATGTTACTTCCAAATATCTTGCATCGTTCATTACTGTCATTTTTTTTTACATGATCATTATTAAAGTCATAACAAGGGTATAGTATATGGATGAACCATAATGATGCATCTCTGGGAAGTAATGTCATTACAGGTAATAGCATTAGCATTATTAAGGATCATGTAAGGTTCACATCAGGATTAGAGCAATTAAAATTACTTCTCAGTACCAATACATATTTATCAGGTTTTTTTTTTTAATGGAACAATTATGATGCAATATCTGAAGCATTATTAATATTAATGAAATTAGATTGATTATTTTCATCATTGTGAAAATACAGCCATTTTTATGATCAATTAGTGAGTGATAAATCAGTGAAATGAGTACCAAATCTATGCAATTCTTTATTTAATTGTAAACAATAACAAAGACTGGCATAACTTGCCTTTTCTCTACTAAAAAAACAACAAAACACTCAACTGTTTTCAATAGATTCTAGCAAAGAGACACAAAGACTTAAGTATTTATCATGACTCCATTCCCAGTTAACTGCCTGTCACTTGTTATTTCCTGTTTATAATCTTAGTTCATAACATTACGTTTTGTTTTCGTTCTATTATACTTATTAATTCTTTTAATTTAATTTTAAAATGAATGCTCAGATAGAATGGAATATTACTGGGTGTGAGAATCGGCAACCAAGGGTTAATTGAGGGGAAAACCAAGACATAGGAGGGATGGTAGTGTATTTGCCAATAAATAGCTTTGTTGATGCAATACAGAAAGCAGTCATGTGTTAAGTAAGACACCTCTACACAATAGCCCAGCTAGATCAAAAGTGCCACATTCACACATTGGCCCAATTGTTTGCTACATTATATGGCTCCGTCGAAAAATTTCTGTGGTAGATGATGGATGTCGAGAAATTTGTGGCTCATGCATTTAATTCCTATGTACCTGTGGATAATAGAAAAGATATCAAGAAGAGATGGTGGATGCTAACAGATGGATTCACCGCAACAGAACAAGGTAGATAATTACTAACTATGGTGAGTGTCTCCAGGATCCCATAAACATCTCTCTTTCTAATACACCTTGATAAATTTCAATGTTTCTTGATTGCTCCAAGTTGCCATCACATATTAAGGAGTAAGCACTTGAATACCCTAATTAGTAATTTAAATTATAATCAAACACAACGAACGAAGTGGCAAATTACTTATGTTCAAATGAACAGTAAACTCTGAATGATGGGGCAACATGTGTACACAACTAAAGAAGAGCCTCTGCACACCCTTGCTTGCGCAGTCTGGCTCTCTTTGATGTGAGGATACAACCGTTCCCTAGGCCAACCCTTAGATAAGGTTGGTCATGCAAGACAACCCTCATGGAATGAGTTGTTTACCACACCTGAACAGAGTCCAGACCGGGTAATGGTGAGATAGATCACATGTGTTGGACCAGAGAAAGTAGGTATCAAAAATGGCAGTTAGAAGCATAGGAGTAAGAATTTAGAAACATTATAATAGAAAAGACACTATTTAAATTTTTTAAACACGCACACTGAACTCGAAAAAACATAGTGTCACAGCTCTCCACAATCTAACCAACCAATATAAGGTCAATAATTAAAGAATATTGAAATAAAAATTAACATATAAAAATGCTGAGAGTTTGAATATGGCGGAATGCGCTGCTAAGACTACAATAATAACATGCCCACCACTTTCCTTACTACAAGCAGGCAGTCAGTATCAAATTCTGTAGCCACCACAGTAATCACATAAGGGTAAACATAAAAATTTATATGGACACTAATTACTTATATAATTTCAACATTTTATATTGTTTTATTGTGTATGATGTAGTTATGCTATTTTAATATCTGTTATAACTTTATTTTAACATTTATTGGTTTTAGAATTCTATTTTATTCATATACCTTTCAATCTCTAGAAGAATAACTTTAATTATTTTTGAAGATAAGTTTTAATATATAATATAAATCATGTGGTTTAATGTTTTGGTTGTTGTAGCTACCTAAAGAAGACAGATGCACTGTTGAAAATGTAAGTGGTGAAATAAACATGTGACAGGCATCTCCTTAATTTATTTGTAAATGCATGCATTCCTTTTTTTACTATTTCTTGATAATAGTTTTAAAATATAGTAGTATTATCTAGTGGGTCGTAGTTAAATACCAATAAAAAAATAAAAGGTTAACTAACAGATAGTTCCAGAATGATAACTAGAAAAGTGCAAATTTCCCATTTGTAAAGTAAATTACATTTTTTTTCCAGATTTGAAATATAATTATTAGTTTTTTTTAAAAACTATTCCAGCTCAGTAACATTGCAAAAAAATGGCTGTATATCCATAACTGTCTCTGATAAATATTTCTGAAGAAATTTTCAAGAACAATGCAAAGATTTAAAAAGAATTCCCCAAGGTGAAAAGTGAACCATTTCCTTCAGGAAGTCATTTCTTTATTAATCAATAACAGTAACTACAGACAAAACCACATCAACAATTGAAGGGTTTGCTGCAAAAAGGAGGTAGCTCCATCCCATAGCTGTTGGGAGTTAGAAACACTTTCTTGTGTAAAAAAAAAACCTCTTTTATTTGGCACAAAAAGGATGCAGCTCTAATCGTAATATGTAAACACCATAATTGAAAGTAAGCAACAACAATATTTTTACATAACTTAAAATTTGAATTTTTTAAACGTTTTGTTTGGTTTCCCAACAAATGGAAAAATTGGAGCTACCTCCTTTTTGCAGCAAACCCTTCAATTGATAAGAAAGTAAAGCCAAATTTATTCAAACTTATTTCAGCATTGAAAAACATAACATTAACTGGAAATTTACAAACATCTTACACCAATAAAAACTGGACCATTCACATCAAATATCATAGAAATTTATATTCTTCTTTAAAAATTAATAAGATTATTTTTACAATAACAAACATAATGTTTTTAGGTTTTAATCCCTTTTACCACTCTCTTAAAATCCCATACATTATTTCACTTAGTAATGCTAAACATATTTTTTTAATTTAAATGAATAGTGTAAAATACAGAGAAGAAAAAGTGAATCATGAGTACAGGAATTTAATGAAGTGAATAAATTATATAGTGCTCTTCCAAAATTTACAACTAAAATGTGACAAAATACTTTACAATTGAGTATATCGATGACCAAAGTTGGGTAACAGTTAATTTACTTTCCCCTCTATGCAAATATAGATTTGCCATAGAGTATTGACTATCTCTAATCTGAAAACTTGTTAATAAAAAAAAAATCATGAATTCGTCTCTCTTACCACCAGCAGAATCACTTCTGTATCTTCATGTTTTTATAGTCCCAGCTACGGATTGCAAAATTAAAATAATTTCATGAAAGCAAGCATACCTTGCATAACACAGATATGAACATAAATACAACATCTTTTAAAAGATACATAAACAAACAACTACTAAGCAGCTCATGCAAGCACCAAAACAAAAAGAAAAAAATTATCTACATATAACCCAGGATTTTGCAAATATAGTTGAGCAAATGAATAATTATAATACTAATAAATTTTTTTCTAGGACTAATCTGCCTTATTACCCCCAACAACATGGAGTATCATTATATTTTCAAAATTTGATCTGTATCAATGAATAAAAATTAATGTTTCTAATGTAATATAGAGATATTTTGAATTAATATTAAATATATTACATTTAAATAAAAATTAAAATTATTTATGAGGCTATGGCATTAGACAATACTTTGAGGGCAAGATTACTACTTGGTTTGGGTTTCAGACATTTATGCTTTGTTTAATTATCAGTCAGTTGGTAGTTATCAATGGAAAAATATGCCAATTGTTCAGTAGACTCAATAAAAGACAGTTGTTGTTTAGCAGCAAGAGATAAATTCATGGTGTAACACCTGATGGTGAGGTAGAGCCAACCACAACAACAAGGTTGTCACCCACCATAGCTGGTAGGTGACTCCGAGGTGCTAGTGCGATCAGCACTGCACATTATTTTGTAATCATAATTTAGTTTTCTTAATTAGTGTCACTACTTTTTTATTCACTGTGCAATACTTAATATTATTTAAGTTTTTCTTGTACACTGAGAGGAAAATAAAGTGGTCACCCTGCAGTATTAGAACTGATTTCCAATAAATTTGTTATTAACCTCTCCACATACTTTTATAATAAATAACATGCCATATGAAACATATAAGGAATATTAAAAGTATAAATTAAATAAAAACAAGTGGAATTAAGGAATTTTAAATTATTAGGGTGTGTTTCCACCTCTTGCGTTTATTATGGCTTGCATTCGATGGGGCATTCACCAAATAAGGTTTTAAAGGTATATTTGGTATTCTTCTGTTAGCGCAACCCTCAACTCCAGAAGCATATCTGGTAATGTTGTTTGTCTCTTTATTCGTCTTGACAGCTCATCCCATAGATGTTCAATAGGATCAGGACTACATGCTGGCAACTCTAAACATCAGATTGAAGCATTTTCCAGATATCAGGAAATAATTCTTGCACAATAGTGTCGAGCATTATCGTGCATAAACAAAAATTCATCTCCAACTGTTGCCAATTGGGCAACAGACTCCAAAGAATGTTCTCTATGTAGCCAGCAGCTTTAGAGATGTGCGCATGGACCAGCATTGCAACCAAGGCATAAGACACCCGAATTTGCCAGACAACACATTAACTAGACCGTGGAGGATTAGGGGAAAGTTCTATTTTCAGATGAATCACAGTTTTGTCTGTGATCACCTGATGGCTGGAAGAGTATTGGGAGAATAATTAATGAGCGGAATACGGCTAGAACCTTTTCATAAAGAATGAGCTCTGGTGGAGGAGGAGTTATGATATAGGTTGGGATTAATTTAGAAGCTCGGACTGAATTAATTGTAATAACTGCTGTTGGCTACATAGAGGACATTCATTCGGAGGCTGTTGTCCAATTTGCAACATATGATCTACTGCCCCATAAAGCAAGAATTTTTTCCTGATACCTGAAAATGCTTCAATCCAATGTTTAGAGTGGCCAGCATGTAGTCCTGATCTAAATCCTATTGAACATCTATGGATGAGGTTTCAAGACGAATAAAGAGACGTCCAACTTTAGAAGATTTGCTTTAGGAGTTAAGGGTTGCCCTAACGGAATAATATGAAAATAACAGGCCATTTACTATAA
Source organism: Acanthosoma haemorrhoidale (assembly GCA_930367205.1). Classification (NCBI taxonomy): domain Eukaryota; kingdom Metazoa; phylum Arthropoda; class Insecta; order Hemiptera; family Acanthosomatidae; genus Acanthosoma; species Acanthosoma haemorrhoidale. Next base: position 57,132,398 of record OV884013.1, read on the forward strand.
AAGTATATGAAGAGGTTAATAACAAATTCATTGGAAATCATTACTAATAGTGCAGGGTGGCCATTTTTTTTCTGCTCAGTGCATATCTTTCATTTCTTAGTATAGATACTCCAAAGTGAGTCAAAAGAGTGTATGTGTAATTTAAATATAATTACAAAACATCATAAATGCCTAAAAGTATTTATGACTGTTTGTTCAAGGCTCTTAGAGAAACTCTAAGGCAAAAATGTACAAGTACTTGTGGCTCCATGTTGTGGAGGATACTTGAAGAGAGAGAGAGGGTAGCCATCCTTCAATCCATGATGATGTGGTTCCAAAGAAAGACAGACTGGCAAGGATTTCATGTGGTTGTCCCTTTCAAGACTACAATAAGAATCAGAAACCAAAACTAGAATATTGTCAAAAGATGGCTTTCAGTATAATAGGCAGCCCTAGATGAGAGACAAAAGGTGTCAACACCCAATCCTTTAAGTTATATAATATACAGAAGCTTAAAAAGAAATAGTTCAAAGACCAATTTGTAATGAATTGTAAGTGCTTACATAATTTATTTTCACTGCAAATATCAAGTAAAAGAATATAAGGCTAAATTATGAATTTAAAAATTAAAAAAGGTATTTTAGTATAAACAATTCTCAATGTTGAAAAAAAAATCTTGCAAAATCCTGGTTAGACATCTCAAATACAAATAATATTATACCTTGTACCCTACCAAAGTCTTGATGTGGAACATCATCCCGGGCATAGTATTTTGGTAAGATTCTCGAAGCTGGACACGTTGGAAGTAATCAGTAACTTGTGGCCTTACGCCATCTTCCCAATACCTGCATGCAAAACAAAACTGAAAATTAATATTTTGTTTGGATATATAAATATATTGAATTTCAATATTTTATTTAAATAATAAATGGAATAGTAAAATACAAAAAAGTACTATTGCACATGAGGTGAAAATTGTCAGGATAGTTTCCTGACAATTTTCATCCCATGAGTAATAGTCACCTTGTTTGACAGTACTGTGTAATGAAAAAATCATTTTTTTCCAAGCATATTATACAGGTCATCAAATTAAAGATCATGACTTGCTGACCAAGGATTTGTATGAGTATAGTGGAAAATAATTACAAGAAAACATTATGCGATAGTTTCATCATGCCTTGAGATTCTCAGAGAAGCCACCGCGCACAGCTTCCAACTATAATTGAAATGAGAGAAGGCAAGAAAGGTGACCAGGAGTTGGCGGGTTTAATAAGAGATGAGATAGTGGCCGCAATTAGAGACAATTTGAGGATAGAAATAAATCAGTGGGTGATTTAGAATATATGAGCTTTCCAGGTTTTGATGATCTATGAGCTGCTTGTATGCACACATTACAATTCCAACAGCGCTAAGTGCTTTTTGAGGATTAATAAAATCAATACAGGATCCCCCCCCCCCTTCATTGCCTTGCCTAGAAGAATAAAGGCATTACTAATTATGCTTAGGCTGCATTGAATATGAGTTGATACCAATGTTTATAAAGTCATCAATATAAAACACTTAACTGACAAATAGGATGTTCACAGGAGATGGCATTTCATTAAAGAATCCATTTATGTTTTGAATTTCACGCCCATAAAATCATCAAACCATAGACAGTATTTTTGTAATTTAACAATTACTTTTAACAGATGAAAATAAAGTTAGGTCAACATATCACAGCAACAAAATAAATAATGTTTGGTAGGTTCTACTAAATTACCTATGAGCAAGGCCAACTAAATTGAGTCTCTCCAAGAGCATTGTCAATCCAACATCAGCTATTGTGAAATCTCTTGAAATCAGCCAACTTTCACGATCTAAAAATAATAATTTAATAATTAAGCAAATACATACACCGAAAATTTCATTTGAAGGACCAAACTTGGCTATACTCCATAATGTGATGGAGAAAAATTGAGTTAAAAATGATTGCATACAACGTATTTCAATTTATTAAATAACACTGAAGTGTTACTATACTATTGTGTCAAATCTTCAATTTAACCATTCTGAATCTAAATGTTTACTTAACAATACCAATTGGCAACATTTAAAGTTTTGATAACTTAAGTTATGTTGGTTAGTCTGATACTGAAATGAGCACCTCTTGTAGGTAAGGCCATTTAGCCTGTTCGGAAAGTAAATGAGTAAATACAATAAAAGTCAGCCTCTTTACAAGCATAAAGCATCCTAACTTTGCCGAAGTTCGAAATAATAATAATAGATATCATAAGGAACTTGCAAAGTTGAAAAGCTTATAGGAAAAAAAAGATATTAACACCCCTCAAAACATAGTAGAAATAAGCAATAGATAAAGAATAACTGGGAGGTGGGACGGGGTAGGATGATCGAAACTACAGTAAAAGCAGCATTCTGCCAAAACCAAGCCCATCCCTAAGTTCTTTCTTTATTCAGTTATTCTAATCTCATTTTTCTGTTTGACTGCCACATTCACATGCTGATACCTATATTTTGACACTATATTCATACTCTAAGCTGTCCTCACTAAATAACTCTCATAACATAAGAATTATAGAATTGATAATAAGACAAATTTTCAATGCAAAATATATTTCATACAAATTAATATATTCTCATTATTGCAAAGGTGAGGTATCAATATTATCTTTTATTAAAAAATAAATGGTACAGGTTCGAAAGTTGTTCTTTTTACTAAATTTTATTTTATTTCAATATTACATTCTAATTTGAGAAGAAAAAATACATCCTTGGTCAGTAGGGAGCTTAATGACCAAGATGGGGTAAAAAATAAAATGTGTATATTTTTGATAGAAAATACAACTATTTAAGTTTTTTCACAATTATTTAAGAAACTTACGTCAAATATTGAAAATATCACTCAATATTGTTTCATCACTTCATTTATATTATTCTAATCTATTTCAAAAATACAGTTTAGTCCATAAATTATACATAGAAAAAAATTACTTACTGAATTAAAAAAATAAGTAGAAAAGCTACTGATCATTGGGTCAACAGGATTTGAACCCAACCATCCCGTTATCTTTTTTGTTTGGCTAATAATCTTAGATATATATAAATAACAGTTTTAAAAAAAATTTAAGAATGCAGTCATTAACACGTTTGAAATTTCAAGAAATCTCAGCAGATAAAATATACAAAGGTTCAACAGTTTTTTAATTATTAACACTTAAAAAAACACATTACTTATTACAGTTTTTGTAACAGAATACGGTTATAAAGAATGATTAAGCATCATTAATATCAACAAATATTTTAAAATTCAAGGAAATTATAACAAAATAAGTACCTGAATGTGAAGTAAGTTCGCTCTCCACAGCAGACAATGTTTCATCAACCTGGTCCAAAAGTTTAAGAAATGATTCTTTATTAGCTACCAAATCTCTTGTTTTCTCCGTAGCATCAGCCTTTTGCAACAGAGTATCTGCGTATTTGGGGTTTTTCTCAGCTATTTTCCTTAACTTTTCACCATTTTTCTCGAAATCCGCTAAGGCAGATATAAATATATCATTATATTAAATTCTGGCATTTATGTTAAAATTTTATCAATTACTGAAAATACAAATTATTTAACCATTAAAATAGTTTTGATTTATAGTATAACAAACGAGCAGAACGTGTGTTATAACTTAACAAATCAAATTGAAGTCAAATATTTTCATCATGACTACCTCTCCCAATTTGTTCTGTTTACAGTATTACAAGTAGAAAAAAACAGAATCAGGATAACTAACAATGAATGGAGAGGGCCTAGGATTCACCCGGAGTAGCAGGATCTAAGTCAAAACCTCTCCTAGCATATTAAGTGGCTCAACATATCTTAAAATTTATGAACTGCGGCAGTATTAAGAAACATTACCAACATAGTTTTAAGATTTTGGCCTCATTTTTTGCATAGATCATTAAACTATTAAGTTTAGTATGTTTCATAGTGATTGCATGTTTGTTAGCAACAACTTGCAAGCTATCTTTTTTTTGATTGCAAATATTTGTACAAGCTACTTACCTTGTCCTATAACTTAGGTCATATAAGTATTGAATTGATGAAATTTAAAGTTTTTTTCATTATTCCACATGTTTGTCACTCTTGAGTAAAATGTAAAAAATCGCTCAAAATAAACCACAGACGTATTATGAAAGCAAACCAGTAGCTTTGCTTGAATGTTGCTTCAACATGCCTGCCAAGAAATGGATAATAGTATATTATCATGCTACATTATATATCTAATGCAGACCAATCCACTATCATTTGGAACTGATACTAATAATAATAATAATAAATTTAAGTGCCTCTGTTTTACTGTAGGACAGAATGAAATTTTTATTTTTATTTCAAGAGGAGGGTAGTTCTAGAACAGGAGACAAAATACTAGACTTAAAAGAAAAATTATAGCAGATAAATTTGGAATTTCAATAACAAATTTAATATAAAACAACCTATTCTGCTGGATGTATTACTTTTATGCAGATAAATGTATTTCTAAATACAAATGACACCCCACAAACGACACGATTAAAAAGAAAAAAAGTTATCAGCTCGAATCTTTGTTTCGGACTCAAATAACTCAGATAAATGTATACCCTGATGTATAGATTATATAGATGTAATACCCTATCTAGGAGAATTATAAATAACTACCCTAGATACACTAAAATATCAAGCATTCTTCATAACCTGCTACTCCCTCCGCACTACAATGATCTTCAGGCAAACAATTTTTTTTAAAAACTACGACTTACTGTACAACGCTTATATTTTATTAAACAGTTAATCTAACCATATATTTATAACTCTTGTATATGAGTGAGTGAATATGTAAAAGAATCACCCAAACATATAAAAACTATATTTTATAGGTAAATCTTACTCTCTCTCACACACACTCTTTCTGATGTACAGGAGATCAAATAGTTTTTCAGAATAATACTTCCATAAGGAATTAAACCAACAAAACCCTAAGTAATATATAATAAAAATTAAAGAGTTTGTGATCACAAATAACATCAGTGAATGTCCTGTCATTATAAAGAACTTTGACATCAGCCAAGAGAATATGGTTGATGTTTATTGGGCGGAAATGCTGAATTTATTTCATGGAATGCTCGACTACACCACCCTTCATTACCCACAAATTTATAAATTAATACAGTCCAGAAGGATCAGTTTACATAAAAACGAAAGTAATTAGCACTTTATGATGATTTATAAAGCTATATATTTTTATAACAACTATAAACAAATATACCTAATTAATATGAGGTATCAATCAGTAAATGTTTAATGTAAAACAAATTAAAGTTTTTTTACTCCAGTGTCTTAATAAAAACTGATTACAAAAAAAAAGGGGGGCAATTATATGACATTTAAAAATTTCTATGCAAGTCATGCTATTCATATCTGCAAGAATTATCATAATAGCAAGTTTATTACTTCTAAGAAATATCAAAAGGCAAAGATAAATTTACTCACAAATCAATATATTACTATAAAAGCTTTGTTTTTATAAATTAACTTAGTATTAATGAATAAATTATCATTCATTTAAATTGAAGAAACATTGCTAAGAACTAAAAAAAATTATTATAATTTACTAGCCGCACTAGCAACTAAGAACAATTATAAGGAATAATTATAATGAAATGACACAAACATACCTTTCATTACTTTTCTGACAGGGGCAATAAATGGCATTTTTTGATTTGTAGCAAGTTCAGGATGATAAAATGTTCCCACAGTGACAGTATTTGCATTTATTCGGTCTATTAATTCCCTGAATGTATTCATCTTCTGTTTTTGAGCTGGTTCTTGAGGTATTAATCTCGGATGGTCGCCTAGGAAAAAAATTATTTTAATACTATTTTAAAACTACCGGAATACTTTTGCAAAGGTGCATAATATAAATTTATACTACCCACTAACCATTACTGAAGTTATCTTCTAAGTAATCAATAATACGAGCAGAATCTGGTATTATTTTCACCCCATCCTTTAGAACTGGCACTTCCCCTCTAGGGTTTATTTCCAAAAACCAAGGTTTATAATTTTCACCTGAAGTTATGTCAACTACCGCTTGTTTGAAAGGAAGTTTTTTTTCAAACAAAGCAACCATTACCTGAAAAATTGAAGTGTGTCATCTATGACATACTATTACAATAAATATCATCTGTGAATTTGTTAAAAGGTAACAAACATTATTCAAATTTAAAATGTAATAATAATTAAACGAAATAGCATTCATAAATCCATTATTAGATAAGCCTACCTTTTGAGCATAAAATGAGTAGTTATGAAGATATAATAACAATCCATTCCCATTTTCTTTATTTTCCGCAGAACTATTACTGGCCATGATATTTAAAATTAAAGCAGAAGATAATACAGTGTAGCACCAAAGAAACCTTCCCATTTTGTCAAAACTACCTGACATGCCACCACACTTCAATAAATAAATTTTAAATAAGTAAAATGAACGTAATGTTTCAGAACTTGATCAAATATAGTTAATTGAACTTTAAAAGTGCGTTTTAGAGCAAATTTAAATTGTATTTACATTATAAATTATTGGTCTTGATTGAACAAATTAACATAATAAATGTTTGTTGATCAAAAAGACAAAACGACGTTAATTAAATCAATATCTAAGCGATGTCTAAAAAAACAGTTTCTTATCAATAAAATGTAATGGCAGTCTTGGTGGTAGTAACTGAAGTAAAAATGGGGTGGGGCCAACATGTACTCTACCATGTGTGTTTAAATGTACAATTCGTATGCTTAGAAAAGGCCGTTGAAAGGGAACTGAAGTTAAAATTTAGAAGAAGAAAAAATTGACAAGAGAAGTCACGAGTCGAAAGATCGATAACGTCGGTAGACCGGTACCAATCTTATGACTGTGACTTTTGTTTTTGTACAAGTTCCTTCTTTTCTTTCATCAAGATTGATGTATCTAACTATAAGGGGTTAATGGGTAGGGTAATGGAAAGACTAGAGAGGGAGACAGGTGCGGGGGTCTCCTTTACTCTTAGCGGAGGAATCAAGCAATAGTGCCCTACTCACTGCTTGTGAACTCCCAGTCTGACCTATCCCTACCAACGCCTACTGTCTTCTCCACGTGGTACCCCCTGGGGAGTCCGATGGACTCGCGGACGACAGAGGCGGGATCTCCCCATGAAATCCAGGTGGAGATCTCCTTAACACCCAAGCCAAGTGTAGAGGAGCTCGAGCTGTGGCTGAATGGCAGGGGGTGTATAAAAATGCACTGTCTTTAATCGACCCCCTTGGGGCACCAGGCGCACCCCATTGTATTAAATGCCCTCTGCAGGGAGAGGGGGCAGTACCTGCAGAGTAACTTCCCCCGCTCTCGTGGGAACAGAATATAAGCAACAAGAATAATAATGAAGACATGGAGGAGCTGGTCAGCATGATCAGCGGAGAGGACTCAGCCCAGGGGCCTTCAATGGACCTTGGCGCTGAGGTAGTGGACGACGAAGCCTCTATGAGCTCGCTTGCGACGCTTGTAGAGGAGGTAAGCGAATTGGTAATGGAGCAAGAGAGCTTGGCGCCTGGTAGGGACGCTGCATCCAAGGATGTAGGCGAGACCTCCAAGCACAAGTTCTCTGGAGCCCAGAGGAAGAAGTGGAGGAGGGCAATGTTGGCTGGAGGGCCACCTGAGGATCCGGCCGGACTTCCAGGACCTTCGGGGTCCGGGAATACGGCAGGGTCTGGGTGCGCTCCAGAGAAAAGGATCAGGTCCTCACCTGGTACCTCTGCGCCTATGGCAAAGAGGCATAGGGGTGGGGATGCTAGCATTGCATCCTACGCGATTGCTGCCGGAGGAAGCAGGGTGGCGATTATCCCTAGTGGATATCCGTCCACTCAGCTGACGAAGGAGCATTGTGAGGAAATGAAGGGACAGCTGATGAAATTTGTTGATCAGCTGGAAGAAGAGAAAGGGACACAGGCTGAATTCAGCGGAATTTACCCACATGTGGGAGCCTGTGTCATAATCTGCGACAACCAGAAGACCAAGGACTGGTTGTCGATTATAGTACCCAATTTTAACATGAGTGGGGATCTGGAGCTCCGCGTAGGAAAGGTGGAGGAGCTTCATAAAACCGTGAAGGTAGGAACCTTCATTACAGGAGAAATGCCTCTGGAAGGACATTTCATGAAGAGGATCAGGACCCAAAACTCTAGGGTACCTGATATCGGATTATGGAGACTCCTGGGCACCAAGGTGGAGAAGCATGGCTTCTTTGCGATCCTGTCTGCCCCAGAGAATAGCATGGAATACCTTGAGAAGCGGAAGCTTAAGCTGAACTATGGGTTCACTAAGGTCGCTCTCAGGGTATTGGATAAGAAGAAGCCGCAAAAAGTAGTACAGGAGAGGAAGGCGGCTGATAAGGTGGAGGAGGCAAGGAGCGATCCCGAGGTGGAGGAGTCGAAGGGGATCGCTACGACGAATTTGCCAACTCCAAAGGATGGCCCCAAGGCGATGAATATGGCGGCTGCGGGGGGTGGCCCCGTGGCGGGGGCTCGGGGGCACTGATCATGGTGGTGAGGCTGCTGCAAATTAATCTGCACCACTGTATTGCAGCATGTGGTGTTCTGCAGCAGTATGTGAGAGGTAAGGATATTGATATTATTCTAATACAAGAACCTTACCTGTATAAGGGCAGGATGGGGGGGCTGGCGATGCGTGGGTATGAGATTATTTCTGTACCCGCGCGTGCCAGAGCCTGTATCCTGCAAAAGAGCAGTCTTAAAATGCTGCCTCTATGGCAATATTGTTCTAGAGACTTAGCAGCAGCTCAAATGGCCCTCAACGAGGGAAATCAAGGTGGGAGGTTGACGATTGCATCGGTCTACCTCCCATATGAAGAAGGAGTCCCGACCGAGGCACTTAGTAAGCTAACGGAAGGGACTGGCTTAAGGGGCGAGCTTATAGCATCGCTTGACGCGAACGCTCACCATCAGCTCTGGGGGAGCAAGAACAACAACCAGAGAGGTGAGTGTTTAGTAGAGTACATAACTAGTAATGACCTAGACATTCTAAACAGAGGCAATATTGCCACTTTTAACAATAGAATCAGATCTGAGGTCATTGACATAACCCTTAGCACACGCACTATAGGCCTAAGGGTTAAAGGCTGGCATGTCTCTGAAGAAGAGTCATGCTCAGATCATAGATACATTAGATTTGATCTAAGTGGTAACATCACGTCCGAAGCCGTGTATAGGAATCCCAAACTTACAAACTGGGAAACCTACTATACACAGCTTGAGGAGGAGGTCAAATGCTGTCCTAGAGTGGTGAGTAGCAACTGGCATTTGGAACATTTAAACTCAACATTGACTGAGGCAATAATTAAGTCATACACTGGTAATAACACTGTATGTAATGTTAGATCCAACAGGAACTGTCCCTGGTGGAACAATGAACTTGGCAAGTTAAGAGCTCTTACACGTAAACTCTTTAACGCGGCCAAAAGATCAGGCAGATGGGACACTTATAAACGTGCACTCACTGATTATAACAAAGAAGTCAGAAAGGCTAAAAGAAGGGCGTGGAAGAAATTTTGTAGCGAAATAAACGATACAACTTCCATGTTTAGAGTAAATAGGATCTTATCCAAGCAGTCTGACAGGGGAGCATTGGGCTCCGTCAGGGTGGAAGGGGGCTATTCGGATTCTGAGGAGGGAACCCTCGGTGCCCTGGCGCGCGCGCATATTCCTGGCTGCGGACTGATGGATACGATTAATAATGACCCTACCAACTGTGAACACACTAGTTGCAAGGGTAACTGGGCAGAAGCAAATAAAATTATCAATACTGCAAGGGTGGAGTGGGCAATTAATTCTTTTGCTCCCTTCAAATCACCTGGTATTGATGGGATATTCCCAGCCTTGCTACAAAAAGGCCTACCAGTAATTAGGCCCCTTATACTTACCTTGTTAAGGGGAAGCTTGGCACTGAGCTATATTCCAGTAAGCTGGAGGATGGCAAAAGTGTGTTACATACCAAAACCTGGGAAAGAGTCCCATGACGAACCCAAGTCTTACAGACCAATATGTCTGACTTCATTTTTAATGAAGACCTTGGAAAAGGTCATAGACAGACATATTAGGGATGGAATACTGGTAGAACGACCGCTCCATAGCGCCCAATTCGCATACCAGGCAGGAAAATCCTGTGAAATTGCTCTCCACCACCTGGTTTCCAGGATTGAGAGATCCCTAGATCATAAAGAAATAATGGTAGGCATCTTTGTTGATATAGAAGGTGCCTTTGATCGCACACCCTATAACACTATGGCATCGGCCTTAGAAAGAAAGGGGATTAGTTCCTTAACCTCTAGCTGGATAAACACCATGCTAGAGAATAGGATTCTACAATCACAATTGGGACAAACCAAACTGTGGATGAAGCCAGTGGGAGGATGTCCACAGGGAGGGGTGTTATCTCCATTACTGTGGTGTTTGGTCGTTGACTCATTGTTAACAAACCTAAACTCTGCAGGGTTCTACGCACAGGGATATGCTGATGACATTGCTGTGCTCATAGGGGGCAAGTTCTCAGAAACCATTTCTGAGTTGCTTTCCGCATCGATGGATCTTTTGAGGGATTGGTGTGAAAAGAATGGTTTAGGAATCAATCCCCAGAAGATAAATCTCTGTATCTTCACTAACAAAAGAAATGCTATAGTTAGACCACCCTATATAGGGGGGACACAGGTAAGCTTTTGTAGTGAGGTAAAGCATCTAGGGGTTACTCTGGATAGTAAATTGGACTGGTCTAAACACATCAGGAATGCCTTTATGCTTCGATGCCTTTATGCATGTAAAAGGGCTGTGGGTAGGACCTGGGGACTACAACCCAGAATGTTATTCTGGCTATATACCGCAGCAGTGAGACCAATGGTGCTCTATGCCTCTATGGTGTGGTGGCACAGAGGTAGCATTAGTAAAAATAGAACTTTGCTTGGCAAACTACAGAGGCTTCCATGTCTCATGATTACTGGTGCCATGAGTACAACTCCTACTGCTGCAATGGAAGTCTTATTGAACTTGAATCCACTGCACATAGAAGTAGAAGCGCAAGCCTTGAACGTGGCTTACAGACTTGCGAAATCAGGAACAAGATCCAAAGTCATGACTCACATGGGGCATGGGAACTTGTTCAGAAGAATTGATGAGGACGAGGTGCTGTCAATGCACTCTGACCTACAAGTTAAGAAACACACAGACGTCTTATACTGTGCGGTAAACACAAAGACCAAACCACATAAACTGTGTAATGGGATTAATTGTTATACAGACGGCTCACTAACAGAAAACGGATCAGGGGCCGGCATATGGAGGAAAGATAAACCAGAATCTGGGATTTCTATTCCTTTAGGTAGACACACCTCGGTCTTTCAGGCCGAAGTGATGGCGATCAATGTCTGCACCCAAACCTTAATTGGGGAGGGTGTAAGAAACAGACTGATCACAATTTTCACGGATAGCCAGGCAGCCATTGGCGCCCTGAGAAGCTATACGACCAGATCTTATTTGGTTGAGTAGTGTAAAAACAATCTAAACACACTCTCGCTAGCCAATAAGGTTAGAATCGACTGGGTGCCAGGACACACAGGCATCACAGGCAATGAAAAGGTAGATGGCCTTGCAAGGGTGGGCTCAGAACAGACACCTCTTGCACCTGAACCCATATGTGGTATCAGCCTCAGCTACGCAAAAAGGCGTATAAAATTAGCTTTAGAGGACAGGGCAAGACTCTCTTGGAGAGAAACTAAGAAACAGGAACACTCGAAACTGTTTCTTGATGGACCCTGTAAGAAAAGAAGCTCAGTACTTCTATCAATGGACAGGTGGACACTCAAAAGTGTGACAGGACTCTATACAGGTCACTGTCGGTTAAACAAGCACCTCTTTAATTTGGGGATAGTGGAATCACCAATCTGCAGATTCTGCAAGAAAGAGGGAGAAACGTCACGTCACATAATATGTGACTGTGATAACCTAGCTAGAAGGCGATACCTTCACTTTGGTAGTGATCGCATTGTAGACCCCAAACTATGTGAACTGATCGATCCACTCAGTATCCTCAGATTTGCAAAGGCCGTGGGCCTGTCACATATATAGGACAGGGATATGGACGGCGCACAATAGGTCTCACTGAGGCCGCGGTGCACAAATGCCGGAACAAAAAAAAAAAAAAAAAAAAAACTATAAGGGGTTCCTTATAGATGTTCTCGGGTTGTCACTAGGGAGGTGCCTGATCACCCTAACCCTGGTGACAAGTGCGGATTGTTCTAGTTAATAACCCGGACAATCGTTCCAGGACGGCGTTACTATCTGACTCCATTTTATGATAGGTATGTGCCCCGACAATGCACTATGTTCAAGAGAAGAGGTACAGAGGTTTCATAAAGAATAAGGCAAGTTTTCAAAGTTCGAGCGGAAGCCAAGCAGCGTCACGGGTACAGGGCACCAGAGAGTCTGCAAGGAGACTAAAAGACGGGTAAGAGACTCAGAGGCGAATGAGGAGACTGAGAGACTGACTTCCAGGGTCAGGAGCCCTGGCGTAAGGCGTCACCGAGTAAAGGCCGCGATAGACTCAGAGGCGGATGAGGAGAGACTAGTTTACAGGTTTTTTTTTTTTTTTTTTTTTTTTTTAAATTTCAAAACCTCAAAACAAAATAATACAATGTACAAAAATAATAAAATAATTGGATTACAGATTTCTTCTCTTTCTGCATTTACATGCATTTGGAGGAGTGCATAAATATAATAAAATTTTTATTGTGGTTAAAATTTCATCGTTCTTATACAACACTAGGTGATGAGGCTCACCTTCACCTTGTCACCGACACCAAACACTAAACACTAAGACACTAAAACAAAACAAAATAAACAAAACAAAATCTGTACCTAGAACCTAGGACTACAGTGTCCTGCCATCGTTGGGGGAACGGAGTGGGGGTTATAGTGTTAAACACCGGGTTTGTTAAATATTGTAATAAGTCGAAAAAATTGATATGTCTACGCTGGATGAATTCATCCACCGTAGGCAGCTTAAATATCTCATGCAGCTCTCTGTTTCTTCGCTGGTCGAATAAAGTACCTCTGACCACTTTCATCAGTATACCGTTTTGGAATTGTTGGAGTTTCTTAGCTGTCGTATACGTCAGATAACGAAATAGCGGTGCACCATACAGCAGAGTAGGCCTTAGTATGCTCTTGTATATCAATAGCTTGAGACGCAGTGATAGATTGGGGGAAGTTAATAAGTGCGCAAGCCGGTAAGACTTCGTGCGTGTTAGCTTCAACTTCTTCGCAAAATGGTTACTAAAATGGAGATGTCTGTCCATTTTAATTCCCAGATATACTAGGTCGTTGGCTGGTGAATTTTTCTCCGTTCCTACTATGTAACTAGTAGGGAGCGGGCTTTTTCCATTTTGGAAAGAGAAAATTACGCAGTCAGTCTTACCCGCGTTTACAGAGATATCGAGTCTCCCCAATCTCTCACTGATCTGGCTACAGGCTACTTCAGCCTGTCTTAGAGCTACCTTGGCACTCATGCTGCTACTGTACACCGCTATGTCATCTGCGAAAGCAGTAACTTTGGTATTTTTGTACCGGGCTCCGACAATCTCAGACGTGTATACGTTAAACAGTACAGGGGATAAAACTGCTCCTTGGGGTACTCCACAGGTCAGTGGCACAGCTTCGGAGAAGCTATCACCCACCCGCACCCGCAACGATCTGTTTTTCAGGAAGCTAGCCAGAATTGAATAGAGTTGCTCCGGTCGCAGAGCATTTGACACAGTGTCCCATGAGACACCGAGTCGAAAGCTTGAGTGCAATCTAGGGATATCATAGCCGTGGCTATGTTTCTATTCATCTTATGGCTAGCCTCTGACTGCACCTTCATAAGGGGGTGCTCTGAGCTCATACTGGATTGGAATCCAGTCTGCTCTGGCGGAATGATGCTGTTTACCGAGCAGTAATCTTTGAGATAATTCAAAAGAATTTTCTCAAAGATTTTCCCCATCTGTGGTAGCAGACTGATCGGGCGGTAGTGGGCTGGGTGATCTCCGCTCTTGGCTGGCTTTAGTAATGGGAACAAGATGGCTTGTTTCCATGTGTCAGGAAAGTACCGCAATCGCATACAAGAGTTGTACAAGTTTGCTAATTGTACTATCCCTCTCCTCGGCATTTGTTTGAGCAGCACTGTTTGTATCCCGTCGTGCCCTGGTGCTCGGTTTCCCTGACACGGCGAAGAATCGCCTTGAGCTGCTTTGGTGATACAAACATGTGGTTCTGTTCAGCATCTACCGGAGGAGGCATGTGGTAGTATCCCGTCCTAGCCGTAATATCCCTAGCGTAATGGTCGGCCAGTTTTGTTGCCTGTTGCTCAGCAGTCAGAACATTGTCGCCTTCGTGAAGACGGGCAGTGGCTGTCTTGCCTTTTGTAGTCTTCAACAGCTTCCAAAACTTTCTGTGATCTCCGTGTGTGCTTCGAAGTTTCTCATGCCACTGCACTGTTTTCCAGAGTTTCATCAAGCCCCGGATTTGTGACAAGGATCTTGACGAGCGGGTTCTGCCAGGCGTTGAAAGATGGCGGTGGAGCAGGTCTCAGGTGAGGTTCTTTTGCCGGGGCTGCACTCTGTCGTGAACTGGCCTCACTCTGGCTAGAAGCTGCTTCTTCTTCTCGCAACCTCTGTACGATACGGGATGTTCCTCGCCGCAGTTGGAACACTTTAGTGGGGCTGTTTCGTTTCGAGGGCACAGCGCCACCTCGTGAGGGCCTGCGCATCTCACACATTTGATTGTTCGGCCACAGTGGTTCCTCTTGTGGCTGTACTCTTGGCATCTGTAACATTGAGGGATCCCTTTCTCTTCTTTGAAAGTCATCACCCTTATGAGTACATGGTTCACGGCACGTACCTTCTTCATGGCGTTCAAGGTGACACTATTATTAGTAGTTACCAGGACTGGTGAGATCTCCGTCTTTCTTTCTGAAGGATCACTCTTCCTGAGTCTTCGTATGTCAACGAC
Organism: Acanthosoma haemorrhoidale; assembly: GCA_930367205.1. NCBI lineage: Eukaryota > Metazoa > Arthropoda > Insecta > Hemiptera > Acanthosomatidae > Acanthosoma > Acanthosoma haemorrhoidale. Next base: position 57,147,483 of record OV884013.1, read on the forward strand.
TCCTGGTACTGCATCTGCTATAACCGTTTTTATTTCATCGATGTCCTCCTGGACATCTAGCCCGAGAATAAGAAATTTCCTATTTCTCAGTCCTCCTCTCGGTGCGAATGTGTGAAATTCCTTACTGTTTGTCTGCATCAACTTCACGATTTTTTCTCGTGACTCTTCCGTCTCAGGATATATGGTCACCCCATCCTTCGTCCTTCGCAAGGCGAAATTATTGATGTTTGCTCCTCTGAGAAATTGTGTCAGATTTGTTGTTGTCTCACCGGAGACAACAACAGGCGGCGGCTTCTTTGGTGCCTGAGTCACAGGATTAGGGCTTTCCGGTGACTCAGTGGCCAAAGCCTGAAATTTGTTTCCGACCTTTGTCGGGGTTTCCCCTTTGTAGGCCTTTGTACCTTTACTGTGATTTTCGGAAAAGTGAAATCCTCTTCACTTTCCGATTCCTGTGTCGGTGAAGCCGACCGTTTCCACGAACTGTCCGTCTCCATTTTCATACTTCCGAAAATATTACGAGTTCAAAACAGCAAAATATTTTACTGGGGTGCCATCCCCATACACAAAAACACTGACACAACAAAACTGTCACAAAAATACGATAAAAATGTACCTTGGGCCACGTAAGATGGTGGCAGAAGATGATGGCGGGAAACACTGGCAGCAGAGATGTGTACACTTCGACTGCTGACACTGAACTCTAGTTTACAGGGCCAAACGCCCTGGTTTAAATATCGTTCCTGCTTGGGGGGGGGGGGATGGGCCTAGGCCGGCGTAAGGAAATGCGACCCCCGCCCGATTACCTGACCCCTCGCCCCCTAAAGGACTGTTTATGACTGCCAGGTGGTGCTATTGCCCACCTGGCTTTTATGCCGGTGGGTACCTGGCTGTTTATGGCTGCCAGCTGCCGACCCTTTTAGTTTTATGACTTGTTTAGGACTGCCGGCTTCCGCGCATTTATTGCTTAAAACTTACAATGATTTACATTACAGGGTCTCTTAGATTTATGACTGACAGATGTAGACTCGTCTAGTGTTACTTTGCTTCTGCCTTTCTTTATTGCTAATAGATGTATAATAATTTATTTTTGTTCATGTTATTTACCTTTGTCTATAATACATTTAGTTCCTGTTATTTTACTTTTGCTTACAATATATATGCAATAGAGTATAGGGTGATTTAACTTATGTAGTTAGCGGTCGCTACTGATGTGAAAACTGTTTTATAGACAGTTTTAATGACCTTTTATAATTATAGTCAACTACATTATTTTTCATTGACCAGCTTTTTTTTTTTTTTTTTTTTTTAATCTATATTTATGTATGTTAGAGCACTTAGTAAAATTTTCATCCAAAATATCATCCCTCTGCTGGGCTTGGAAATACACTTTTGATGACAATATGAGATGTGATATAAATATATTTGTTTGTTATTACTTTAATAAAAACCCTAATAATAATCTTAATAAGGTCCCTTGGTCAGGGTTTATTTTTAGCATAGTAGAACTGCTATACAAAATATAATCCCCCTAAAAAAACACTTGTTAAGTTGCAGGATGATATTAATATCATCTCAGTTTTAATGACTTTTTGAAATTATAGTTTGTAAATAAAAAGTACAAATTACGTATTGTTGATCAGGGCATGAAGAAAAGGAAGGAGTCAGTTTGATTTGAATTTTTTTATATAATCCTATTTGAAATTATTTTTTAAACTTTTTATAATTCTATTTCACATATTTTTAATATATTTTTTACATTATTATTTTTCAAATAAGTTTGATATATAATGTTTTTCTTCAATACTTAAAAAATAAATTCTATTTGAAGTTATTTTTGTATATAATTTTATTTGAAATGACAGTAATATGTTTTCTTCAATATTAAGTAAAATCATAATTCTATTTGAAAAATTTTTTCACCTACTATAAAATTATGAAGGGCCACTAGATGAAGGACAGAATTGCTCTTCAGCTGGCTTTGAATCAGCAAAAAAACTGCTGAAATGAAATTGCCACCTCAGAGGTCACCAACCATTGCTCACCACAGATCACTAGAGAGCCCGTATAGATTTTGCTGAAGAATACTTCCAATCTTCAAGAAATGAGTATGGCTTTTTACTCCGTCCAGTCTGTGCACCAGACAGATGCCAATGAGCCCAACGAATACATGGTGTGCACTACATACCACACAATACAAACAACAAATTTTTTGGAGGCAGAAACAGTGCTTCATATCTTCAGTAGACCACCAATAAATGGATAATTATGCACTGCAATCATGTTACAGTACTCTGTAATCCCATTTGCACTAATTATTGGTCACTATTTTATTTTTTGCATGACAATACAAGACCATACATCATTTCTTGAGTTACATAATATCTTGAAAAAGCTGGTGTCCATTAAACACAATTATCTAAATAGAACACCTCTGCAATGCACTGGGAGATAGAACAAGTTCTAGTGAAATAATGGAAGGAGATAACCCATGAAGTTGTGATTTAAAAAGGATGGGAGGAGAAGAAGATATTAGGGCTAGAGGAGGGTACACGCCATGTTGAAAAACTTTCAACATTTAATTATTCTTTTGTTAAATTAAAGTTTAATTGTTTTTGTTAGTCTTCATTTGAGTATTTTTTTTCCATCAATAAAAGTTTTATTTTTTCATGTTTTTTGTGTTTTTTTACTCCTCAAATATAATATTTTGTAGAAATGTTGTTTTAAGGTCAACAATAGTAACTTAAAACGAAATAAGGAAGATTTTTTAAGAGTGCTACTTTTCTTGTGGTGAAAGATTGCAAGTTAGTAAATAATTGATTGATAATTAACTAACATAATTTTATTCATTAAAAACTATTAAAAAATCATTGATTTAGTGAAAAATATTATTAAATGGGAAAATAGTATCAATGAAATAGATAATATAGTTAAATATTATCTTTGAATATCCTATTTTATATTTCAGTTTTTGAAGAAAAAAATTATGATAGTAAAGTAACTTATTGACAAAAAAAAAAAAAAAATCAGTGAATATACATGCTTTATCAACAGCTCTTATTTATATAGTTATAAAGTAGAAAACAAGGAACTAAGGCCAAATTTTATCTCACAGTTCCACATATCATTATGATTTATAAAAGATTATGACTGTTGGAATCTTCTGCATTTAATTAGCAATCCACCTAGTTATTTTCTCATTTCAGGGAGCATCAATGTAAGTGAACCTTAAATACAGAAAAACTACTTTATTAGTTTTCATCACAGGGTGAATTTAATCCTCTTAGGCCATACATGTATGAATTATATTGAGGTGTTTTTTTATAAATAGAATACCTTATGTTTTCACCCCTATGTCTGCTTATCTGCTTGCTCTGGTCATTTTTAGGCCCTACACTACCCTGAGGCAACCCATTTTATAAAGAGGTTTATTAGATGGCATGAAAAATACTGTCAACTCCATAAATCATGGCTAAGTGTCTTTAATTAATTACTAGACCATAAACATTGTTCTACCACAATGAGTTGGCCATAAAATTAAAGACCTTGATTCCCTGATTAATAATTTACATTTTATATTTTTAAATAATAACTACAAAAGGTATTAAAATTCTGTATACTTCAATTCATCCCATGGCCTAGAACCATGATTTATGAGCAGCCATTCCATCTGATAACTGACTGATGCTAAATCTAAAATACAAATCCTAATTTACTGCATAGTGAGATCAATTTTGTCCCTCTTTAATAATTCCTTCATAAGTTCCTTCAAACTAAACAAAAATTCTTCAAATTTTACAGAACAAACGTACAGCCAGATCAATTCCCATGATCATGACCTATGACACTAAAAACTCATTTCTAGACTGCAATGAATTTGCGGTTTGAATCGGCCTAAAGAGGTCAAGGATTCATAATATGCATTATACGTCTGGACATCAGTGAACTATAATTACAAAATACAAAAATATAATTAAGGCCATCATTAAAATTGTGTTCACAACTTTTTTGCTTGCCCCACTTTATTATGGAATGATATTTTTCATGAAAGTTTTATTTAATGCCCAAAAGATACTAAAAATAAAATAAAGGTCAGAAATAAATTACTTGGCTTTAATAATATAATGGAAACAATACTATTCACAATGTTAAAATAAATATTTTCCCCAATTGAGAAGGGTATCTAATTAAAGACTTGTATGATTATCATGTTCTCAATTTATAGCAGTAACAAAAATGTTAATTGTTGTCAACTAAAATGAGGATATTCATATCATCTTTGCTAAAATTTTACTTATTTATAAGGAGCTAAATGTAAAGCTCATAAAGAAAAAATAGTTTATTTTATAATGTTTCAGTTCTAATGCATAATTTTGTCTATTTCAGGTTAACATAACTGGTTGTAGACATTTATATACAACTTAAATAATAGTTACCTTAATACAAACAATGATAACAGAGTTGCCTTGAGCCCCTTGTCCTGTAACACTTATTATTCCAATGATTGGGCAAGGCAATAATTTAAAGAATGTGACCTGATATATGATGAAATTCGGGATGGCATTGCCACCAGCATTAACAATAACTTACAATTGATTACAAAGGTCAGTTGATAATCCACTTTTTCCTTTGTGCGGAGAACTGGCACTGTATGCAGGCTATAAGTTTGAGACTGACACAGCTCCCAGTCATCTTGACAGTAGTCGTACTTTGTGAGGTGAGAGATCTTCACTTTACAGCCTGTCTTACCATGTTTGGCCTGTGGTCCAACATGATAAAGTCCAGGACAGTGCAATTGGTGATCCTGTGCGGGTGTCTAGTGACCAGGAGATAGAGGGCTGTGGCTTGGTGGTGGTTGGCGGTATACAATTGTGAAAAGTGTCTCCCAGCCTTTCCAACCATCAAGAAGAACTTACTCATGTTATTGTAAATCATTGTTTGTTTTAGTTAAATATTTTTAATTATATAAAACTCTCTAGCCAATTATGTTAAGATGAAACATTTGAAATATACAAAATTATGCACTAGAACCATATAAGAACCCTGAGATCATATTAATAAAAACATTATAAAATAAACTATTATTCTTTATGAATTTTTTATGCAATCTCTTTTACCCTTTACAAAAACGAAAGTAAAAACATTTTAACAAATATGGTAATCATTACTATTTAAATTTTTTAAAAGGCATTAAACAGTTGAAAATACTTATTAACATCTTCTTCATTTCATTTTACAGATGGAAAACGTTCCAGATACAACAAAGTTAATTTCATCACTTAAGCTTTTCAATTGGTTAGAGTATTTTGTTTTTTTTGGAATGCTTGCAGCATCAGCATTGATAGGAGTATATTATGGCTGTAAACCAAAAAAACATAAAATGACAGTTGATGATTATATGCTGGGTGGAAGGAAAATGTCAGTATTTCCAGTAGCTATGTCGCTTATTGCAAGGTTGGTTTTGACTGAGATCAATTTATTATACACAAATTAATTGATTATTAACAACAAAAAAGTACAATAATAATAAGCTTATTACAAGAGAAATGAACGACTAGTTAGTATAAATCAAAGAAAAAATGTATTGTTTTTTTCGTAAAACTTCAGAAAATAAAATAAACAACTAATAATTAAGTATTATTCAATTGTGTACTATTTTTATTATTATTTTTAAATACTATTTTTTTTTCTGCAGGGTAAATAAACTTTCATTCTTTTTATTACACAAAGAGTAAAAAATTATACAATATTAAACATTCTGCGATTATATGGTTGTAAAAATAACTTTTTTGTTACAGTTTTGTATCAGGAATAAGTCTATTAGGAATCCCATCGGAAACGTTTTATTTTGGAACACAGCTTTATGGCATATGTATTGCCATTATTATCTGTTATTTATTACTAAATTACTTTTATCTTCCTGTTGTGTACAATTTGCAATGTAATTCTCTCTATGAGGTTAGGTGGTATATTTTCTAAGAAATTTTTTTTTTATAATAAAAACATCTATATACACTTTCATGTATATACATTTCAAACGTACATATATCTTATTTTAGTACTTGGAGAGAAGATTCAATAAAAATGTGAGGAAGCTAGCATCTTTTATATTTTCATGCTCTTTGGTAAGTCATTTGTATTTTATAATTATCCAATATTTGTTTTATATATTTGAGAATATAAAGTTTAACTAATGAACAAACATAATTGTTGATGTATAGTCAGGAAAAAAATCTTTCTTTGCAGATACTTTACATTCCTGTCGTTATTTATGTGCCATCCTTAGCATTTAACCAAGGTAAATAATAATATTTAGAACTAACTTTTGGTAGAGATTAAAATAATGATTCACACATAATATAATTTATAAATATGGGAACTAAAAAGTGTTATTTTTATTCAAGTTACAGGAATGCCAGTTTATATTTTAGCTCCAATAGTTTGTACTGTTTGCATATTTTACACTTCAATTGTAAGTATTTGAACAAAAAAATATTATATTTTTCAAAAATATTAATAACAGTAATATAATAATCCAATTTTAGGGTGGACTTAAAGCAGTTGTTTGGTCCGACACTCTTCAAAGCTTCTTTACTATAGCCTCTATGATCGTTGTGTTAATATTAGGCACTATTAGTAATGGGGGATTTTTCCGGATAATTGAAATTAATGATAGAAGAGAAAGGCTAGAACTATTCAAGTAAGTAAGCATTTACAAATATTTGCACTTGATTGTAAAATTGTTATAAAGTTATTAATGAAAATAGCTACTGTTATTAGTAATAAACTGTATAGATTCTTCTTATCTCCATGTTTTATTTAGACAGATTTATTCACCAATGTTCTCAGTAACATGTGTTCAGTTTTAGTAAACTGTGAAGTATTAATGATCTGTTATTTATGAGACATCTGAAAGTTGGTTGGGTGTAGTTCAGACTTGTTCTTTGCACTAGAAAATTGGATTAATTCTCTTTTCTTTTTATAACGAAATAATTTATCATCTCTTAATTTTATAATTTATTTTTAGTAAATCATTTTTTTTAATTTTCAGTATGGATCTAGATCCATTCTTGAGAAACACATTCTGGACAACTACTGTTGGATCGATTCCAAACTGGCTTAAGACATTTGCTACACATCCTAGTACTGTTCAGAGATACACTTCTGTCCCTACCTATCGTCAAGTACAAATGTAAAAATTTATAAAATATTAAGTGATTAAAATGAAGGTGAAAAAACAATGACTTGGGTTTTGTTTTAGCGTTGCTTTCACGATGGTTATTGGCATTGTTGTTATTAAAACGATTACCACATTCACAGGGCTTATAATATATGCCAAGTATGGTGACTGCGACCCTTTAATTACTAAGGTATTACTTATTTCAAATATATTTCCTTCTATAATTCTTCATAAAAAAAATCTTTAAACATTTGTTTTTCTACAATTTTTTTTATTTAATTTCAGCAGAGTGCATTTCAATGAAAATGTGTGGGCTTAGAGATTATAAACAATGTTTTTTGGATTAATTAGATTAAAATTATAAGGTCAATCAGAATTAATTCTTTTGTCTTAAATAGAAGTAAGAGCTGCTGTCTTATAGCTGGGCATATTTGAGTCAAAACATTACCCAATTGAAAAATGGCTTCAAAATAGTTGTTTAAGTTAAAATCTGTTTGCTGTTTTTGCTCTCTGAAAAATTATGGAAAACTTCTTCGTCTTTAACTGAATCAGCAATGCCTCGCAGTGCCCTAGCGCCAAGCCTCAGTCCATCAACGCCACTTATTCCTGTTCATGGTCATATGTTGCGTCTGGTTAACTGACTTTTCTTAATGTCCTCCTAACCTTTCCAAGTACTCCCTTGTATATCAGATGTGGTCTGTTTATTGGTGTTCTTCCCTCAGTCCTTCAGAACACAATTTGGCTTGTCAGATGCCTGGCAATCACAATCAGCACACATGTTTAAATTGCTTGATTATGCACATAGTCTCTTCTGGTTCTTCAGAAGTTATCATCCTTAAGAATCACATTAAATTTTGGAAAAATAAGTTTCAAAATGACAGTCCTCATATATAATATTGGATGAATATTCATTTTTCAAATCATCCAACCATACTTCTAGAGTGTGAATTATGACTGCAACAGTAAGAAGTATTACCAAATATTATAACTCTATTACTCAAAGCAAACAAGAACAAGCATTATCTTAAATATGACCACTACAAAATTTCTTATTTTCTTCTTATTATTCAGAAAAGCTGAATTTGTCACATCCGAATCTTTTGTATTTTAAACTAAAAAGTATTATCAAAATATTTACATGCAATCAACACTTATTACTTATCAATATTTATTGTAAGCAGTGCTTATGATTTAAGGTTAACTTGTTTCTTTGGGGGAAAAGAGCTCTTTATCCAAAATCACTTCACTGGACACTTCTTTCTTTCTTTCACACTCAACACATTCATTTCGGTTGTCGGGGTATATATATATATATATATATATCTTTGTTTAGAAAATATTTTTGAAAACTAATCCTTATTATTACTTATAAGCAAAGAGTACGTTATACATTGTCTTATATATTTTTTTGTTAAGCAAGTCCAAAAACAAGGCCAATTACTTCCATATTACATAATGGAAGTTGCAGAAGATTATCCTGGGCTTGCTGGCCTATTTCTTTCTGGAGTCGTTTGCACAGCTTTAAGGTGACTATTTAAAGACCTCTTATATTAATACTAAGACTGGGTGTCTAGATCAATATGAAATATGTACATCCAGTAATCTAATGAAGCATTTCCCCTGCTCTGTTCCTGACTTAAAATATAATTGGAAACTCCTTCAGAAACTTCCCCTCTGAGATATTTTTTCAATACTCCTCACAAACTAAATTCTGGTATTTCATCAACTTGTGTTTCCATTTCTCAACATACTTAAAAATGCCTAATATCTGCCCTATTTCAATCCTGTTCATTATTGTTCCCACCACATATCCTGACAATGACCAAATTAACTTATTTTTCTGCCCTGCTTATTTTATAGCATCTTTTTCAAAGATTTAGGAGGGCCTTAGTCATCTGATAGACAAACCAGAAAAATTAAGGCTGAATGCTGCTGAAACCCACAATGACTATGTCAATGTGATATATCTTGAGTAGCCTCTTCAAGGGAATCAGATAAAGGTTGAAGCAAATTATGAACTTAATCTGCCTTCGCAACATGTGTAGCATATCTACGTCAAGTTAAATCTGAATTGTACATCAATTGTAGTCAGATCAGATATTTGTTTGTGGCTGACAAATTTTTAAAGCTTGAAAATTAATCTGTATTGGAATTTCCTTGATAAATTTCAAGTATTACCCATATTTATCTATATTAATATAATTATCTAAATCATTTCTCCAACAATAAGTTCTATGTAAATGTTTCTAGTACTATGTCAACGGGACTGAACACTGTTGCTGGAACCATATATGAAGATTTCTTGAAGCCCATTATGCCACATAATACAAAAGACAGTACAGCTAATCTCATTATGAAATGTATTGTAATTATATTTGGTATTATTTGCACCCTAATGGTTTTTATTGTTGATAAACTTGGAACTATAATGCAGGTAACTGAATAATTTATGAGTACTAACCTAACTATTTATTTCTTGTTATCGGAAAAGTATTCATTTACAACTGTAAATAGAAAAAATTACCAAAACTAGTAAATTTAATGGTGCGGATACAAATGAATGGCAGGAAAAGACATCTGTTGATGCCTATGCAGCCTCGTGTGAAAGAATAAATAATAATTGCTACTCGAAGCAGAATCTGGTCTAGGAAACCAAAGTAAAAGTTATAAAAATTAATTTACACTAAAATTGCTTATCCATTATCTGTTCATGAAATTTTCCAACAAGGTAATATGGCTTCACCAGGATATTTAGGGCATATATCATTCCCAAATTATGGTTATGATTAAGTACCAATATTATATGAATAAAAACCAAAAATGTCTTTTATTTTTAGATTTCAATTACCTTGCAAGGTGTAACAAATGGAGTCTCCCTGTTTATATTTACATTTGGAATGTTTGTACCTTGGGGGAATACAAAGGTGAATATTTTTTTAACATTACAGTCAGTTTTCTTTATATTTTTTTAAATTATAAAAATGCTTTTTGTGTAGGGGGGTTCTAAAATATTTTTATTCTTATTTCATTCAAAATTCATTATACATAGACTGTTACATGATTTAAGGGAGTTCTGGCAGGAGCCCTTGCTGGCATTGTAACAACTTCGTGGCTTGCAACCGGAACATATATTTACACCATTAAGGGTCATATTTCATACGGAACTAAAATCACTACCATTGAGAATTGTCCTCAGAATGTAACCGAGTCTCTTGGATTAAAGTAAGTTTTCATTAATTGTGGACAACTGCAATAAGAATAAAATTACTTGTAAATCCGTTAGGTTAAATCAGTTGCTAATTATTGCAGTTACTTATTAGTAATTCTTTACAGAGATAAGGCTGTATCAATTTTTCAAATGTAAGCCAAAATTAATTTTCATTCCTATTTAATTATGTTTTCTTAACTTTAATACAATATGTGTTTTCCCAAACTTCTGATTTGGAGGAAACCAATTTAGGAGAATTAGATTTTGTACAAACTAATAAGTTCTGAACGAAAAACAAAATATTTATATTAATAATTAAATGGACTGCTAACTTAATTGTTTTTGGGGCTATTGAATAAACAATACCCTTTAAAAGAGACTAATAAGCACTTTTTTAAATCTATTGGCACCAGAACTTCGACTGAACTGTGTGCTGCTGTAAAATTTTGATATCTATCTATACAAAATGAGATAGCTGCAAGGAACATGATGACAATTTTGCTAAAGTTGGTGTAGGATAAATAAAAGTTGGATCAAATATTAATTTATCATTTCATCACTCTCTCATAACCGTGGCTTTGAACTGGTTATAATTTAACTGCAGTTATAGATTCAAAATAGAAAATAATTTTATTTACAAAGTTATTCATACAAGTCTATAGGGAATTTTTTTGAAACCCCCTACTATGCCCAGTCACAACCATGGAATCACTATGTACAATCAATTTCAAAACAATATCTAACACAAAACTAATTGTAAATAAGTGCATTCTTACCTAAACATAAGATATGGAACAAGCAATATACAATGTAACATTTATAATAAAAACATCTCTTTATCTATTGCTGAAATACTATTAATATCATAAATTGGACAATCTGGACGAGAGCAACAAAATTATCTACTCCCTTCTCTTATGAAATCACTTTTGAGTGAAATTTTCAGATCCTGATGAAACTTACTTCATGTATCGAGTGGATTCAGTTACTAGTAGACATAAAAACTTATTTTGATTTATCTGGAGTTTGGCATCGTCCGTTAGGCAGGTTGAATTGCGGGCAGCTCTGGAAAAGTAAAGGTCACAAGAACTTCAACATTGCACAATAAAAATTTATTAATAATAGATATAGAGGATTGGTGCAAAGCCTCTCTGTCAGATTGGTTACCCTTAGTCGACAAAACATTTTAAGTGTGTGGTGGTCAGTTTCCTGTATAAACCCAGTTATCCAATGGAAGGAGGAATCAATGTTTTATTTATAATATATTTATTTAATTGTCCCTCTTCACCTAGAAACAATAGAAAACTAATAGTTTTATATTTTATTATTTTTAAATTTTATGGAAGAGGTATTGGGCGGAAAATCACCATGAAAAAACCATCACAGGGAAGTCCCTGCAGGAACATCCAAATTTATATTTTTAACAATTAGAGTAAAACAATTTTATTCTGAATATAATAGGAACATTAATGTGAATCTTATGTACAATTACTTTGAAACCTTATGTGAAATTAGTATTATTCTTAATATTATACAGCATATTGGTTTATTGATTTATACATTGAGATTAGGCATGCAACCCTGCATAATCTCTTCTTTGGAACTGGTATTGCTTTGCTTGCATGCAGCAGATGTTTATTAATAAAAAGAGAGATTTTTTGTAGTAAAAGGTTCATAGATGTTAATAATAATATGTAAAATAATAGCATCATTTATTTTTGATATAAACACAATTATTCTTGTTATTATTTATATTCATCTGTATATATTAGTGAAAATATACTAATTTTATTTTATTGTCAGTTTGACTCGTTTCGGGTACCCTGGAGAAGGGACAATGGTCTTCTACTCTGAGGAAGTTCCCGACTTCTACAAACTCTCATATTTGTATTACGGGTTAACTGGATTTATTGTAGCTCTATTTGTGGCTTGCGTTGTCAGTTTAGTAACTGGCCTACAAGATCCATCCGAATTGGAACCTAACCTCATTATTCCACAACTGAGGTCTGTCATTAAAAGAAAGAAGAGACAAAAATCCACTGTAGAGCTAACTTTGATGATGGCAACAACAGAAGAATAATAACTAGGACACAGAATAATTTAACAGATAGATTGGAAACCAATCGTATGTGAAAAACAAATGTAAAAAAATAACTATTATATGATAGAATGATTATCAACTTTTATTTTTAGGAATGTTTAGATTATTATATAAAATTGTAATATTCTCCTAACAATAAATTAATTTCATTATCGTATATGCTAGCCCAAGCTTTAAGTATAGTTTCAAAACTTTATATCAATTTAATACATTTTTTTACTTCATCTCGGAAATGTGTATATAGATTTTTTTTATTATTTAAAGCTACACTTTATTATAAGAGTGGTGACTAATTTTTGAACTTAAATATTCAGATTACAATTTTCTCAGCAGAACAACTTCCCAATTATATTGAATATTATATAATAATGAAGGGGCCAGGTGGCAAGAATGCAAGTTATAATTTGCTAGGTCCCGAACTGAGCAAGTTTTATTCTTAGCTTGTTCAAATTTAAGTGATGGCCACAAACAATTAACAGAGCATTCTCTCAAGCTAGAAATGGGGACATCATTTTAACTGTAAGTTGGGTTTCATAAGGGAATGAAATCCAAATAACAAAGTTTTAATAATAGATAAATTAAAGGAGTTGAATGCATTCAAACACACCCTGGAGAATTATAAGAGAACATAATTTCTCCCATCTTCTAAGACCAATGAAACTCATAATTGTGTTATACACCATGCTAGTATTTGCATATTGTTCAAGTTACTACAGTTTTTGTATGTAACAGCAGCACCAGTGTGAGATTCAGATTCTTAATCATCCCCCCCCCAGCTCTCATTGCCCAGCATTCATTTAAGGATATACATTAAGGAAAATGAGACGAGTTCAATCACAATGAAAATTTTTATTACAACAAAAATAAAAATAATATACAATTATGAACAATTCATATGCACATATTTTATTGCTAATTTTTTGTTATGTACACAAATCAGATTCTCAAAAACGAATAATATAATTAAAAGCTAAAATCCATATTTTGATTGTGTTTGCTTTCGTGTCATCCTACTATTAGCCCATTGGTTACGAAGTTCCATTTCTTTTTCTTTTGCCTGTGATGCTAGATATGTGATTTGATGTTTTCTTCGTTCTACAACTGAAAGATTTTTGGCTTTCTTGAAACCTCTGTGTTCATGTTCTGTGGTTAAATCTTTAGAGAGTCTCATGTAAGCATCCCCTACCACAGAATTAACATTGATATCAATAATCTCTTCAGGCACTTCACCTTTCCTTTTTCTACCACGGGTGCCACAAAGTTTTTCAATGGCTTCATCATCCAAGGTACCTATGCCTGATTCATAGTGCACATCCATAGTCTCTAAATGAGGTTTATTATTTTCTGAAAATGAAGGACTTACATGATCATTCCCAACAGTAGGATGTACTAATTGAATATTTTGAGTAGCTGTTAAAATTGAAGAAATATCTGAATTCATTCCCTTAAAATCATTAGGTATTATTTCTTCACCAACTGCAGACTTAACATTGCTATCATCAGTGTCGGCAGTAAAGAAAAATGATGTAGGGTTTTCTCCAGGGTCATCATCATCGTCATCAACATCATTTAATTTGGTTTTAGAAACAGATGGTTTTGAAACTGGAAGTAGCTCTCTCTTCTTTGGAACTGGTATTGCTTTTCTTACATTGCTAAGTTTACTTTGAATGCTTTTAGGAATAAGTGTATTAGTATTTTTAGGGGCAGGTAGCAATGCAAATAAACCAGAACCTTTCGTAGAAGGCTTCTTCTTCTTACTTACTTCTTCATTGTCTTCTAACTGGAATTCACTTAATGAAGGCAATAATATTTTCACAGGTTGACATTTACTTTTACTGAGTGATTTCAGTGCGTCTTCTCCAAAAGAAATACAGCTTTTAGGTAACGGTAAAGTTGCAAAAAGTTTAGGGTCTGATTCACTTAAAGCTTCATTGAAGGGAGGTAAATTATTATTAGGATTATATTTTGAAGCACCTTTCTGATCTTCTTCATAAGAGTCAACTTTGTTTTTTTCATTGATAATCCCTTCTGCCTTTTTTTCATCGATGCTTTCTTCAGAGCCACTTTCATCAGAGGAACCATAATCTACTAGGGGCATGTTTATAAACTGGACATAAAATGTGTTGGCTCCTAAATAAATAGGTATTTACGTTACTTAGCTAATCGTTACTGATATCAGATTTGAGTTGAAAAAAACAGATGAGAATTTTAATAGGTTGCAAACTGGCAAATTTGAAAAAGTTTTAGTGCCTGTACTTGCCCAAACAAAAGTTGTAACCACACATGTAGCCTGTCTACCATTATAAACATGTCGTTCGTAAAGGAACATACCTTGTCATCTCATAGGAATGAACAAATCTCACTGAAAGATAAACTAGTCTTACATTATATCCTCGAAACATTTTCGATCTAATAAATGCTTACTTCTGAAAACGTGCAAAGAAAAGGTGCAATGAATTCTACAAGTTAATAGAGTCAACATGACTTACAGGACGTTCTGTAACCAATAGTATAGAAATAAATAGGTATTGAAAGTAAAACATTATAAGATGTATTTATTGGGACATCAGCATTCTTCAAACACCTTAGATACACTAATAACCCTGTGGTGATGGTGGATTAATGATAAAATATAATTAATCCTAAAAAAAAAATATGGTCCCATATGTTGTTAACTAATAAGCGTTTATCTAACTTGAATTATTTTTCAAGTAAGTGTCGTGAAGTTATTTAACATTCAAAGTTTTAATTTATTGTACATGTTGAGGACATGTTACGCTAAAATTACGTGGATCGCTGGGGATGTTTAACTTTTTGTTTCTTTGGGGGGGGGGGGGGAACGGCTCTTTCGCCAAACAACTTCATTTGACATGGTATCACAAAGGGCTCAAAATACTAGGTGACTTAGAAAAGGCCACGAGGCCACCTCCACCTTAGGTGTCGCTCTAGGTGGCTGGGGATGAGAAGTATAGAGCATTAGCATAGGGACTAGGAGGTACAAGGAGGAAGGAATAGAAGTTATTATAGCGGAAGGTGGCTACGTCTTGAATGAATAGGATGTGGTGGGTACGGTTGTTGAGAAAGAATGGAGCGTTGGCTATCAACCAGATCTGGAAGATTCTAGATGACAGGGATTGGATCCAAAGAATATTGGAGAGCTTGGCACTCCCCCAAACTTCTATTCCGTAGGATCAGGTAGATTGGAATATAGTTGTGAAAATAAGTCCCTTGTTTTTTATTTTTATTTTTGAATGGTTTTCTATGAGATGAAGGAATAGTTTGAATCAACTGTTAGCTTCTTGCAGTTTGGACGTGATGTGGGGGCTTGATGTGAATATGAAAGAGTCGTAAGATAAGTTGAAATATCTTTTAGGAAGGTATGACAGGCTGATGAGGTAGTATGTGAAAGGAAGGTTGCCTTTAAGTTTACAGAGCAAGCCCTGGTTTTATACTCGATCAAAGATCTGAGAAATGTCAAGAAATACACCAGAACAATAGGAGGGTAATAAGTTAATCTCAAGTAAAGAGGGCATGAAGTCATGCAATGGCATTGGGTAAAGTGGAGTGCGGAGAGCAAAATTCAAACTGATGGGGGGGGGGGGGTAAGAGAGGAACAAGGAAAGCTGTTGAGTGTTTTAACAGAAGTTTTCAATAATTTTCCCATGATCAGTAAGAGGGAAATGATGGGTATGTATGAACCAGGGGAATGAAGAGGTTTGGGTTTCTTGTAAATTATTTGATAAGGGAAAATTTACAGAGGAGAGGAAAATAAGTGCTTCTGATTGCATTTAGTCAGTCTTGGTAAACCGATCTTTACTTTCCGTCGATCACAGTTAACGCAAATTTTACCGATTTGTTTACAAGTTTTACTGTATGATTCTGATCTCTTTGGTTAAATTTATTGGAAGGTTATAATTACACACCATTCGTTAATAAAAGACCGTTATAAAACAAGTTGAATTTCAGGAACACCTTATTTTTAGGTTAATTTCATTGCAATTAGATGTAGGGAGAACAATTCGAAAATAGTGTAACTCCACTTGTTCATCAAATTTACATCTTTAGTTTCCTAGTCATATGTTGGCAATTTTCCATGCCCTTTCAGTGTAACTCTTTCATGTTTTTATTTTTAACAACTGTGATATATAATAAACGTAAGATATTCAAAAATGTTTTTGTTACCTATAAGATTTCCAAATTTTCAGGTTTCACTGGCTAAATTTAGACCCAATACTCACCTTATAGTTTTGTGTGGCTGGTAGCTGGTATTAGGTTTATAGTTTGTCAAATTATCATCTATTGTAAATTTTATAATTTACCTCATTCCCTGCTAATCTATAAAATCCTTCAGGGCCTAGCAATATTGCCAGTCTTCTAATAGAATTAACAGTAACATGTAGCTGCCTAATGTGTAACATTAGTGGTAGTGATTAAATTCATAAATTTATGATCATATCATTATTGTTGGCACTTGGTATGGTGATTATTTTATTATCTAATTTTGTTGTAAATATGGGATGTTCTTTGTGATTGAATATTATTATAAGGTGCGCATAGCAGTGAATCTAAGGAGTGTTCTTTGAACTTATATTATATCTCATTATTTTCATCATGAAAAAAAAAAGAAAAAGAATATGGGGTTTTGAAAAACAACAATATATTTAGCTATATATAACAATATTAGATATGGGTTAAAAGATGCAACAGAAATGAGACGTATTAAAAATATAGCTATCTAAATTATTTAGTTGAGAAATTTGCAGTAATTGGAATGATAATAATCCAAAGAGAAAATACTTTGATGAGGCTAGTGCTCTACCACTTTCTGAACTATCCCTGCTGGACTGATGACTGCCAACACTAATTCTCATAGGCTAGACTCTGATATTGGCAGTCATCTGCAGTGCAGGAATCCTCAGAGACCACAGAGGTGGTACAGCTGACTGAGAGATTGGAAAGGTCCAGGTTCGAGCCCCAGCGCTATCAAGGTATATTTTCTTATATATCCTGTGTGCTGCTAAGCAATGTATTTTCGGCCCAAAGGCATATTTTCGTTTAATAATAATCATTGAAAATAGAGGGATGAATAACAGGACTAAAATTTAAAAATAATGGAAATAGTTTGAACAGGTGATGATAGAATGGACATCAGGCATGCCTCAATTTTCTAGGACCTCTATAATAGTTCTGTTTGTAGGCTTTTTAGTTGTTTGTGAAAGTTTTATTGTTTTGATTACTATGTTTTAGAAATCTGTTGATGTGAGGTAATATATTAAAGATGCCTGATAAGCCTCCTGATCCTCTTTATACATTTAGATTGACTATGGAATCAGTTCTTTGCCTCTTACCAATCAAAAGAGAATCAAAGGAACTTCTTTATGTTGGCACAAATTCTGGTCTTGTACATGTTTGGGACCTCAAGGTAGCGTATATACATATATGTAATAAATGTGTCTTTAATTGTCATGAATCAGGTGAAATTATTTTTTGGGATAATAAATGTTAATTATTTTTACAACTAAAATCACGACTTACTGACCTATGGCCCTTGATGTATGTGAACGGTAAAAAAAAAGAAGTATTTTAGGGACCAACAGCAGTAATATATAAAAGTTTCCATCTTTATTGTATATATATATAATTTTTTTTTTTCAGATAAAAAGAGAAAAAAAAAGAAACAAAGTTGGGAGTGAAGCTTGCCTATGTATATTGCTTAAAGATGACATTTTTATAACTCAACTAAAAGGAGATAGCATAAAGTTTTGGAGTGAAAACAGCGATTTAACATGGAAATTAGTGAAGATACTCAAACATGATTACTGTGGGTTTTGTAAGATGAATTTGTTTGAAAATTTTATTTATATTCCAAACAGTAGTGGTGACATGGTTATGCACGATTTTGTAAACAATAAGGAAAAGATTATAGTTGGAGGAAAGAATCTAGGAGACATAATGTGCCTGAAAGTGATTGTTTCTATTGCATGTGTCTTAAATTGTTATGAATCAGGTGAAATGATTTTGTGGGATGATAAATGTTCAATTATATTTCAAACTAAAATCACAACCGACTGTCCTATGGCCCTTGATTTCTGTGAACGGTCCAAAGAAGGTATTTTAGGGACCAACAGCAATAATATATTTAAGTTTCTATTAAATGAAGAAAATAAGACCATAACTGTTGTTAGGGAAACAGTTTTAACCAACCCTGGAGTAAGTTCTGTAACCATCAATGAAGAAGGAAAGCTGTGTGTTCTAGGTTGCTGGGACAGCAGAATAAGATATTTCACAATGAAAAAGTTGACATTATTGGCTGTTTTGACACATCATTGTGAGTCTATTGACTGTGTAACATTTTTTAATAATAATCTTTCATTTTGTGGTAAAGGCTTAGTTGTAGCTGGTGGGAAAGACTCTAGAGTAAGTTTATGGAATTTGTTCACAAAATCACTAAAATAATTTAAAATGTATTTTGATTTTTTCTTTACCCCCTTCTACAATTTATTTAAAAAAATCTAATACCAGGAATATTGCTCCTGGTACTGGAGCTTCATTTTAAGAATTATCTCAAGGCTAATAAAAAGAGCTTTATATCTGAAGAACTTCATTAAAAATAAAAATTAAAAAAATGTTTTTAAAGTAATCAATAAGTATTATAAGCAGTATTTATGGCTTTAGTTAAATTGTGATTTGATTCTTTTGGGGGAAAAAGGCTACTAAGCCACTTCTCTTCACACATCACACAGAGTTCAAAACAACAAATGCTAGTTGATTTGAAGGTCAAGAGACCACCTCCAACATAGGTGTCACTCTGGGTTGCCGGGGATGAGATGGAAGAATAGAGAATTAACATAAGGATTAGGATGAGCAGAGACTGGAAGTTGAGGTTGAATGAATGGGATTTTGAAATCAGTTGTTGATGTAGAAGGGAGCATTGCCTATCTTGGGGAGGATTCTAGATTGCAGGGATTGGATGTGAAAAATATTGGAGGGCTTGGCACACAGCCATATGAAAATCAAAGGGTCTAGAAAAAAAATTGACATCACATATTGGAAAAGGATAAAATCAACTTAACATTAAGATGTGGAACAGATGCTTCTGGAATGGTTCAAAATTTAAAAAGCGACCAAATTTGGCAAACTTATAATAAACCTGATTTCAATTATCTTCTTCTGTGATTATTCGTTTTCACCAGAGCCACGACATTGTTTTTTGAAAAATCAGTGTATAATAAGCAACCACTCCTAGAGCATATTTAGCCTAATTTGCGTGAAAATTATACAGATTCCGACATTTATAATTGCAAGGAACGATTTTATTTTTTTTGTCTTACACCTGATATAGCCTTATGCTTCAAGAGAATTTTTAAAAAGAACGACTTACGTTTCTCGTAGCGTCTAATATAACTAGTTCTGACTAGAAAAAACTGCCGGTCATTGGAAAATCTAAAACTCGGGGGGTGCTTTTAAAAAGTTATAAACTAGTCAGTTGATTGACTACAAAGTAATAAGAAAGCTTGGAAAAAGGCACCTATTTACGACAAAGTAATAAGAAAGCTTGGAAAAAGGCACCTATTGACTGTTGACAACTGCCTAGCTTATCTTTCTGTGCAAAACCTTCAATTTTTAAGTCATTATTCTCCCTCTGAATACGACCACAGTCCTTCAAAATATAGATCAAGGCATTAGCAAGGCACTGAAAATCAAATTTAGAAATTTATGTAACTCAAAAGCATTAATAAAAAAGAACAGGGAATAGACTCCGTAGTTTCAGTATTGGCTGACATTTTAATGATTTTATCACGCTGGGTTCCTTGCTGCGGTAAACGACTTAGGAAGAAAGAATTTTTCTAAATTTTAATTGATTCTTTTACACAAGAATAACTTTAAGAGCACAGCTATTGCAAACAAATTACTTCGAATAATATCTCAATTGAACATTCGAAATTCAACATATTTGGGAGACCTAGAGACCTTTATAAGACGTGTCATAGGGTTGTAGAAGAAAAAGAGGATGAAGTAGTAGCCGTTTTGTAAAATGTTTCCTTACCAGAGTTGAGAGCCACAATTTTTGGATTGCAAATATGCTCTTTGACTTCTTTGCAATTAAATAAATAAAAACTGTGGAACAAATTCAAAGAAGTTAGTATGGACGCGAACAACCAAGACATTACCGCCATGAAAAAAAACGGAATAAAGTTCGATGGTAGCACTCCTACTTGACATTCAAGGAATCTACCATCCGACAAAAAGGGACTTGATCGAGGAGGTTGGAAGAGTTACTTATCATCCATCCTCCTAGACTTCAATATACAAGTTGGTTTTAAAACTCCCAAGCTGTTACACACAACAGTGGCACCATAACAATACCAATTTTACCACAATCTCTATTTATTTTTAGATGTAGCTCTTGAGCGGATTGGGATAAGTACCTGAGTTTCTGGCGAGATGGAACAACACAACTGCACATGCTTCCGCTAGATTGATGAGAGTTTGGACTCATGTTGGAACAAACCTATAATCCCCTGTTAAAAAGATTGTTCCAACTGGAGTCCTGGAAATAAATAAAATATTTCGATTTTCTCGAGGAGAGGGAATCATTTTTCGGGAAACAAAAACAACATAAATCTAGATATTTAAGATAGAATATCTACGTCCTCAAGATAACGCCCTTTAAGTCGTCCTAAAACAGAACGAATAACCGTCAGACATGATATGGACGAATTTCCGGAAAATGATATTGTAGCGTAGAGCTAAATATATGTAAATTACCCTACACTCTGGTTCATAATGTATTATAATAGAAATGCAAATCTGTGTAAACTTCTTGTAATAAATCATAGAGAGGTTGGCAGATGTAGACAAGTAACAGAGGATCGAGGGTACGGCAATAAACCTAGGGCAAGCACACTTACCCCTATTAGAATAGACCTTCTGTCACGTCCCAGCGGTCATAAAATCATTCCAGGAACAGTTTGGTCACGTAGCTTGGGAGGCGGGGAACCATAAAGCACACCCTTTTGGACCCAGGGATAATAAAACAGACCACCTGCAGACAGACTCCGCCTTCCACGAGGGAGGGGGGTACAATATTCATATCAGTAAGTTTTCGCCCTGAGAACCACTCTGTTTCTTAGTCTCCACAGCCACACTACTTGACTTTACACCAGGGCCACTTGGCCCTGGTAGGATCACTCTTCACTCTTCTCCAGTCTCTGCATCTCGAAAGTCGCGATCCTCCCGGGCCCCGGGAGTAAGCCCACTCAGCCTTCCGCTAATCTACTCTCGCTATGCCACACCTCTACGACGGCACTTTGCCTCACAGCCTCTAGCAGACCTCTGACGACTTGTACCTATTACGCTGCCGATCTCTCGCTCGAACTCTGAAAACTGGTCTTATTCTTTATGAACCTCTGAACCTCATCCTGAACACAGTGTCTTGTCGGGACACATCCCTATCAATAAATGGAGTCAGATATTAACGCCTACATGGAACATGGTCCATGTTATTAACTACAACAATCAGCACTTGTCACCAGGGCTAGAGTGATCAGGCACTCCCCTAGTGACGCCCCCCTCCCCCGACAATTGTTGACCTCCGACAATTGTCCACCTTTCCGACAATTGTTGACCTCCGACAATTGTTCACCTTTTCCGACAGATATTATCAAAGAATCACATTAAAAAAAAAAAAACAGTCTAAAAAGGAGAATAACTTCCATTGAAAAGTCGATGCCGGCAGAATGGAATATTAAAATAAGAGATTTATAATAAAAAAAAAAAAAAAGGTTTCCTTGGTGTAGTTAGACACCGTTTCTTCTAATGTTAGAGAATCGGTTAGGGCTTCGAAATCGTAATCTATTTAAAAATAATTAAAATTAGATTGAAAATTAAAACTAAAAGCTTCTTTAATAAAAACAAAAAAGAATTCGCGTATTTGTTGTCCAACAAGACGGGCCATAAACTAATAAGTTGCTTCCTAAAGTAATCTTCATTAAGAGTATAGTGTAGAGAGCAGCAATTGGAAAAAGTGTTTGAACTTTTAAAGGTAATGTTCTAAATCCGCATATAATCACAAAACAGTTTGAAAGTAGTCTATGAATCTTCGTTTTCCTTTTGTTAGTTTTGGATTATTCCTTCCTACAAGGGGGGGCTAAACTAAGAAGATATCAATTAGTGTAAGTCTTTGGGTAACTCTATCTATTTAGACAAAACGATATGGTTTAAGTCACTATTAAAAATTTATTTGATAGGATAAAATTATGTTCAATTTGAGTTATTTCCTTGAAAGTTGTTTATTGTAGTAACTGTATACTACTGAAGGCTTTGAGCGTGATAGTTGTTCGTTGATCTAGTAGAGGAGGTTATTCTGTTTTTGATTTTCCGAATTAAATTGTCATTGTAGTTCTTTGAATGACAGTTCTGTCAAGGAATGAAAAATAAATAAGAACGCTTCGGCGTACGAAATGGAGGTTACGGGTTCTGAAATTATGTCAGGTAAGAGTAATTAGGTTTAAAGTTTTACCCAACAATTTTCCGAAATGGTTTTATTCTTATTTGCTCCGTGTTTAGTTTAAAACTTTCTAAATAAATGTTTTATTATTATTTGTATTTCTTGTATGATATAATTGTTATAACTGAGAGGCATTAAATATTTTTCCTATTTTAAGATGTTACTATAAAGCCTGATGAAAACGGAGATGCAAAGACTGATGTGTCTAATCTCGAGGAAAAAATTCCCTCTGTTCTTAAAGAAAATGTTAGTTTTGTTGTAATACACAATAAAAATAAATTTGATGTACAATTTCCTTTTGATGATACAGTAATCAAATTAAAACAACATCTACAGAACATTATCAGTAAGTAAAGCTTTAATGTTATTTGCTTTGAAAATATGTATGTGTCAATGTTAAAATTATTTGTCTAGATGTTCCCCAATCACTCCAGAAAGTAATGTTCAAAGGTTTAGCAAAAGATGACAAAACCTTAAGGGAAATAGGAATTACTGCTGGAGCTAAAGTAATGGTCGTGGGATCCAAGTTAGATGACGTTTTAGCTGTATCCACACCTAGTACACAGGTTATTAAATAATGTGTTCCTTCATTTGTAATTTGTTTTTCTTCTGTTTGCATTTGACTTATGTATTACATTTTATCTTGCCTGTTAGGCTGCTGAAGAAAAAGCTCAGGTTGCTAGTAAGGAACCACTGTGTCGCCAAAAAGTTCACAAGAAAATAATCGACAAAGGAATACCTGATGATGTCCTTCCTGGTATTCGTAATGCCAAAGTAAGTTTAAAATAAAATGCCTCCTCTCAACTGGTTTAATTTATTCTATTTAATTTTTGAATATTAAGAAAACCTCTAAAAAATGTTTTTGTCATAAATTGTATTAGTTAAGTAATTTGCAGCTGATCCATATAAACATCCTTTTTTTAAAACTAAAATTGACACATGTAGATTTATTATTGTAAAGTATGATTGTATATTTAATTTCACTTTATTTTTTGGATTGGGATTAACACACAGTATAATCCTCCCACTTTAAGAATATTTTCGGGGGCCACTCATTCATTAACTTATTATACACAACCTCAATTGAAAGAAGAAACCTTTGTGGGCATAGGGATTTGATCCTCGAGCCTTTATATCATGGTGAAGATATAATATTCACTGCAATAAGAGCTCTTAATTTTCTTCTGAAATAATTTATTTCACTTTACTTTAATTTAACATTTTTGTGTGATGTCAAGTATTGAAAAAAAGTAGATGTATTTACACTATTTAATATAAGAATCAAACCTCCCATTTCATTTTTTTTTTGTATTTTTATTTTTCTGACAAAAATTTGTTGTATCTTAACCTTAATTTAAATTTTACTTTATGAAATATCTATAAATAAAATTAAAGCTTTAGAAAGAAAAAAACAAAACAATATCAACAGATGGGGCACCCTAAAACTATTTATTAAATGAGTGCGAAAAATCTACCTGACCTAAATAGTTCCTTTTATTTATCAAATCACTAATAAACAGGTTTTAATAAAAATAAATTGCCGTACCAAATAAATTGATTGATTGAACGAGCTGAAAGATGAGTTTCTATAGTTGTTTCTCAAAACTTCATTTTTTGGGCACATCTTTAAAAATTTCCTTAACCACGGTAGGAAAAAAATTCATAACTGTAAATTGCTTCTGAGTTCTTACTTAAGAAAGCTTAAACATTAGTGAATCAGAACTTTTTCATATTTGTTGCGGGTTACTTTCCCCCCCCCTCTAGTTCCCTTAGAAGAGAGGGAGTTTATTTCCCACTAAAGGGTCACGGGTTACTGCCAACTATTGTATCGGATGGGTACCTAAATATTATTCCTTCAGACAATGATACCATACTCAGAAATTTGTCTTACATAACCAACGTAAAGTTTTCTTAATGTCTTGTCTATATCGGCATCATAGTCGTACCATCAGAATCATGGTTTTGTTGTCATTGTGTAAAAGATATTCTGAAGTTGGTTTTCTTAGTCTCCTCTTCACATTTTTAGGGTTTCAAAACCAGAAACCATCAGCCTGTCTGTTGTGGTCTTTGTGAGCCCTGTTTAAATTAGAGATCTGATATTTTACATGGAGGTCACATTAGATATAATAAATTAAATTCAATCAATCTATCTGGATGAAACATGAGTATCATTTCTTAATTAAGTAGTTTGTATTCAAAAAGGGAATCAAATTAAATATATCAACATCCTGATTAACTGTAATGTAATCTGTTCTTAAAATAAAAAATCACTAAAAGTTATAAAACTACCATTGACATAGAGATCAGATCGTTAACTCAACCAACGTCTCTTTTATAAGAATGATTCATTGCTAGATAGTTCCGTTTGATATGTCGATGGTGAAGATAATAAAACCATGAAACAAATTTAGGGTCAATTATTAATCAATCGCTTGTAATTAAAAAATAAATATTTTTCTATCATATTAAGAAGGGTATTAATTGAAAGATCTCTACATCATAATTAATAATAAGGAGTATATGTTGGGGCTTTGTTGTATAATAATTACACTAAGTCTTCAAAGGTGTATTCACAATTATTTTTGGAACCCCGGTTTATAGATAGAGATGATCATTTAAATGAAAGTTTTAATTGAAGCCACAGGGGCTGGATATAACTTACCTTGACGAAACACTTGATTGCATTAGAGATCACTCCTTACTTGAATTTTTCATTAAATTGATAGAACAAATGCAGTATAAATGCAAGTGTATTCCTCCCCGGTTGAATTTTGACATCTGAGTCTTGGTGCATCCTGATATTAGTATCATAGGATATTAGCTTACACTAAAAAAATTGTATTTCTTATTTTGTTACTAGGAACCTCTACCTCCTTTTCCTCTTTGTGGAATGATGAATATGGCAGGTGGTAAAGTGAGACTCACATTTAAGCTTGAACTGGACCAATTGTGGATTGGTACTAAGGAGAGGACTGAAAAAATTCCTATGACTTCAATCAAAAATATTGTTAGTGAACCTATTGAAGGACATTCACAATACCATGTAATGGTGAGTTTAATTTACCATTAAAAATTATGATATTTGTTCCAATTTGACCTTTGTACTTAATTTAATACAAGTTTTATTCTCAGTAAATCCATTAGTCAATGGAATCTCATTCAAGAACATTTGAAAATATAGGTTTAGGATTCTCTTATAGCCTCACTATGGCATTGTTGGTTACATAGTTACTGATTTGATAAGAGGCATCTCTCGGTTATCAAATTTGTGAGAAGAAGGATTTTGAAAAGTGTTTTATTTATTTTTGTTTTTTTGCAGAACTAGTAGGTCTACCCTTCATAAATAGTGAGTGATTAGTGTTGTTTTTGGTGTAAATGGTTCTTCCATCTTGTGAAGTAATAGGTTGGCCAAAAAGGTCTGTTCGTTTTTTGTCATCACGAAACTTCAAGCAGTCTAATATGTAGCTAACTTCAGTCCGTCCCATGCGAGTGCACTCTCGTCAGATACTAGACACTTCAACTTGGTTTGACACGAAATTTCGACGAGACTGATTGTATTTTGTGTGTTTAGTATCATCCTGAAAATGGAAAACCAAAACGAACATTATCGACACCTCATTCTTTTTTATTTTAAAAAAGGCAAGAAAACAGTGGAAACTTGCAGGAAAATATGCGCTGTATACGGAGAGGATGCTGTTACAGAACGTGTGTGCCAGAAGTGGTTTTCAAGATTTCGATCGGGAAATTTTTGGGTTCAAGATGCACCTCGCTCTAGCTGGCCAACTGAGATTAACAGCGACAAAGTGAAGGAATTAGTCGATACCAATCCCCGTTATACAACTAGGGAGATCAAAGTTATCCTCAAAAGATCCAAATCGAGTGTTGAAAACCATCTGCATCAACTTGGCTACGTGAGCAGGCTTGATGTTTGGGTTCCCCATCAACTTAGTGAGGCTAACCTCGTCCAAAGGATTTCCATCGGTGATTCGTTGTGGAAACGTGAAGAAAACATTCCTTTTTTGAAGAGAATAATGACAGGGGACGAACAGAGGATCGCCTATAACAATGTAGAGGGCAAACGCTCATGGGGGAAGCGAGGCGAATCACCACAAACAACCCTAAAGAAGGTTATGTTCTCGATTTGGTGGGATTGGAGGGGTGTTGTCTTTTACGAACATCTTCCCACAAACAGGACGATCAATTCAGATGTGTACTGTGGCCAGCTGGACAAATTAAATGCAGCAATCCACCAGAAGTGTCCAGAACTAGCCAACTGTAAGGGGATTGTCTTCTATCACGACAATGTCAAACCGCACACTTTGCAGGCGTGGCAGAAGTTACTGGAGCTTGGCTGGGAAGTTTTGCTGCACCCTCCATATTCGCCCGACCTTGCACCTTTTGATTTCCATCTGTTTCGGTCTCTTCAAAATTCATTGAATTTGAAGATGTAAAAATCGACTTGGAAAATTTTTTTGCCAGTAAAGACAGGAAATTCTTTGAGCATGGAATTATGAATCTGCCCATGAGATGGCAGAAGATACTGGAACAACACGGAATTATATCATTGATTGAATAAATCGCTTTGTGTTTAAAAGTTGTGTCTTATTTTCGCTTAAAAAACCGAACGGACTTTTTGGCCAACCTGATAGTTCCCCTGCTGTTATCTGAATGAGCTAAAGTATTAAAATTATTATTTATTTTTTTTAATGTAGGTTTTCATTACAAACCCCTCATTACAAAATTCATTCAGCATTATCGTTTTTTTTTAAAGCTATGATAAGTATTTAGTATTTTTATCTCCATTGTATATAAATAGATAGTATTGTTTAAAAATCATTTTTTATGCATTATTGTTAACCTCATTCTTAATTTTGTTACTAGATAATTTCCTGTGAAATTTAAATCTATTTTTCATTTTTTGAAGGGGTAAATGGTCTTTTCAACTATTATAGCCTATCTAAGATTCAAAATGTCAGCAAAGTTTTAAGGAAATTAAATTAAATTTACTTCAAAATCACAAAGGAAGAATATCAAACTATCATTTTCTGTTGCTTAATTTCATCAAAATGAAATATCTTATTATGTGGTTATGAGTATATTGTTTTTTAATGTTGTAAACTCCTTATGAAATCAGTAAATGTAATTATTTAGAATAAAATATTATTTCATATTTTTACTTATGTCATAATTATTTACAGGGTATCCAGTTGGGTACAACAGAAGCATCAAGATACTGGGTCTACTGGGTCCCTGCTCAATACGTTGATTCCATCAAAGACGCTGTATTAGGCCCTTGGGTAAGATAGGTTACAAATGAAGCTGTGAAATGATAAATTATTGAGTGTTTTTTTCATTTATCCATACTGTTGATCCAGCAGACATATTGATAAATTTAATATATTACTCATCTATACAAAGATCAATAGTCTCACAATTTTTTTCAAATGGTTAAATTAACAATGAAAGGTGTCTGGTGCTGTAATGCAGGCATTACATATTGGCCGGCTAGACACTTCAGTTTCCCATCATCGATTATTGATTTGGCTTCCTGCTGGATATTGTACAAGCTTTTTTACAAGTGTTTTTTTTTACTAGAGTGTCTTTGTAGATGGATCAGTTCCATAAAAAATCCATTCTGTGTGCTCTTTAGAACTACTTGGTAGTTATTTATTATTAAATTTATTCATGCAATCAGTTAGAAATAACCATATCATTATCCAGCTTTGGTTAACCGTTAACTGTAAACAAGTTCAGTTCCAGCAAGATTACATATGGTCTCAGAGCTAGAGAAAGTTTGAAGATCTTCATGACATTTAGCTCCTCTGCCATACCCATTAATTAGTCCAGACTCCATCATTTTATCACAATAACCAAATGTGTGCAATGTATCAATTGTTTCAATCCAAGGTCCACAGGAAAAAATTTGCTGTTGCAGTACAAAGTTTTTCAACAACCATCCCTAGGAGTGAGATCGAGCAACTGGCTAAATTATGGACCTCAGTAGGCTAAATTTTGAATATTAATTTTATTTTATATCAGAGAGAACAAAATTTCGATTTTTGTTCTTTAAGCAATCATTTTTGTACACACCCATTAGATTATAATTGTTTTATGGATTATCTGTTATCACATTATTATTTATTTATTAAAGTGACTTGTGGGACTGAAAATAAATGTATATATAACCAAGATGACAGCACTATCAATGGAGGGAGATACTATCAGGTTGGCCAAAAAGTCCGTTCGGTTTTTTAAGCGAAAATAAGACACAACTTTTAAACACAAAGCGATTTATTCAATCAATGATATAATTCCGTGTTGTTCCAGTATCTTCTGCCATCTCATGGGCAGATTCATAATTCCATGCTCAAAGAATTTCCTGTCTTTACTGGCAAAAAAATTTTCCAAGTCGATTTTTACATCTTCAAATTCAATGAATTTTGAAGAGACCGAAACAGATGGAAATCAAAAGGTGCAAGGTCGGGCGAATATGGAGGGTGCAGCAAAACTTCCCAGCCAAGCTCCAGTAACTTCTGCCACGCCTGCAAAGTGTGCGGTTTGACATTGTCGTGATAGAAGACAATCCCCTTACAGTTGGCTAGTTCTGGACACTTCTGGTGGATTGCTGCATTTAATTTGTCCAGCTGGCCACAGTACACATCTGAATTGATCGTCCTGTTTGTGGGAAGATGTTCGTAAAAGACAACACCCCTCCAATCCCACCAAATCGAGAACATAACCTTCTTTAGGGTTGTTTGTGGTGATTCGCCTCGCTTCCCCCATGAGCGTTTGCCCTCTACATTGTTATAGGCGATCCTCTGTTCGTCCCCTGTCATTATTCTCTTCAAAAAAGGAATGTTTTCTTCACGTTTCCGCAACGAATCACCGATGGAAATCCTTTGGACGAGGTTAGCCTCACTAAGTTGATGGGGAACCCAAACATCAAGCCTGCTCACGTAGCCAAGTTGATGCAGATGGTTTTCAACACTCGATTTGGATCTTTTGAGGATAACTTTGATCTCCCTAGTTGTATAACGGGGATTGGTATCGACTAATTCCTTCACTTTGTCGCTTGGCCGGCCAGAGCGAGGTGCGTCTTGAACGGAAATATTTCTCGATCGAAATCTTGAAAACCACTTCTGGCACACACGTTCTGTAACAGCACCCTCTCCGTATACAGCGCATATTTTCCTGCAAGTTTCCACTGTTTTCTTGCCTTTTTTAAAATAAAAAAGCTTGAGGTGTCGATAATGTTCATTTTGGTTTTCCATTTTCAGGATGATTCTAAACACACAAAATACAATCAGTCTCGTCAGAATTTCACATCAAACCATGTTGAAGTGTCTAATATTTGACGAGTGCACTCGCAAAGGACGGACTGAAGTTAGCTACATATTAGACTGCTTGAAGTTCCATGACGACAAAAACCGAACGGACTTTTTGGCTAACCTATTACACTATAGATCACTGGATTCATCCCAGAATATTCTTGTTCTTAAGGCACAAATCTGCTTGCAAATGTCCGTACTCATTGTAATTTACCTTACATCTAGCTGAGGTGGGGTCAAGATTGTTAATTAAAATTGTTAATAAATACAGAACTTGAAAATTAGAAGAGAGTTGGGAACTTTCATACAGGATGTATGTTGAGGGGAAGAATGTATAAGGGTGAGTGATTAAGGAAGTCTTGATAAAATCAAACTCAGGACTCACAATACAATGGTATGATCATTTATTTAGTAGTTTTTTCAATGATTTGCGTTCAGGGGAAAATGTCCTACAATTATCAATTGTCTTATTATATAAGAATATACAGAAATGAATTTACTAGTCGGGATATTATTAATATATTTTACCTGATAATGAAACCCCTAATTAAATAATTATTTTAACCTCTTAGGACTGTAAGTCACTATATGACCATGTCGGGACATCTAATAACCCTTCGTTATTAATAAATGAGAATATCTGGTTTTAATATGTAATAATAAAAGATTTCTTAATCGTTGATTTAATTTTTAATTCACTATTCTTTTAATACCTAATTAAAAATTCAGGTTGGGTTCAGACAACCTGACATTCATACTTTAATCTACTTAACCTTAGCATTAATGATTATTTCTAACACTTAATATAAACACTGAATTTTGGAAATTATGAATAGCGGTCCTAACTTTAATGTAAAAACTGTATTTGATTTTGTACTCATTGTTCGCCCTTGAAATACATACAGGTGCCAGAGTTAACTCGTCGATAAGAGATTACTTTCATCCGCGTTGATGAGTTCTTCTGTGCGCCATCTTCTCCCTTATGATCGACATACTTAAAGAGTGGAATCTGAATGGATCTTAACTCTTAATGCTTCCCATATCTACCGGGATACATCTTCTCATAGCATCTGGGTCTCCTTCTTCTTCAGCTGCCCTTACCAGAATAGGCTGTATCTCTTTCGCAGTTACCTTATATCACTATTTCCCACTTCTACTTAAGTTATTATCATGGACTGTTCCTATTGGTCCGTGTTCTTATCTAAACCCTCTGGAATCTAACCCTTATATTTATCTTTATCATTTCTTAATAATAAATTTCATATTTCTTAATATTAAGAATAACATTACAATACCTAGTCCTGATATAAGTCCTGTTATAACCTTTGGACTTAGATAAAACCATAACTTTTTCAAGCTCTTAAACTATTAGGAATTAGTCGAATGTTTGAGTGATACATAATTTGTTCAGAACCAATAGGCAAAATTGACTTACAAACTAACAAGATTGTACCCTGATTTGGCTCATTAAACACCCTGTTTTTACCATAAGCATGCTATCAGTTAATATATATCTGGGAGATGCAGTATCAGAGATAGCCGGATCAGGATTAATAATATAAAAACAATGTTTTAATAACTGTTTAATAAATTATATGCAGTAGAGTACAATAGCAAGGAGGTGGGCTCTGTTAAGACTTCAGTCTGTACACGACCTTTGACCACATCCAAATTTATTAGCTGACCCTTCTGACAGGCAGTCTAGTTTCGGGGTGTTGCGTATCCTTGCATTTCTGGATCAGCTGATAGGTCTATAGGTCTAGTCTGCCACACCCACAAATATATATATATATATATTTCATTTTTTTATCCGCTATATCATTTTAGCATTCCTTTATACCATTCATTAGTATGCAGTCCAGTACATCATTTCATTACTTAGCTGTGTAGCAATATAACATTTATGGTGGTAATATCTGCACCCATTACTTGCACAGAATACCCCATAATTAAACAATTTGAAAAATGATATTATTATCATGTTTAGGTGACAAAACAGACGGGGTGGGGTATATATTATTGAACTGACAGAAAATAGAATTTTGGAAACATGACTATCCATCTCATGAAAATTGGTTGTAATGATAATTTTTCTAATAAACATTATCTAACTAATGCAAATGAAAAACGTGGCCTAAAGATTTATCGAGTTCAAAGAACTGGAGCCCGGAGCCACAAAGTGGATATCCAAAAAAGTAGATTATAGAATTGTGTCAGCGAATTCTTAAAAACAGAATTCACCTAACATAGCCTACTATGAATAAGGAAAGTTATTTTTGGGATCTACAAAACAGGTAAAATATTTTCACCTATCGTGTAGTAGTTAAGTTGTAAACGGCGAGGTTTTACTGTGGAAAGGTATTATTAATTTTCTTTTATGAAACTAAAATGGATTTTTTTTTATACATGTCAGGTAATAAAATAACACACTAAGTTGTAGTTTTAAAATACCTCAAATAAATTTATTAATAAATATATTTACATTTATTTAGACTTACAAACAGTAACAACATTTAAATAATTAGTCAATTTTATTTACAGGAAGCCTGAAGATCATGAACTGCAACAGGTGCTGTGTTATGTAATTTTACTAAATGTTTTGAAAGAAGATATATCTACTTAACTTTTTGTACTAAATTAATGAATAAGTTTTTATGCATAAATATTAAACATACAAATATCTTTGTGTTTTACTATGTTTTTTTTATTGCTTATTTCAGTATGTTTTTTAAATTCATATTTTGAGTTGTCACTACTTTCTGAGACTTTCCGAGTGTTTATTTCTTTCTATAAAATTTGTTAAGTAAAAAAATATTTGAGAAATATATTCCTTTTTTTTCTTGTTAAACCTAATTTGAAACCCCAAATTAAACAGTTAATGGATACTTTGTCTGTATTATAAGTTTGTAAATATGCTTGTTTCTTAAAAATGAAATATCTTTGTGAAATACAAAAACTTAATAGTTCACATATTTTTCACTATCCTACTTAGCCATTTTCCAAATTCTTTTGAGTGAAATGTCACATTGAATTTTAGAAATATATATTTATACATGTTTACATAAGTAAAGTTGTCTTCTATGTTTACTATTTAGGCTTAAGTTAATATTTTTATTTTTTAAATGAAAGATTGATGATATGAATAAACACTATTTCAAACTTGACTAACACTATCCTTGCTATTTTTTTTTTCCTATTATTGATAAGGATCTTACAGGAAACAATTATGTATGTCTAAATCCCATATACAAGAGGAGAAATAAACATTCAGAGGGTCGTGATCAAGTGTTATACTAAATTACACCTAAGAAGCTATAGCATGATTTATTTTCAAGTAATCTAATTAAACTTCAAAATTTATAATTCCACGAGATCTATCCATGGCCTAGACTCCACTTGTAGTGTTCAATGGAATCATTACTGTAGAAATATTAGTTACAATTGTGGTAACAGTAGGTAATGTTGATAATGTTATGGTGGTTAATGTTGTAAATGAACTGGGCATCATTGGAGTAACAGTAGTACTAAGGTTATAAATACTCATATTTGATGAGTTCATCAGTCTAGTTGAACATGGATCACCAAGGGGAGTGCCCAGCATGGCTTTAAATACATAAGCTAACAAAGATCCCGCTGTAAGTCCAAAATTATATGATAGAGTCATGATGTTACCTGAAATAAATAAAATAGTATTTATTATAATGATTAATAATGTAAATAATATAATGAAATTATTACAATGATTATCAGTAATTTACAAAATCTCTTAATACAGTTACTAGCTTTTGTTTTCTAGTCCTCTGACATTAGCATCTTATAATCAATCATAATTAATATTAATAGTTCACACTTTAAATATATACCTGTAAGTTCTCTGTGCTGTTCAGAAACTCTGCTCGGAGCCTGAATCATAGGTACACTTCCTATGACACCATTGGTAGTCCCAAGAAGCATCGAAAAAAACAAAGGATATCCTTCCCCTGGAGTGATTGGTCTTTCGCGTGGAATGGCACAAAAAAGTAAAAAAGGTGTCATAAATATTCGGGCTACCGCAAATATAAGAAGTCTTGTGCGTGACCATTCGTATACCAGAGAAGCGATCATCTGTAACAGCCAAAATTGAAACACATGATACTGTCAAAACTGAAATAATCAAATTTCAATTTTTTTTTTTGGAGTTCTCAAAATTTGCTTGGAGTAATAAATAATGATTCCTATTGGACACAAATGATAATATCATAAGCTACAAACTAAATAATTTTTTTTAATCACAAAAATAAATGGCTTACATTTTTTGTTAGGGTTAGAAGGGACACTTCTTGATTCTTTATTTATTTTATTTTTGAAAGAAAGGTCATTAATAGAATGCAGGATAATTGTGTGCAAGATTTAAAAATAATAAATCAAAACTTTTGAACTTATTGATTCTAGTTGGTACAAGCATCAGTTGCCTCCTTATTTTTTTCTCATTATTTAAAGATTTTTTTACCCTCTAATTTAAAAAAAAAAATCAATTAAGAACTAAATTGTTAAAAAACCAAATAACAGAAATAGAAAGTGAAGGAATACTATCATAGGGTGAGCTTCTTAAATATTAATTAAATGATCGTGAAAAATTATTCGGTATTTTTACACAAAAATATTTGGTTTTGTTTGTTAAACAATAAGTTCGATAATAAATTTGATAACTGAAAATAGCCTTTTAAACTAATTTAAACAATTATGAAGAGCTAAAATATTTATTTTATTTTTTTAATGGTATTAAAATTGATTCCAATGATATTCGAAAAACAATTTATATTATTGGGCTCCCAGAAGTTTGTTGTTTAAATGTCTTTGAATTTATTTTTGTGTTGAACAAGTGGAAAAAAAATCAGAACTATAAATTAAAGCTTCTACTTCTACTTCTGAGTGGCTCAGTTAAGATAGATAAATAAAGGTCCCACTTTTATTTGCATGCTTCGCCAAATTATATCTTAACCAAAAAATAAACTGGGAAAAAAAAAACCCTTTAAAATCTCAGATCGATTGGATTACTTTTGTGGCAATTACTGTAGAACACACAGACAGGCAGCCAAAAGATCACCCCATACCTGTTTGAAAGTAGAGCCCCTCCTTCAGGCTAAGCAATAAAAATCAATTAAAAAGTAAAAAGTAGAGGATTGAAACTAACTTCTTAAAATAGTTGACAATATCAAATAATTTATTTATATTCCAGTATTGTACCTTTCCTATAAGGTCTGAACCATTAAAAGCTGCCATTAGAATTACAGGCATCCAAGATCCAAATTTGCAAGAAACAATTTCTGATACTATTCCTGGATATAAGCTTAATGTGACCATATATACCAAGCTGATTGCAAGCATGTAATGCCAAATGTTTTGGGCTACTTCCCACCTCGCTTTCAGTCCCTCTGAAATTTAGTCATCAGAAAATATCACCAGTTGAAATTATCAGGAAATAAAACATTATCACTCTCTTTCATTTGAACAAGCATACATTAATAATTGAACAGCTGCCCCGAACATGGTTGTAACCCTCAGAAGTTGAGAAAGATAACTACCTTGTTCAATATTTGACTTTATTTCTCAATTTCTGAGGGTGTGAGCAGCCTGTTAAATTGTGTAAAGTGACATTAGCTTTGTATGATCAATAAATCATGAATAATGTGCTTAAATACTCACTTTGAATTGCTGTCCAAGGTTTTGATGAACTCGATTTCCTAAAGGTTGATGTGTCTCCTGTCATTCTGACTACTACATCTTCAACTTTGTAAGTGGGACCCCCACCACTCGCTGAAGGTTCATAAACCGGATTTGAAAAACTGAAATGGCCCGGAGGTTGATTATTATCCAAAGGACTTTGAGGTTGAAGTTTGAGAACACCGTATTGATTATTTTTTCCTTCGCCAGCATCAACTGGATCCATCTGGATGTTATGAAAAGAAAGATGAAATATTAATTTTTAACTGAATATTTATTGGCTCTTGTTTCAGGAAGTATTACTATAAAATACCCTAAACTCCTTAGTGTTCACATAAGGAAAAATGGTTCCAAATTGAATCTAATAATTAATGTTTTGTGCCAGTTTCAAACTTTCTAAAAGCTATCTGATTTCATAACAACCTTATAAAAGACCCAGTCAGTAAGATGAGTGCAGAAAGGGAGCAGAGGGTGAGCATCTATATGCTCTCATTAGGGACTTCGAATAGTGAAGGTGTTGATAGTTGAAGGGAGAGTAAATAATTATTTTACACAAAGATATATTAATTTTATTTTATTTGGAAATATATTGTTGTGATATTAGAGATTGTGGAGTTTTTATATAATATTCAATCCAACTTATCAAGAAGGCAAAATAAAAACAAGTGAGAGTAGAAGAAAAAAAACAAAGGATAGTATACTGGTTGTTGTGATGATAGAAACACACACAGAATTACTCTCTAGTTTTTTAGCCAGTTATAATTAGTTGTTGTTGTGGTTCTGAGAAAACACACAGAGCATTATATTCACTCTAGTTTTTGGAATCAGCCTGATATATGTATCTGAATTCAGTGATGAAATAAAAAGCCCGCAATACATATTATTAGCTTGAGATTGTGAGTAAGAAAAACTTAAAAACTTTGTTGGTTAGTGGTTATTGACTTGAAGCGGAACAGAAGAGAAATAGTACGAAGAGAAGAATTATAAATTTGATTAAAAAGAAGACCATTGAAGAAGAAAAGGAATCAAATTAATAGACAAGTATTTATAAAATTAATATAAGTTTATTTCTTTATGTTTGTAAAATTAAATTCATCTTTTTGCCAGAATTATTTTTGTTAATAGAACCTAATAGTAAATAAAATAAATTTAAAGTAAAAGAATACAAAATAAAATTATCATATAATATTTAAAGAACGTAATAATATATTCTGATAAAATTTATTGTTAAAGTGGAGGAATACAAGTAGCGGGGGATAATAAACTGAGAATGAATAAAGCTACATGATAAAATTATCTATTAATGACTTACTGATAAAAGCACTCTGGAATCATTATTACAGTTTCAATGGGAAGTCTTTCTAAAAATGGTCCTTTTTGTCACCATTCAAGCAAATAAATAATTCAAAAGGCAAAGAAGTGTTTTCTTTGTTTACAAAAACTTTTTCCTACCCAATAATAATAATTTTAATTATAAGTTTGAAATACTACAATCTGACGAGCAAACAAGTAATCCTCTTTAAGCTGCGTACTGGATACTGCCGTCAGACAAAAATCCCAGGAGACAGTCTCCCATATACTCCAGGAGTGTAAATAACTGGAGGAGATGAGCTAACGCTCATCGCCATAGTCATTTCTCCAAAATAGAAAAAGTGAATTTTTTTCAAAATACTTCAAAATATTTTCCTTTCTAATCCTTCCCAGTGCCTCTAAGCCTCAGTCCTCAGTACAGCCTTACACTTAATTCCAGTAGGGTGCTTTGTATCATCAATCTAACTAGGAACTGAATGTCAGTATTTCACAGCAGTTAAAATAAATCTTTCCTTTACACATCATATGGACTATAGGAGAAAATTTCTTGTCAGGTTGTAGTTTAGTTGAGAGCAGTAAAAAAGAAGGGAATGGTTGAGAAAAAAAACTCGAAATAAAACACCTATTAATATTTTGTGAGAGATATCAAGAACTTTTGCAGATGTTCACAGAGAAATGATTTCATGAAGATCTTTTCAAATAGTAATGGAGCCTCCTAACAATGCCCGGAGAATTCCGATTATGAGAGGACTGCCCATGGATGATAGATTGGCACATGTTTTATAGCCACAGTATACAGAAAGGGGATTTGTAGATCTGAAATTTTGTGTTAAATCATAATCTGCCATTTCCCAAGCCGTTTTGAAAACATGTCTAGCACTAGTCTTTGTACTGAAAGATTATTTTATGGTAAGCCCTAAGACATCATTTACTAAATATTAGTTTTTAATATCATATTTAAAAAAACAAAAACAGTTGACTTGTTTTTACTTTTTTCTTCAGGGGTGTCATGTTTTCTTCCTTTATAATCTTGAACTATTAAGACTACAATCAGATATGTTTGCAGTAGGACTCGAGAAGTCTGCTGTAATGATGGACAAAAATAAAGAAAGAAAACCGGAGAACCCTGGAAAAAAAAAATGAAAACCAGAAGACATTCCAGAGTAGAAATTTTAGAAACGTTTACATTCTTAAACCCCTAAGTATACATTAATTGTGAACATTAAATATTACTATTATATTATCATTAGTGAGAATAAACATTTTGTAAAAATTACTTGAATTTTCTTCAATACCCTAACATTGTTGAAATGATAACTAAATATTATGGAGAAATTGTGAGGCGTGGAATACCTGAAGTGTAGACGTCATCTATTCTGGTTGCTCTGTCCTTGTCAAGGCTTTAATTTTGTTGAGCTCCATTTTTTGAACTGAGCTTGGGTTCAATCTCGATTTAGTGTTATTTTTTTGTTTTTCATATTTTGGAAAGTCCCTTTAGGGCTTCATCTCCTTGTAAATATTTAGCAACACCAACAGCTTCATTCAGTTTACTTTTATTCATCTAGTCTGGTGGTCTAATATCCGACTGTAATTAATAATCTAATACTCAACTTGAGTGAAACTGATTTCTAAAATGTGTTCATTCACTTTCAACAGACCCTTCAACTCGCAGAGCCATTGCTTAGAACAAGACTTACAAAAATAATGTAAAACATTACATGGTCATTACAACTGTCAGTCATCCACTCAACATGATTTGCTTGGATTTCAAAAATTTTTCACTATCAATCATCCCAATGATCATTCACACATAAACATTCATTTGATCTTCACTGTAAACCATCAATTGGAATGTCATTCTTGTCCAGAACTTAGTCAGTCTGATCGACCATGCAAGAGTCCCTTTAGGGGCACTCATCTAATGAGTTTTCCACTTTGCTTTACTAACCTCCAGATGCAACTATATGCTGGTAGGCACATAAAATGATGGTTATAACCTGGTTTTAAGGTATTTTTCAAAGATATACTCATTATTTAAAAAATTATTTTAGTAATAAGTATCTCTAACACAAAATAATTATCAGTTCTATGGACACTATTAATAAATTAATAAAAATGTTTTTGTCTGTCCATAACATTTATTGTCACACCAACTGCTAGCAGCAGCAGTCAAACTGGCATCATCAAAGCATTAAAGTTAATATACGTCAAAATATATTTGATTAAAATATACTGGGGCCTTTTTACTGCACTTGTCTTTTAAGTTCTTTCTCCTGCTGTTTTTTTAAGAAATTTTAAGTTTAGTAAAAAGAACTGAAGTTATTAGTTATGCTAGTATGTAAAACATCTAAGAAACATTTGCTCCCTTAAAGCAAGTAAAAATGATAGACGGCAAGCAAAATTTCTAAAAAAATATTTATTCAGCTTTAAACGTGATTAAAATAAAAAAAAAATGTTTTTTTTACTTGAGAAATAGCCAAAATTAAAATTGTATCAACTCTTGGAGATGCTAGTTGTGCTTAGATAAGCACATTTTAATAAACAATAGTTTGTGAAAGCCCAAATTAAGGAATATTGTATTTTTTTAAATAGATCAAATACTCACTAGCCCTGCATCTTCAGTTGGCTCCAGAATAATTTTTTTGGATTCCCTGCATAATGTCAGATAAAACTGAACAAAGTCGGTTTGTCTAACAATTTGATGTAGGGCAAAACATAAAGCAACAAATACTGTACTGATTCCAAAAAATGTCACTGTATTTAAACGTTGATCATCAAAGACCATCTTTGTCAGAATTCTATTTACAGACACTAATAACCCAGCACCACCTTAAAAAAAAAAAATAATTGAATTCATAATTAAATTGTTATGTGATACAAAATTGTTTAATATTCACTGACTTTCTCCTGCCATAACAGCCTGTGTGTATCTACTTGGAAGCATACTGGTGTAGCCATAAAAGCTGGACTGTTGAACTGAGGAAAAAAAAAAAATGGCATGAAACCTCTTAATTTGATAATAATAGCGGAAAATGTATTAGAGAGATAATTTAAGAGAACAGCAATCCTACCTGTACATCCTAATGCAACTACTGCAATTGCTACCAAATTGACAGTATATGAAGTTTTAATAGAAAATACTTGCCACCATATTTCACAAATAGCAACAAAGCAAAGTGTAATAAATGATACAATGTATCCTAAAACAAAATTACAACTTGTTAAAAATTGCCCAAGAATGTCATTGGTCATGCCATATAAATGACAATTTATTACCAAAAGTTATTCTTGTATTCAAGGATAACAATTCGACCAAAAGATTATTTGCCAACACTGCAAAGAATGCCATAACTATGTAAACAAGTGACATATCAAAAACTATTGATGAATCCGGATATTCCTCTTGAAAGTAATCTACTGCAATTATAAAGCTGTAAAAATTAATTTAGATTAAATATGTCAGTGTCAATTACACGCACAGGACCACTGAATTCATATTACCTGTTGTAAGGTAACAAAAATCCCACACCAGCAAGGAAAAGGGCATAGTAGATACCATCATATTTATCTACTGGGGGAGAAAGGTGGCTGAATCCGTTTGTAAAACGGAAATCATTCGCCCCTCTCGCCTTCCCAAGTTGAATGTACCCTCTACTTAAATTTTCATCCATCTTAGACAACAATACAATATATAAATTCGTTCTCAATTAGAGGCTGTCACTCTTCCCCAAGGGAAAGGAAGTAAGTGTTCTCGTTTTCGGATTTGATTTCCGCTGGTTCTTTCCGTTTGACATAATTTAAATCAACAAAAATCATCTAAGTTAACAAAAACAAGTCAAATATAATTAGAATGCAATGCACTATTCCAGTTACACCGTAGAAAGTCATATTAAATACGAAATACGCATGACTTTGAAGTTGTCATTGATTTCTGCGCTGGAAGATCTTTCTTACCTGTTCCCGGTCAGATTTACTTTAGTTTTGAATGTCGAATTTATAGGTGTAAAATATTATTGTAAATAAAATCCATTTTAAAAATAAATAATTGAAATAGATGATTGTTAAAATAAGATTTAACAATTATTTTACTTTTAAAGGGAGCTTATATATAACAAGCTGCCACTTTAACATAATTTTATTTATTGATTATTTAAATATTTTTTATGATTAAATTAAAGTATGTTTTTTAAAGAATAAATCATTTTTGTTCCAACAAATAAATAAATAGATTTCAAAGTTTTTAAAGGCCAGCTGATACCCCTTGTCAGAATATTTCTTATCAGCATTCAAGCTGGGCTGATTTCATATCGTTGCGTAATCAAATAGTCACTCACTTATTGTTGCAGCTTGGAGGTTTTATTTAGTTTTTTAGGAATCGAACTGTCAAACTTACATTTTATTTTAATAAAATGTCGCTAAACACAGCACACGTTAATGGAGGTGTATTAATACATGCAGGTGAATGGTAAGTTGTGTACTTAGTCTTTATGGTTTTAGTTTCAGTCAATTGTTCATCTTTGTTAATTAACTTTAATAGGTTTAGGGATTAAATCTGATTCAATTTATATTAATTTTAAGGATGTTTGCACTGCCTTTCATGGCCTGGACCTTTTTCCTGTTTCGTTTGCTTGCTATCACTCTACCAAAAGTAAGTCCCTAGTAGTGCAGGATATGTGACAAACCTGAATAAAGAGGTTTTTGTTCCTAGAGGAACAAGGTGATCATCTATCTTTCTGTTTTTAGCCTACTGCCAAAAAAATGATTTAATCAAATGGTAATTTTTATGGTTTACTTAACAAATCCCCTATCAATTAGTTTATTTTGAGCATTAACTCTAACTGAGGGTTGCATGTCTATGTCTACTACCTGAGAACAAGCATATAGTGAAGTAAGATGAAAGCAATTCCCAGTATTTGTTTCAAATTTTAATAATACTATTGTATATTGAAGTCCATTATATATTCCACAGGGAATTATCCACTGTAGACAGAGAGGAGAGGTAGAAATTTAAGGAATTGGATCAGAAGGATGCTAAATACCACTTTATCGATCTACAGTAATGACTGTATGAGTGACAATCACTAGGATGTTGCTATGATCTTTGCCAAACTTTCCTTGAGTGGTATTTGGGTTGGATAAGGTCTTTAAGATGCCGAGGTGAAGGATTTTTGTAGCGAGTGGCAGGGTGACGATGCC
Organism: Acanthosoma haemorrhoidale; assembly: GCA_930367205.1. NCBI lineage: Eukaryota > Metazoa > Arthropoda > Insecta > Hemiptera > Acanthosomatidae > Acanthosoma > Acanthosoma haemorrhoidale. Next base: position 57,190,017 of record OV884013.1, read on the forward strand.
TCTCAAGCTGACTTCTGGATCAGAGTAGTGAAAGAATGCACTGGACTGTCTAGGTCTTGGATGTTTTCAGGGACACTTTGAGATCTACAGAATCAATAAGAAGCTGGTGGAAGTGGTCCCAATCAAATGGACCCCTAATAAATGAAGGAGGAGGCAGTTTGTGAATTGGTCTTAAAGAAATGGTTAGAATCAAAGGGCTATGATTGGAGGAGAGGTCATCGAGGCGGGTAATAGTTTTTAGTCATGTTCCTAAACTGTTGCAAAAGGAGATTAGGATTTCGGTTGGGATCAGATGGCCAATAGGTGACTGTTTCAGGAGATATAGTGGAGCATTGCTTCCATGTGAGTGCAGACAGCAGAGCACATCCTCGTGTATTTGTGGATCTTAAGCCCCTATGTTGGTGCTTTGCGTTAAAATCCCCACCCACAAGCAAACAATGTCTGATGGAGTCTAGAAAGGAGATGAATTGGGAATCGGAAATCAATCTATTAGGAGGGCAGTACACCGATGCTAGGGTGAGGGGGGAAAGTGAAGATACTGATTAACACTGCAGTGGACTGAAGGAAATCGTGTGCTACCAAAGGAACTATGAGATGGAAAATGGGTTTATGGACAATGACAGTGATACCTGCATGTGCTCTTCCATCTGGGTGATTAGTCCGGTACTGTTAAACTGTAAATGGTCGTTTACTCGTAAGTCTTGTTTCACTAATGAGAGCTATGTTGATGTTCTTTTCGTGGAGTAGTGCTGTCAGTTCGATAGTGTGGGTGCTAACACTTTGCAATTCAAAGGAGAATGAATAATGAGTCGAAAGGATCCACTTATTGATTTTGTTTGACAGGGATAAGGTACAAGGCAATATTTGTTAGAAGGGAAATGAGAGGCGAATGAAGTTAATAAATAGGCTTGTGAGAGCTGATGAACTTAAAGATGAAGGAATATGCGAGCAAAATTTGTCATAGAGGATGGGATTGGGTTTGCTGGTTGCCTGGATGAATGGAATGCTGGGGAATAGGAACTTGGAGGGGAGAAGTGGGAAGTGCCTGTGATTGCTCTCTGTTACGAACTGCATTGGCAAAAGAGACAGAAGGCCTCAAATTTCTAGCTGGACCGCTTCTTGAGCTGCCTGTGGCTTGCTTCTCTTCTTCTGGATGACGGCGTTCGTTCCTAGACTTCAGGACTCTTCACAGCCCCTATAGTTGGCTGGATGGCTTTCTTGGCAGAAGGCGAATACTGCAGGCGATTTCACACACTTCTTGCACAATTTGCTCTTGTTCTGATCACTGCACTTTACACACATATGAAGGTGAGACAGTAGGTTTTGTTGTGCCCATATGCCTGACAATTATTGCAAGGTGCGTTTGGGGTACGATTTTTGACCTGTATTCTTGCTAATTTTATGGGGATTTCCATTAGATCATTGTGTGAAGCAGCAGTAAGAAGTCTAGGTCTACCCAAACAAAGTATTATGAACAATCAGTGAGCGAGAGCGTTATTGTGATGCAACATCCAGAAATTGTTTTGCCACAATTCCGGTCGTTTTTGTTGGATCGCTTCACATAAACGGCGCATTACTTTCAAGTAATATACTTTATTGACTGTATGGCCTTATGGCAGGAACTCATGATGCACTAGGCCATTGAAATTAAAAAAACAGTGAGAAGAACCTTTACTTATGATTGAACTTTCAAAATTTTCGGTCTTGACTCTTCAGGTCGCTTCTTTTGTGCCTTGGTTTCAACATCATACCCATATACCCATGTTTTGCCACCTGTTATTGTTCATTTAACAAACTCTGGATTGTTGGTTTCTTTGTTCAGCAATTCTTTGGTGATATCCATGCAATGTTTTTTTTCGATCGAAATTCAACAATTTTGGAACGAACTTTGCTGCCACACATTTCATGCCTAAAACTTAGCATGATCCAAATGATGTATTATTTTCATCAGTAACCTCTCTAATAGGAATTCTGCGATCTTCCAGTATCATTTTCTTTGATGTTGTCATTTATTGAAGGGTTAGGGCGCCCAGCACGCTCATCATCTTCAATGTCTTCACGGCCCTCTTTGACAGGTCCATACCACTCATAAACTCTTGTTTTACTCATGGTAGATTCACCAAAAGCCACTGTCAAGATTTCAAAAACTTGGCTGTGTTTTATTTCTTTTTTTTTGACAAAATTTAATACAAATTCTTTGATTCATTTTTTTTTAAAAACTATTAATTGCCGAGAACACCAAAACACGTATAACCTTAGTGACTGCAACTAAAACATTAAAAATTGTGAAAACAGCTGTAAATTTCAACTTATTTCGGAGACATGTATACAAAAATGATAAAAAGAAAAAATGTTTACCACCGAAATCATGACACCCGTGAAATTATAAAATTCTCATTACTTTTTGATCAAACCTCGTATACTCACTGGAAACCAAGCAAGCCCAAATAACCTAATTAAAGTTAATGGATACTCCTCTGAAAGAAGAAATCTGGTTGTGGCTCATGAGACATAGTGAGTAGCTTCTTTAATAAAGAATCCGGTCTTCAAAACCAAGATAAATATTCTGAGCTAAAATCTAAGCCTTAGAAGGTAGAATCTCAGTCTATGACGTACAGCATATGTGTTCAGAGATACGCTACTAACTTTTTTTTATAATTTTAATTATAATTCTGATTTTCTATTGACATGTAACATAATTTTGATTTTATTGTTACATTATTTTCAGTATTCTCTTATTTTCTGAAGATGTGACTATGGAGTTTTCTGGACAGGATAGTCAAGTTTTCAAAGGGACTAAAACTGGAAGACTTTATCTTACTACTCATCGTATGATTTTCAACAATGCGAAACAGGCAGATCCAATGTTGTCCTTCAGTTTTCCTTTCATTACACTAAGTGATGTAAGATTACCAGAAATTGCTCAATTTTAACTTATTTTTGTTTGCACTATTAACTGAATGGTTTGGTTTCATACAAATTCTATTCCATTTTGTTTTAGGTGGAATTGGAGCAGCCAGTTTTTGGTGCTAATTATATCAAAGGAAAAGTCAGGGCTCAAGCGAATGGAAATTGGGTCGGAGAAGCCAAATTTAAACTTGTTTTCAAAAAAGGAGGAGCCATTGATTTCGCTCAAGCCATGTTGAAGGCAGCAAGTATGGGTACGTGAACTATGGCTATGTTGCTTATTGCTGATTTTTCTTATTAACTTGTATTGAGATCGTTTAAGTCAGTCAGGGGTGGCCAACCCAAATGATATTGTGGCCCACACCCCACTTCGGGAATGCATCATAACTCCGCAGGCCAAATATTAAATTATATATCCCCATATTAGACTTAAACCCACTATAGACATTTTTTTGGAGTGAAAAATTGAAACATAATAAGTTATTATTATTGTGTTTACTATTATTCTTGCATGTAAACATAGATAATATAATAATTATTATTGTTGATTATAAATTATTGTCTTATGTATTTTATTTCTCTTCACCGTACTGAAAAACTGCAAACCAGGTGCATCATATAGGACAAACGATGTTACTAATTTAGTGCTTAAATCTCTCGAATACAACTGTGGGAGAACCACTAAATTTATAAAGAACACACATGCTCATGGAATATCTAGGGTACTGGCTAATAATAATATTGCATATATTTTAACTTCTACAAATTTTAATTTGAGCTAAAATCTAAAATTGGACTTGGAAATAAAATAAATAAGAAATAATATAAGTTTGACAAAAATAAATTTATTTAATAAAATAAAGCTTAATATCTCATGTTGGTTCCTACCTTCCAATTGAAAAATTTGAATTATTAATTTTATACAAATAAATAATAGTAATGAATAGTTAAAACATTGTTTGTGTTGGATTTATTGTTTCTTCGGCACTTGATAGATTCATTGAAGGTGGCTTGCATGACTTTTTGTATACAGTCCAATCTATCTAATCCGAACTGCTGAACTGTAATTTTTTTTATTAGCTGTACTAATATGAATCTGTTAGGGAGAAGGAAAGTGGATTTATATAGCAACTTTGGATAAACACTTTTTTTTAGAGTACATCACAATAAAGACACATTACAAGAAAGACATGCTTTCGCACAGGTGAGCTATAACTTTGACTTTAATAGCTTTGAATCTAAAGGAAGTGGTGTTTTTCCATGCCGCAGGCAGCTTGGGAGTCAATCAACCCAAAACTCAAACGCACTTCTTGGGATAAATTATTGGGCAAGGTATGTGTTTCTGAAGATACTTCTGCCGATAAATCCAATCAGAAAATGATTTCTCATTTGATCAAAGAAATACTGTAACTGTAAGCGAAGAAGATGTGACCAAGTGGATTGAAGAAAATGAGTTCTATTTCAAAGCAGATGAGGAAATCATACAAGGGGTTTTGAAATATTGAATTGACAACCAACCATTCTCTACCGCTGCAGTGAAACCTGTGTGAATGGTGAAGGTTAATATGGACTACCTACTTTCCTAGCTTCTCTGAGTTTTTTTCCCTTACTTATTGAGATAATTTTGAGAGTGTGTAGTTCCTATCTAACTCTCCAAGCAACCTCCTCCAGTCTAATACAATTCAAACTAATATAAATTTGACATTCCTATTATTTTAACTTTTTTTGTTTATTAGAAGATTTATTTATTGATACCTGATCAAGATTGTTTTAAAAACTTAGTTGCATCTCTTTTAGCTTCAAGAAACGCAAATGGTACTACTCCCCCACCATATACACCACAAATAGGACAATGGTATCAAGCACCACCACCAGCTTATGCTCCTAATCCCACTGGATACTACGGTTGGAATCCACCTGTCAATGCTTTTCCAATGCAGCCACCTGGTAAGCTTCAATTGCTTTACAGCATCTTTAATCGCTGATTTTATTACAATAATAAGGTTTTTTGTTTTTTATTTTAGCAAATTCAGTTTACATGACTGATATGCCTCCTCCATATCCTGGAATCAACCCAGCATATGCACCTTATTATGTACCTCCTCCCTCTGCTCCTCAGGCATCAGGAGGTAAGCTACATGCAGCAAGTTCTTTTTAGAAATTAATATTATTATTATGGCTACAATTTTGTATGTAATTTTTAAGGTTTTGTTTTATTGATTCAGGAATATTTAGTTTTGATTGTCAATTGGGACGTCATAATTATGAAGAAACTATATAATTTTTCTGGCGCACATCCTTTGAATCACATTTCTTTCCATCCTTTGCCAAAAATCTAGTTCATAAATCCTCGAGTTTAGAAGGCCAGTTTATACCATTCTATGGTTCATAGATGTTCCTTCTCTATTTTTAGAATTTTAGACATTTGCAAGCGATGGTATAGCCATTGAAAGCATTTGTATCAAATGCTGAAGAGTGGATAACACAACCATCAATACAAAGTTGTTTTTTTTAAATTATTAATAATTAACATCAAACTAAAAAATATACTGACAGGATCAGAACTCAAACCTGGGGACCTCCTCTGTATCTGGTCGTCTCTACCAACTGAGCCAACCAACCTGGTTTGAACAACAACCTTTCTAGTATGAATGGCCAAACTCTCGTTAAGGTTGTAGGCAATGTAACCAGTCGGCATAGAGGCAATTAGCATCCCGGGTCCTTGCACTACATTTTTTCTGTAGCTGTTGATTGTTAGTAATTATAAACAATGGTAGGACCTATAACATAACTAAAAAATTTGGTTTTCCATTTAAAGTGTTGTACTTCTTCATGCCTTGATGAAATCTTCAAGCCAACTAATTATTATAACTATGGCATAAACATCATCTGTGCTCTTAAAATATCTAATTAGATGAAAACTGAAAAACACATACTTAATTTAAAAAAAAAAAATACTGATGATATTGGTGCATTAGCTATGATTATTGTGTTTATTATGAATATTATTTCTGTTTAGGTGATGCTAAAGCAGCCGAAGCAATGCAGACTGCATATTATGATCCCAACAGGCCTAACTGTGCTTATGTTCCAGCACCAGATTTTAATGTAAGTTCATTGTATTGGTATGTTGATGCATTTGTTATATTGCTGATGTTTTTACCATGAATCTTCTTTACATCAGATCATAATAACAACAGTAAAAGATAAATTATTATTACCATTATTCTTTTCATTATTTACTATATTTATTTTTTACATCAATTTTGAAATAAATCATATTTTTTGAAAAATATATGAAAAGATATGGGAAGGAAAGAATAAATTTCAAGAAATAATTATATAGGACTTAAAGATTTGTCAAATAATTGTGAAACATTAATATCCAACTTCCCTTTATTGTTTTTTAACGAACATAATATAATTAACTTGTTTCAAGTTGTTGGATGTAAGTTCATATTTACAATCAGTCAAAAGAAGATCATTTGTTAGAAAGTAGAGACTCTCTGTTTGGCCATGGCAATTACACAAATCAAACAAACAATGTAACATTGAAAACTTTACCCTCCATGTTATTATAACCTAATTATTGTGAACTCTACTTTCTACAATTAAATTAAATGAATATCCCATGTTTATATGCTGGTAAAGCAAATTTTAAATATTACTATAAACTAAAAGATTGCTATGGACTCCACAACTGATTTAAGTGACAAACTTAAAAGAGTTTTTCTGTCGCTTGTTTGTCTTTTATAGTTTTTAGAAGTCTTATTAACTAATTTTTTTTTTTTTTTAGGAACCACCTCCAGCTTACCATGAAGCAAATAAGAAAAATCAGTAATGTCTACTTAAATATTCCTTATGACAAATATAATCTTGAGTATGTCTTACTGAAAATCAAATGGAATCAACCTCAACTTAAACATAAAATATTATTTTTGATTTATAGCAAATTTTTTTTTTATTAGAGTGAACACCAGAGTATAAAGGGAGGAGAATATTATCTGTTTGTCTTAATTAGAAAATGGATTTGCTTAAGTGTGTTACATTTTCTTATTTTTTATTGCTTATTTCATTTTTTTTTTCTTTATTAAATTGTATAGAACAATTTTATTGTTGCTGTTGATATCACTAAAATTCTGGAGACCATGGGTCTGTTCTCATTTATTAAGGAATAAACAATCCATATTTAGAGCCTCGACCCCAGACTAATGCAGATTGATCATCCATTTTATGATGCATAAGGGTTCAGAACTATTAAATATATTAATGAACATAGCAAAGAAATATTAGCTTTAACAAATAGAACTCATATATTTTTATATAAGTGGACTGTTCAAGAAAATGTGGCTTGGATATTGGATAAGGAGAAGATTTCAGTTCCCTACTTTGATAGATGCCCCTGCTTAGGAGCTGTACAAAAATATTGGGCTGAATATAATAGCTGCTTAGAAAAATCTTCTGTGTACATTGGGCAGGGGTGTATATATCTGGAACTGTTCAATTTATATTAAGAAAATATAAAACTTGGTTATTAGTTTTTACCAAACCACTTATATAAGGTGTATGAGTTTCTCAAACACTTGATGTTTAGGCTTAATGATTGTTTTTCCTTTTGCTTTACTTAATGATGCAACATAGATAAATTATAGCGGGTTTTGATAAATACCCGTTCCAATATTTATTTACCTTTACCTTTATAGTATCTTGTAATTGAATAGTTGAACTCCAAATCCACTAGAAAACATTTTTTTTTTTTTTTTTTAAATAATGTGTATCTACTTAAGAGTGTTAAGTGGCTGCATTGAAAAAAACAACAACAAAAATCACTCATTTTCTGTTATATAATATATGCAGTAAGCCCTTATATTTTTATATATTAATTCATACATTCCAGGATTCAATTGTTATTTCTAGTCATATTAAAGTTATGAATCATCACTTGTGGATGAAAAACTGTGGATTTCTTTTGATTTAATATTACTCCACGTTATTATTTAGTTGTATTTCTATATTTATGTTGCACAGGTTGTTACTGTTATTGTGATTATAGTGTAAGTATGTATGTCAGATGAGCATGCTAATGATGTAAAAGTGAATGGACAAAATGTATTTTTAATTAAAATTATATATTTTAACTATGGTGAAGGAAGAGTAGTTATTTATCCTTATAAAATTTAACTAATTCATTTTGTATGTACTGTAATTCATTAGCTTTACAACCAACTGTTAATAATACGCTTTTTATAAATCAGAAAATAAATACAGTAGTTCTTTGCTAAGCATATTTTAGGAGTTTCCACCTTAATAAATTTCACAGGAAAAGCTAATTTATCCATAATTGTATTTGAAAATATAAATAAAATTATCGGCATGCATGTCATGTATGTTTTATATTTTCACCTAATATTTTGTTTTCATGTCTGCCCAAGATTCATAAATTTTTTGTGTGGTTCTAACTAATTAATTTCATAAAACATGTTCTAAAAGTGTTTTTAAAAAAGATTGCAATCAGACTCTTATCTCGATGGTTTTATCTTCTCAACATCTCCACCGATAATCATAAAAATTCTGTAACTCGAAGTCCATCTTTTTCATTATTTTTTTTGTTTACCCAATTGCTTTTATAGATTAAATTGAACTTGTCCACTTGAATCTGAGAGTCATTAACTATAAATGAAAATCCCAACTAATGATTTTCGACTTAATGAAGTTAAATAAATCGATGGACTTGTACCAATCACTGGAGAACATACTTCTCAGGATAAATATTATTTTTGTTAGGATAGGATACATATCCCCATCAAACTATTGTATAGCTATATGCTTGTTTTTATAATATAACAACATAATAACTAATTGTGTGGCTAAGAAATGATGAAATTATTTATATAATAGTGAACTACCCAAAAAACATTGATGATGAGCCACCTACACATACATACCTCAAAACTTCAGGAAGTTTTTATAAAATAAAGAAAGGGGTTTATTTCTAAAATTTACCCTGACTTGTCTACGTAGCAATACTGAATATAAGGCTAATAAATAGAGTTAGAAGATATGATGAAAAAATACCACTATTGGAGGTAAAAAAAGACCTTTTGCAATGGATAATTTTTTGAAGTTTCCTTGAGCCACAAGTATTAGGTTGTAATTTTGGTGTTTATAATAACAATTCTTTCAATAAAAAAAATTGTTATCGAATATTGAAGAGAATGGTTTGCACCACATTTTTTTAACCATGAAAAAGTTAAAGGTTATCTTTAAATTAAACCAGTCAATATTTTTTACTTTGTTTATTTTTTTGTCAATTTTAATTTTCTTTCAGCTAACTGAAATTTTGTAAAGCAATTATTTTGTTACAATATGTAAGACAGCAAGCACACAATAATTTATCACAAGTAAAAAGAAAATTATTTGCTTTATCCACTTTTACTTCCATTTAAATTTTCAAAATTATTGCCATCAGAGAGCAGTGACAGTTTTTCTTTATAAAACATTGATTGGTTTTCATTTTCTGATTTTATTTGAACTTGGTTAGATTCTTCTTTCGATTTAAAAATATCATGGGTACTGCAATCATTTGTTAAGTTATCATTTAAGCTATGGGATTTTTGTTTGTCCCAACTTTTCATTTCTTGTAGAGCTACTTGGTTTGATGGTGAACCCTGACCAGTTAAATACTGTGGTTCTCCCCACATATTTTGAGTTGTAATTGAGTGTGTTAATTCGTTTGAATTGCTTGAATCTGATTTTCTATTTTCTGGTTTGAAATCATGAACTCCAGTAGTTTTTGAATTTAATGCGTTTTTTTCATTCAAATTTGTCTCCTCTTTAATGAAGTTTATTATTTTTTCTTGATTCTTACTTTGTTTTCTTATTACTGAATGATTGAACAGTGCATTATATTTACTCGAAGCATTGTGATTTAAGTTTTTCGGAATATTTGGAGATTGTGTGTGTTTATTAAACATAGGATTCTGATTTAAGCTTTCATTTCTGTTCATACTCAAAGAGTCTATATTTGCTTCATTGTTTATCCATGGATCATCACTTGATTTTTTCTTGCCTTCAGAATTTTCCCATATATTTATGGGGTAACTCATTTTTTTAATTGTACTATCATTGTCGCAAGATTGATATTTACTCAAATCGGGAACTGAATCATTTTCTTCAAAAGTTCTTTCTCCATAGGAGTCACAAGTATGACTGTCCCAATCATTTGGCTGGCTGTGTGCTTGCTTGCCAAATTTGCCAAGTCCCTTTACCTTAAGTATATCGTAGAGGGTTGGTATGTTACTGATAGCATTGTTATCATAAAGAGTTGTTGAAGAATGAAATTTATTTTTTTCAAATTTATTAACATTGATTGTATTAGGTATAATAAGTGAACAAGCTGAATGAAATTCTCTTTTTGGGTTATTATCTTCACAAGGCATCTTGTATGGTCGTTCATTTTTTTTTATTACCGGTCTTGGCTGATTACACATAGAATATGGCTTCTGCTTACTTTTGTAATACGGATTGTTTGGCTCTCCTTCATCTGGGAATACTTTTCTCTGTGGCCCTCGGCATCTTCCACCTGGGCGAACTTTACAGTCTAAAAAAGGTTTCGGCTCAGGATTTTTTGCTTGCCTTTCTGCTTCTTTGATTCCTACACATCCTTCACAAATAATATCTTTTTTGGTGGTGTTCTTCTTGTTATTTTTACCTTTATTTTGTTTAGCACATTTGATATTAATATTAACTTCTGTCATGAATGTAGCCTTAGTTACTATTGTAGAGTTTTTTTTCCTACCTAAAAGTGACAGCTTTGATTTATAAGATTGGCTTTTGATAGGTGGTGAGATTGGTCTCTCTATTCCTTTTTTGTTTGCCTTTTTAATCATTTTCTCTTCTGCTACTTTTGATAATTTTTTTGCCAATGTATTTGTATTGTCTCTTATCTCATTTTTTTCTGAAGGAATCCCATAAGCCATGTTTTTTCTAGTTTTTTCTGCTAGCTCAACTAGGTCTGGATCTAATTCTAAAGAGTCATATTTGAAATTGTTTTCACGTACAGGGTATGGTTCAGGAGGAACTGCTAAACCCTCTCTTACTCTTCCAGATAAAGTTTTTTGTTGCATAAAATGCAATTGTATCCCACTCGTGGGCTTATATGTTGCTGGCTGGCAACAGGAATTTCCATTCAAATATGAAGTGGTTTCTACATTTTCTGACTTCATGTCTTCTTTTGCAGCTTGTGTGTAGTGGTTTTCTACTTCTTCATTTCCTTCACTGTGATTCATTCGAACATGAGAAGTAGAGAGGAACATTTTTGTTTGCTTATGTGTTTGAGGTTTTATCTTATAAGCGGCTGTATGAAATTGACATGGTTTATCACCTCCACTTAACTTATCACCATGTTTATATGGTTTTAAAAATGTTGTCCTTCCACATACACCCTTCTTTACTTCAATGTTAATATTCTTTTGGTGTTGTTTGTCTTTTTTTGAATGTTTATGCATAGGCGAGTCATATTCGGCATTCTTTGCAGATATTGCTTTAGGACATTCTACTTCTTTGAATTCTGTAAAAAATCCACATGATAATCGAAGATTTTTGTCACTTCCTGGATACTGTGGCACACAAACACTTTTACATTGGAAAGAACTTAGCGATTTTTTTAAATCATCACATACATTTATGCCACTGAACGCCTTTTTATATGCATAATCATCCATGTTAAATAATCTCTTTGGTTTTGGACATATCCCCTTAAATGCTAAAACACAGGTGGGCTCAGAAGGTGGTGGTGAAGCACAAGGTGGCGGCTCAAGGGGAAGTGGTAATGATGGTAAACTAGAAGGAACAGCAAAAATTTCAGCTTGCCCATACCATTCTTTAGGCGGAGGACAACAGTTGACCCTTGGGCAATCCTCTTTACAATCAATTGGGTTTCCACAACATCGTCTCCTTTCTGTTTGAAGTTTTCTACAAGTTATGAGAGGTGGTTTGGGTTTGGAATCAGGAAGTAGAAAGCTCAAATACTCCTTCCATGACATTGTTGGCTTTTTTTTTTGGCAGGCCTTTTTATCAGTTGGGACAAACACTTTCTTGAACCTTGGAAAAAATGAAGGTTTTGGACATTTCTTGGATACACACAAATTGCTGCAGTTCATTAAATCTGGTGTCTTCTTTACTGACCATTGCCAACTTATATTTTTAGGTTCATTATGGCAACATGAAACGAAGCGTCTCTGGATGAAAATATTTTCCTGAAAGGAAATTAGCGTAATCATGACAAATTTTATAAAACAAGATAATATTTTAATAAATTAAAAATTGTAATAGGATGTAGAAGAATCTGCAGTCTATAAGTAAAAATAAGTTAGCTAGGTCAAACTGGGAGATAGCCGTGAATTTGATCATGGGTAGAGTGTTTGTTGGTATATTGGATTAGGCTGATTAAAGAAAAATGTTAAATTTTGATCAACCTAAGTTGCTCTCCTAACAAAAAATATAAACTTAAGTGTGATTATACGCACAATTAAGACTTTTGATGATCATACTGATTAGTCTCTCTTGATTGATTTATTAAGTTTTATTGGATAATTTTTCCTAACATACAGATTCAAAAGGAGTTTCTTATTGATTGGATCTGTACGTGGAAATTCGGCACCATGGTAGAGCTGTTTAATATTTATATGTTAAGACATTGTCATTAATCTGTTTTTTTTTAAGTTGTAGTCCACTAAACCACATCTATAATTTTATATCCTACTACACAGTGTACTATTAAAAATATTATTTTTTGATTAGACAGTAATTAATTTATTAATGACACTTACTATTCAATAGGATTACTTTTATTTTAAGTATTATCAGGGCATCAAATGGAACTACTATACAAAATATGTAATTAAACAAATTACCTGTTGAGTTGAAGTTATGAATTCAATTTTAATGATTTTGTATACTTAAATATAAAACAAAAATTAAATGTTATTAATTAGAGTGACAGGATTTTCCATTTGATACCCAACTCAAATGATAGAAAGATGTTTTTTATTGCCAAGTAACTAATTTTGACATAATTTACTATTGGGCTGGTTTGGTTTTGAGCATCATTGGGGATCAAAAGGGACAAACATGTAAAATTTCATCTCACTTTGTAAAACAAGTAATGAGTTTTCACAAAAATTACATATTGCTATAATCATGGAGAATAGATCTTTAATTTGATTCCTCTTTTCTTCCACTCAAAATGAGAGGGAAATATTAATTTTTATTACCAATTAATAAACCTTAGTTAAGTTTTATGGAGTTGTAAATATTTTTCATGTCGTTGGGCAATCAAATGCAACCACAGTATAAAATTTTATGTTTACAGGTCAAACAGGGAACTCACAATCGCTAAGATAGACAGACACATAGGTGAAAACATTAGGGTTTTAAATTTTTAAAAAATCAAGGAAACCCTAAAAATCTTAATCTAAAATATTAGTAATAGTAAATATAGAATCACACAGTAATAAAATAGATGATTTGTTGTTTTATAATTTTTTGATCCATAAATTAGAACTGTTCCACTCTTCCTACTCATATAGGAACACATAAAAACGTTCAAATAAAAAAAATATTTCCTTAAAGTGGTTAATTAGTTTCTTGATCTAACAATTGCATATTAACAATCTGCATTCAAGAATAATTATCAACAGTTAATAGGTATTACTTGTATAAAGGTTTTTTTTTTTTTTTTTTTTTTGCAACAAAGGGCTATGGAAGAACTGTGTGCAGGCATCAACAACCCTTGTGGTTAACATGTCACTCTCCTCTAAACAAAAGGGGCAGCATAATTCATTCTTAAACCAAGTAAATGTTTCTAGTAATCCACTCATTAATTCAATTGCTAATTCCAATTATTTCTTTCTGCCTATAAAAGCAGGAATTGTTTTTAATAATTACAAAGGAAAAAACAACAATATATGAACTTCCATTATTGAATGTATATTTTTTTGTAATTGAGCCTGGTTGTCTGAAAATTCAGTAACGGGAGAATCTCTTTCAGATGAACGTCTAGGCTAAGGTACACGCGGAAATCAGTACGAGAAATACTATGAAATGATGATATTAGATGCATCTAATGGCTGAACAGAAGGATATCCTCCTAAAGTTATGCCATAGAAGATGAACGTGACCTCAAACTTTCAACATTAATAAATCAATGGCCTACTGTATAAATACGAAGAACAGGGAGGCCTAAAGCATGGAGAACAATTATGTACGGAAATATGGCTGGGATACGACTCAAGGAAGGTTGCAGAATACTTTGCTTTATTCCAAAATTATAAAGAAATATTTATTTTTCCCTTTTGAAGAAATGTCAAACACGTTGATCAAAAATTGTTGGACAAATGTTAAAAAGTTTCTAAGTTACGAACAATTTAATATATTTCCTTTATTATAAAATTCACCGTATCTATTCAACATAAACTAGAACTCACTGTTAGTATAAAAGGTAACAACGTACGCCCTTCTCTGAAATACATCATTTTCTTCTGATGCCAAAAAATTGACAAAAATTTTGATGAGCCAACTTGCTTGCTTAAATTGTAGATGATTGTGTATTGTGTTGGGTGTTATATTTAGACTAAGCGCCACATGTGTGGGTGACACGTGATTTGTGCAAATAAGATAAATTAAAAAATAATCTATTTATTTGTTTCTGAAGGTTTTTACCATTAAATACTACTCATTGTTAGGGTATAAAGAATTAGTTATTTACAGGCAACCTCGCCTCGGAGCTGATTATATTTGTTTTCAAGATATCGAGACAAAAACAAACAAGAGTTAAATAAAGCATTATTCTTTGTATCATCATACTGAAGCAGTTTGGTTTCCGTAACACTTTCGAGAATAATTTGGTTCTAACCGAACGATCTTGCACAACAGTTTGTCTTATAATTAGTCATTTTTTTTTATCAATATTACATTAAAGGCGAAGTAATAAGTTGGAGCAAAAACCCTTTGGTTGCTTTAAATTATTTTTGACGACACTGAAAGATTTACACTCAGCTAAAGTGAAGATCACAAATTGTTAACAAAAGTAAAAAAAATATAGTTATGTAGTTACATTAAGTGCCAGGGCTTCAACAGGAGACCTCCCAATCTCCGATCGGGTACTCTTTCCACTGATGACAATGGCCAATGGAGCAGGAGCCTAGCCAATTTCAAATCTTTTCAATTTCAATCAGCTACACTCTTGTAAACATCTTTCATAGGAGACAAATTCAAATGGAGACATAGGAAAATTTAAATCTTTAATTGCTTATTTTCCCAACTTTTTTTTTCTTTAGTTCTTTATTATTAAAATAGTTTGATCAGATATTACAAACGACTGATAATCAATATGATCACAAAGTTTAAAGAAGCTGCAATGATGTTTAATTGTCAACTGAATAGAATCTCTGTGGTCTAGTTGTTAATTGTGTCCTCGAGTTGTGTAAGCCGAGGATGTGGTTGACCTGCAAATGAATAGGTAGGGGTTGTGGTGAAAGAAAAACGAATGTTTAACCCTTAAAAAGGTTTTTATTAGCTTAAAACATCAACAGTAGAATAGAGTGAATTTACAGAAGGTAACAATGTTATGAGTCAGGTTAGACAAGGTAAAACAATACAAAGTAGGGAATGTTTCCCCCACAGGAGTGGGCTTAAATCACCACAGGGGTCAACAAAGATGTTGCGGTTGTGTACTTCAAAGCAAATACATCTTTGGATCTTACTATAAGCTTCCTGAACGGCGAGTCTGCATGATGTTCATTTAGTGAACTAGAGATAACCTTCTGTTCGATGACCTTTTGCCATCTTTCTGGTAACTTCATGATCCCGTGCTCTATGGTAACTTCTGGCCCTTATCAGCAAAAAACTTAACCAAGTGCGATTTGAGGTCATCGTTATTACTGAATTTTTTATGATTTAAGAAGTTTTGTAAACTTCGAAATAAATGATCATCTGTTGGTGCAAGGTCGGGTCTATATGTGGGATGCGACATCACTTCCCAACCAAGCTCCAACAGTTTCGTAAGTGTTGCTAAAGATGTGTGAGGTCTCGCTTTGTCGTGGTGGAACCCAAATATCGAGCTTCATAAGACGTCTTATATGATTTTCAATTGTTGTGTGTGATACGTTTAACTGCTTTGCAATCTCTCACACAGTTATATGACGATTCGACTCAATAATGGCCTTCATTTTGCCATCATCAACTTTAGAAGGTCGACCAGAACGCTGGTCATCTTTCAGTGAATAATCTCCAGAACGAAATTTTTTAAAACATTTCTGGCACGTGCGTTCTGTTAAACAATCAACACCATAAACTTCACGTATCTCTTTGTGAGCCTCAGCTGCTTTCTTGCCTATATGAAAATAAAAAAGCAAAATGTGTCGAAAATGCTTATTTTTGCTTTCCGTGTTAAAACTGACTGTTGTAAACAAAATTACATGGAATTTCTTTCTATAGCAACCTAAAGGTATCGACTACCAAATCTCAAAAGAAAAAAATTCTAACATTAACAAAAGAATAACGAAACAAACATAACGCTATCTACTAGTGCAAACGGAAATCACTTTCTTGCCAACCTAATATCAGTTTATAGTTGAGACCTTCAAGCAGCTCTAGCGGAAATATGATGAACTAAGATGAGAGGCTTCACTCAAGTTAGTAGTGGTTACCAAGCTGGCGTTTGCGTACGTGCCGTTTGATCGGGTTGTTTATGTTCAGCGTTGATTTTTTAGTTTGAATTGGCTATATTTTATATCAAATAATAGTCATTTTATTCTACAGCCACCACCGTAAATAAATTCAAATAATCTTTACCAGAAGCTATCCCTTAGAAAAGGAGTTTCACCAAGTGCTTTATGTTCTTGTATTACTGATTATATTGCAAGCTCACTGTGAAAACAGTTTTGTTAAAAAATGTCTAAACGTGATGGAGATAAGAGATTTAGAGTGGACAGAATAGTTGAGAAATTTCTGGGATTCAATGAACCAGTTCTTGCAGCCACTGCTTTAAACTGTATTAACAATGGATATGATAAAAAGAAAACAGCAGGTGAGCTTCATTAATTCTATAATTATTCAGTTATACTTAAAAATTCATTGATTTATTTGTATTAGTTCTATTATATTTTTCTCGGGTATATTTTCATGGTGTAGTAGTAAGTCTTAACTACTTTTTGATGTGAAGGTTCTCCGCTAAAATCTTTAGTTGGACATTGAATTTATTTTACTTCTATATAATAGTAGTTGGCGGCTCCCCATGAGAGAACCTGGCCTATTTGCTCTGAATGGCTTAGTTTTCGAGGAGTCTTATATTGTATTAAATAACATCATATTCTCACTCCTCATTTTTACTCCTTGTACTCAGAGATCGTGAAAGTCCAGAGCTGCATTAGCTTCCACCATTTGTCTTTCTTCTTTCAGGCTCCTAATTAACTTTTTGTGCTGATTTATCAACTTTCACCTCGTCTTCGGGCATTTAGAAACAGTTTTTTAAAAATATTTTTATTTAATAGATGAAATTATTCTATGATAGGCTGGCTGCCTCTAGTAATGCTGTGCTGGCAAGGACTTCATGTGTTTTTTATTACAGTGCAGGTTAGTCTAAGCGAATCTTTCTTAAGCCTGGACGGGAGTTTGTCGGTGACAAGATTCTGTTGACATATGTATTGAGATGTTCATGTAATTTGCTATAGAATGCAAAGTTTATTTGTTTAACTATGTACTCTCCACACAGTATTAGTAATACAGTATGTATTGTCTGTTTTGAAGGGTAATATATCTACTTATATTTTTGGTCTAACATTTTTTTACTGCATTCTTTATTGAAAGTTCTGTAGAACATTTGATCTAGAGGCTGATTAACTTAACAGTTCAATTCTATATGTAAAAAATCGTATTTTATACAAGTATTTTGTTTTGTAACATCAGAGATAATCATCACCCTATGAGCCCAATGAATGTCCAGTTGTCCAAAACAATGATTTTTAAGTGTTCAAGCATCTATCCAAAACTACAGTCCTAGGTTTCTCATTGATTCGGTTGGGCTATATATTACATTCTCTATTATATTATTATTACTTTATAATAGCTTTTGAATTAGTTTTCAATTTTCAGTAAATATTCAATTTTGCAATATTATTCTTTGGATATAATTAATAATTTTAATTCTCTATTTAATTTATTCTCATTTAAATTATTGGATTTTTACATAATATTTATAATTCCATGATTTGAATTCAAGTAATATTGTTGAGGTAGGTTATTTTGTTTTGCAGAAAAATTGGGAAACCTATTGGATCTCAACAAAGCTGAAAAATTGGCTGAGAAACTGGTTGGTATTTACACTGAAGGTTTTAAAGATACCAAAGCTAACAGGAAGAGGCATTTTGATGACCTTGATCCTTTCACAGATGGTAAAAAAATCAAAACTGAAAAAGATAATGAAAAGGTTGATAATAAAAAGGAAAAGGGAGATGTTCTGTCGACCAATGAGGTATGATAAATCAAGTTTTATATTAAATTTATTTAAGAAATATATAGAAAATGCAAGGTGTATAATTACTCTCTGGCCATGCTAAAGGACATGATTGTATAACTTAGATTAAAAAAAAATTCAGATTCCCTCACAATACAATTTATTATCTTTCAGTGCACTTCCCTGTCTTAAGAGTAGCCTCTTAGATTAGTGATGAAGTATTGGGGAAAAAAACCATAAAAGTTTGAATTACTTGTAAATGCAAGCGTCATTCATTATTTAAAAAAAATGAAATGTGATGAAGTATGTTTAGGGAATGATGTTATACACCTTAGTAGTAATTTTTGAAGCATATGTGATATCTAATCACAATATTTTGTCATTTTATTTATTTAGATCAAAAACATGATGGCCAATGCCCAGAAAATGATTGAAGAAAGAAAGAAATCTCTAATAGCCATTAAAAGTGGTTCGAATACAAATTCTCAGCCATCTACCAAATCCAGCCATAAGCCATTGCCTCCAGCTCCTGCATCTAATTCTAATTCTGCGGCACGTGTTCCAGATGAGAAGGCAAAAAAAATTGCTCTTTTACAGGTATTTATGTTATTTATTAAATGAATAGACTGAATAGATAGAAAAAAGCTCATTTAATGTTTTTTCTTGGAAAAATAATTAAAAAATATGAGTTCTGGCTCATGCCACTCAACTACTGGCCAAAGGGGGATACCTACTACGATCTCAGATCGACAGCGGACTGATTCAAGAAAAGGATGGAGTTTTTAAGAGTACATTTGTACAAAGATATTTGTTAACAACACAAAACTACTAACTTACATATGTACTTAAAGGACATGATGGGGTGAAAAGTGATTAACACAGATTTGAACTTATGATCACACAATGTTTGACTGTTATATACTTGACATACTGAGACATAAACTAATAAAAGTAGTATCCCTAAAAGAAGGAATGTGACCACCATCAAATTCAGAGTGAGAAATCTGTTATAAATATTTAATATTAAAATAAATTTTTTTTAAACCTCATCACAGTACACTACAGTAAAATGAATAATTACCTATAGTGACTGCTTTTATTTGTATACATACATTTACAAGTTTTAATTATTTGGTAGTAGAAAATATGGTAAAAGATTGTATTTATTATATAAATTAGTAAAATATTGTAGTAAATGGAATAAAAATTGGTACTTTTTTTTAAGTGCTTTAGATTGTATGTGGAGGACATATATGTTACAGGCTCAAATTAAAAATAAATTAAGCAGTGGTGTTCTTGGTTTTGATGGATCTGGGCTTCAAGTTGGCAAGCCGACTCCGTTGATTCTCGACAGTGAAGGAAGAACAGTTGACAGTACCGGAAGAGAAGTTCAGCTTACTCATGTGGTTCCCACACTCAAGGTATCCTATTGATTTCTAATTTTTTCCACCAAGACATCCTTATAATATTGAAATAAATATTGTTGCTGAAAATTTGTAGGCAAATATCAGGGCAAAAAAGAGGGAGGAATTCAAAGCCCAACTACAAGAAAAACCTGCTGAAGAAAGTTCAGAAGCCAAATTCTTCGATCCTAGAATTTCAGCTAGACCAAATGTTAGAAACCGAAAGGCTTTACGCTTTCATGAACCTGGGAAATTTCAGCAAATGGCTGATAGGATGAGAATGAAGGTAAGTTCTATAATTTTGCCTAATTGGGAATATTTTAGTGGATGAGGCTGTAGAATCGTGATTCTCAAACATTTGGTTGCTAGTAATTTTTTGTAAAGAGAAATTAAAATTGTTTGAATGCTAAACAATCAATAAGTAATATATCTTCTATACTCTCAAATGAAATTTTACTAATTGAAAACTAATTTTAAAACTAAAAATTTTACTAACTGTGGCATAAGAACTGGACGAATCAAGTTACTGAAATTAAACAAACCAACTTAAGCTACCTTAAACTTCAAATTGGAAATTTTCCAGCAATGGAACACAATTTAACTTATTTTACAGAGCATATACCACAACAAACGAAACCTGTAGGTATGATTAACTAATTTTTCAGATAACTCTACTTATCAGCATTTTCATGACTACCACAGATGACAACCTAACAACACATTTTACATTAACTGCTAGATTTAAAAATTTCTGATATCTTCATTTGTGTTAAGAAAGAAGGATCGAGTCTATGGGGTTATTTCCTTGAATTTGCAGCCGAATGTGGTAAAATAATTTTTTTAATCTATCAGTAAAAATCAATGAGATTTAAAGTCCTTTCTATTCCTCTTTTAAAGATGGCGATTCTACAATTGTAATAATTAAGTAAAAAGTGCAATATACCTTCACTTATTACTGCACAAATTCGTGGAGCTGCCAACATCACTCAATCCTTTTCCCCCTAGTATTGTCAGAAACAAATGAAAGTTTGTTGGCAATCTTCATGAAAGTGAAGCGACTCTGTTTATTTAAGTTTATAACTGATACTACCTACTGATATTGAATAAAATAAAAAAGTTTAGCAAGGGTAACTAATTGAAGTAGTAACGAGATAGCCATTCAAATATGAAAAAAATCTGTAATGTATTTATCAAAATTAATTGTCACTCATCACTCTCTCTTAAGCTATTTTAAAAATGTTGTGGCCAATAGTTGGTTTAATATACTTTGAATCAATTTTTCTATCAGTGAGTCTTTTACTTTTTAACTTTTAATGAATAAGTTAATTATGAACAAATTAATTATGCTTCCAAAGTTAGTCTTTAAAATAGGAATAGTAGGTATAGGGAGGGGGGGGGGGGGGAGAAGGCGTACAAAAATAAAGTGTTACTATAGTCAATGACATTATATTTTCTAAATTGTCAGTTACAATCAATTGAGAAATATGTCAGCAAATAGACAAAGGTTTTCTGTAGTAAGTGTGAGTGGGGTAGCAGGAGGTTCGCAATAGGATATAATTTTACTGTGCCTAGTTGACTTTTATGTCAGTGTAACTTTCGATTGCATTTAGTAAGGTATCATTTGCAAGATAATTAAGTTGTGTTTGTTATTTTATTACAGTAATATGCATATTGGTGTTTGAAAAAAATCTTATTACAGCCTGCAATCTAATTTTCTTGAACCTTCATTTATATAAATAGTCTGTTACATACCACTAAATTGAAAATCTCAAATATAAATATATTTTTTTATAATGCAATAACATTTAAATTACTGTTTGATGTATCATATTTCCATTACAGGCTCAATTACAAAAGCTACAAAGTGAGATTTCACAAATAGCAAAAAAGACTGGGATAACTTCTGCAACAAAATTAGCACAGATAGCCCCGAAGGTAGAACAAGCAACAGTAGATATACCTCATGTCGAATGGTGGGACTCCGTAATACTTGCAAATGATTCGTTAGTATTAAATTTATATTCTTTTATTACTTTTTGTGACATTATTATTATGTTTATTTGTTTCTTCAATGTTATACTTGATTATACTAACAACAATTAATTATCCGTTTTTGTTTTACTTGTTAGGAAATATATAATGTATAAAGTAGAAGAGTATATAGTAAACAAAGACTTCTAAAATAGTATAGAAATATTTGCATGGATATAATAATATTCGTAATATATCTAGAGAGATATTTAACATCTTATGCAGAAGATAAGAGGACCAGCACCTACAGTTTACTTCTTTCTCCATTCCTCCCTCCACAATCTCTATTTATTCTTGTTTTTCTACCAAATTTGGTAAAATTATTTTTATATTGTTCAGTTTGATAAAAAGCTGCAAAGTTAGCTTACTAGGAAACCACTTCCAGCAATATCGCCTTCAATATTCCTATTTATTATCAGATTTCTACCTAACTAGACTCAACTATAAGTTGGTAAAAGTAAATTCCAAAAAATACTTTATGGATCACTACTTCAAAATTTTGAGTCCTCTTGGGATGGGCATTGGTGTATTGGGTATAATAGCAAAATTAGTTTAAACTTTCTGTTTAGTTAATTTTAGAGTAAAGGGGTTAAATGCAGTAAAAACCAACTTTTTATCTTTGTGTATTAGTCAATATAAGAACCACCTTTCTCCTGTTTTGTCAGTCCTAAAAACTAGATAATCAGTAAAATAAACCTATATCACATCTATATTTATCTATTACTTATTCACATACTATCGTGTTGGAACATATGAATTGAAAGTTCTTACATTATGAGGCAAATGAAAGCAAAATCAAACTTAAACAATATTATTTTTATTCAAAATAACTTCTGTTAGCTTCAATAAATTTCTAGCAATGCCCCACAAGATTTTTTTATCCCTTGTTCAAAGAAAAGTTTTGGCTTTGAATCTAGCAAAATTCGAGAAATGAAAATAGTACCTCCTTTTCATTTTGGCATATTTTATTTTTTGCCAATGTGTCAAACCCTTTGAAAAAATGGTAGTCAGTTGGCGGTAAGTCAGGTGAATATGGTGGATGTGGTAAAACTGATGAGAAGCTAAGAGACAAACATTTCATCAAAGTTTCTGGTGATCATTCAGATCATGTGTCACCCATTGATCCATTTGTTTTGTTTCCCCAATACCATGAAAGTGTCGTATAACAGAAGAATGGCTGATGTTTAAGTGTTTTGAAAGTTCTTTACTTGTCCGATGTGGATTGGCTTCTACTGAAGCCTTTAATTCGTCATGATCATTTTTTGTTTCTGGCCTTCCACGAGATTCATTTTCGAGACTTGTATTGCCAGAATGAAACCTAGAGAACCACCAATAACAGTTTTGTCATACACTGTACCATCATCAAAAGCCACATTGATATTTCGAAATGCTTCGGAATCATTATGTCCAAATTTAAATTCATTTAAGTATATAACTCGTGATTGCTCAAATTCCATTGATAGTAAAAAATTACACAAACACTTGAACAGTTCACAATTAACTGAAAGATATAGCATGAAAATGAAAGAGAAATGTCTAAAGATTAATTTAATACGGATTTTATTAGTGTTTATAAACAAGAGATGGAGTCATACTTTAATGATTTCATAAAAATAAATAAATCTAACATTTCATCCCTTCCAACCCAATATTTTATATTAATTGATCCCACATCACATTTTAACAGCAACAGATTAGTTAATAGCAATAAATAGTCATGATCTAACCCTGATCAACATTAATCTTCTTTGCTATCAGTGTGCACATAATTGAAATAGTGTATGTCTGAATGAGATAAGGTTGTTGTTTTTTGTAATTTTTACCTAGCATTGTTTTTATTTATTTCTCTATGACTTTTCAAAATTTAATTGTTTTTCTAAAGAAAATTTATTCTAAAAAAAAAATCGTTTAAATACAGTATGTTGTCTATTTATCTACAACCTCAACATTTCATTACTTCCCCTCCCCCCTAATCCTCGTTATTCTTATTTATTGTATAACAATTCATGAATGGCTGGGTGGTGAGCTTTTTAACAAAACCAGAACCTAGATTACACTTAAGTCCCTAAGCAGTCTTGGAATTGCTCACAGGCTTCTGCAGACAGAACATTGAAGGGATGATTTGTGAACCATTAAGACATTAACAAAGAGTTATTAATCTTGAAAATACAATGAGAAAGTTTTTTTTTTCTGGTGTTTGTTTAGTGACAATCATAAATGTGAGTAGATCTCAAACAACTTATAAACACGAGATTTTGGTCTATATGTAACTAAACTTGAAGTTTCTGACAATAGCAAACAAATTCAATAATGTCCTGATCTAGGATAGCAGTCTATAATAATAAATAAACATTGATAATGGAAATAATTAATATTTATTTTTTGTGTTTAGTTGAGTTTTTGGGTTAGTAATTTTACTTTTTTTTTTGTAGATATGGTGCTGAAGATGAGGAACCAAAACTAAAAGAAGAGTCAATCACAGTTCTTATAGAACACCCCATTCAGATGAAAGCACCCAGTAAGTTATACTGTTCTTTTAAAATTTTCATTTTTAGGACTTCATTAGTTTTTCAAAATCATGTCGTCTCCTATTTACTATGAAATTTTACATGGAGATTTAATTTTATGACTTCACAACATAAAAACTACTAACTCCATGAATCATAATTGTCATTCATTTCTTAGCAGTAAATAAATAAATATTTTTCCATTGGTTAGCAAATTAATGATCTCATCCTCGTGATTAGTAATATGTAATATATATTGTGTC
Source organism: Acanthosoma haemorrhoidale (assembly GCA_930367205.1). NCBI lineage: Eukaryota > Metazoa > Arthropoda > Insecta > Hemiptera > Acanthosomatidae > Acanthosoma > Acanthosoma haemorrhoidale. The sequence continues at coordinate 57,214,642 of OV884013.1, forward strand.
TTTAGTGGACAGCAATTACTAAAAAGCACTAATACTGTCATTCAAATCGTGTTCACATGCCTATTTTGTAATAAAGGGATGATATTTTGCATGTAAGTTGTATACTTGATGTGCCAAAGATGCTAAAAATAAAATCAATCCTTTGAAAAATAATGTAAGGCCTTTTAATTAAATATTTGGCATTTAAAAAAAAGACACATTTTTCTAACTTATTAAGTTATGAGTCAAATGGAAGTGTGTGCTCTGGAAGATTAATAATATGTAATCGACATTGGAATTTTGATGGCCTATAATTACTAAAAGTTATTATAATAATTTTCGAAAGTTTTTTTGTAGTTGCAGTAGAAGCTTAATTGTGTGATGCTTCATACATTACTGAAGTATTTATCCTTTTTTTTTAAATATTTTATCATTTATAACTTTGTGACAGTTAATAGTTAATACTTCTCTGTTATACTTTTATTACAGCATGTTACTAATACTGATTCAGTAAACATCTCTTGTTATTGTCCCATAATTTTTTGAATAGCCTAGTGAGTTTTTTTGGACTCTGTGGGCGTACTCCACAAATTTATAATTAATATGATGGTGATGTACGTAACTTAAATTTTTCAGTACCTTTCTTGCTTTCTATTAATACTTCTTGAGTATCCAACATTTGTGACAATGTACCTTTAAAATAACTTGATCTTTCATGGACTGTTAATTTTTCACTTAATCAATTTCTACATTCTCGAAATTATTAATAAGCTATAAAAAACATAAGTATATTTGAGATAACATAATAACTTGTGAAGGTATAACATAGGTAAATAAAAGACACCAAATTAGAGAAAGTGCCTGATTCTTTGTAGAGAGATGGACAGTCAAGAACTGAGATATGCATCATTCTTTGTATAACTATGACAATGTACTGCTTTATTATAACATTGTCATAATAAAACTTGAAAGCAGTTTTTAAAATTTGTAATTATTATTTTTTTTTCTTTAGCTGTACCTACGAAGCCTGTTTATATGCCAGTATTTCTTACTAAAAAGGAGAGGAAAAAACTAAGGAGACAAAACCGAAGAGAAACTTGGAAAGAAGAGCAAGAGAAAATTCGTCTTGGCTTAGTGGCACCACCGGAACCAAAAGTTTGTGTATTTTAGAATCAGCAAATAGAATTTTCAATTAATTCTTAATGAAGGACTATTTACACTTTATTTTATTTAGGTGAATATTATAATTATTATTTTTTTGCAGTTACGTATTTCAAATCTAATGCGAGCTTTGGGTACAGAAGCTGTACAAGATCCAACCAAGATGGAAGCTCATGTTAAGGCGCAAATGGCAAAGAGAGCTAAACAGCACGAAGAAGCTAACGCAGCCCGTCGTCTCAGTATAGATCAAAGGCGAGAAAAGCGGAGACGGAAAATTGTAGAAGATACAACTCTTGGCGTTCACGTTTCTGTGTACAGGTACTGTATTATGTTTTGTTACATTTTGTGGTAACTGCAACATACGTTGGCCCTTGCTCATTGAAGATGGACTGGGTTGAGTTGCTTTATGATTGATTCACTTCACTATATTGGACGCCACGTTATTTTGGTTTTCTTCCAACTTCCCTTGGATGCTAATAATTTGTGACTGGGTGGAAATAACAAAAACCTGAAAATTATAAAATTGATGATTAGTGAGAGGGGGGTTGGAATGAATAATAACTTAGAAATAGCATATCAACCACTTTTACAAAAAAAACTGGATATGGGCAAGTAACACATCTAGATCTAGATTATCTAAGAAATAAATAATATACCAACTGTGAATTTACTTACATTTGAATGCAAGGCCAAAAATCTTGCTCCTTACAAGTCCAAATAAACATACTAAACTATGATTATTAATTCTGCTTCCTCCTACTACCCTAGATTAAAATACCACAACAAATAGGTAACACCTAGGTAGGCATGCAATTAATCAAAAATGAGAATTCAAGGAAAACAGTAACGTTCATTGATTAATTTAAACAACAATAAATAATTGAGTTTTCCTTCTTATTGATTATGACTCTTTTCTGAAAATTCAAGACACCTGATAAAATAAACCTCTTTTTCTCATTAAATCGACAAGAAATAGTTATTATTGTTATTACTTACTTTAACTTTAGGTGAAGTTAATTGTGAATTTAGGACTAGGCTATGGTGAATTAATTTAACGAACATTCCCTCAAACCATTTAAAAGTTAAAAAAAAAAGTACTTTATTTACTTGTTGTGATGTCGAAAGCAGGGACCTTCTCTGTTTCAAATTCTGGTTCCTCTCCATCCTTCACTTCAAGATGTTTTATGTTCTTCCAGCGATAATCCCTGTTCATATATTTTGTCTTATTACATTTCATAAGATAAGAAGACACTAGCAAACAGAACAAAACTTCTTTAATTAAAAAAAAAATTATAAATCCAGCGAACTGATTTCTCTCTGGTTCTCTTTACGAATTTGATTGATTTTCGCTGCCATAAATGCACTCACCCTCTGGAATGAACTGAGGCATTCAATCAATGACAACACTCATTTTAACTATAACTTGGGAAAAAAATTGGATACCCATGATCCAGAATGGAATGAATAATGCTGGTGCTCAAAAAAAGGAATTATGTGAGTTAATGGAACTTTGCCTGCAAACCATTCAGAACAATGCAATGGATCAAGTGGATGACGTCTCAGGCGAGCAGCTCAGACAACCACTTCCAGTCAATCAGCAGAGATCAAGTTGTTACTTCTGCCCGCGAAACATTGATACCAAAGTCAACACTAAGTGCCATAGTTGTAAGAAATTTGTGTGCAAAGGACCCAGAAGCACCAGTTGTATGCAAACAGTTTTTTTCTCTTTCAAATGTTAATTAAATAAATAATGTTTTGAAATGTCTTAGATTTTGTTGAACTTGCTTTCCTTTGTTTGAGTCACTCATTTATTGAGATGATTTGCTACAAAAATTGGGGAATAAAAGAGTGGGGTTCTTGAGGGAAGGACCAGTTTTTTCACCCTGTATTCGGAGGGTTAAAATTAGTTTGTTCTGCGAATACTTTTTTTTTCAATTGATGGAAGTCCAGAATGGTAGTTAAACATTTAATTTTGGAAGTTAATGAAGCTAGGATAGGGCCTTCATTTTTGCAGGGTTAGTTCTAAGCAAGTTGCAGACCCGTTGAAATATAACACCCGTCAAGGCATTTTTTCTAGAGTATTCTATTGGCTTAAGGGAGACTGACTAGAAGTAACTAACAATATCTAGTAGGCTGACCAAAGGCCAAATCCACTAGAGATGTCTGTTTTGTTACGTGTCTCTGAGCCCTGTCAAAATTTAAGACAAATCCTAGTTGTAAAACTTATTTTATTTTTATTACTTTCACCAGTTTCATGCAACAGATTGCCAATATTTTCTTTTTTCACTTTGCTACAATGGTGGGCCTAGACAGGATCTGTTAAATTTTTAATTCGAAGTGGTATTTACTGTAAAGTGTGTCTAAACATTAAGAAAATAATTTCAACCACAAATAAAAAACCAACTCTTAATTGCATGAAAAATGTCAAATTAGTGATTAAAATAAGTTTTTTTTTTAAAGAAAAGTCACTGAAGTTGACATATTGTGGAAGGAAATATGAAGTTTTCATTTCATGAAGCTATTATTGAGTTTTCTATTCCTTTTAATTTATTCTTATCTATTCCTTTTAACTAAAAACTTTTAGTTACACAATGCCGACTATGTGTGTTCAACCAATTTCTTGTTTTCTTTGGAAGAAATGATGCATTTTATACATTGATAAATCCAGTAATCATTAAAGCAATACGACGTGGATAAAATCCTGAGGTGGAACTAGTAATAGTACTAGAATACTAACTATAGCACCCTACAGTAAAGATATTTGAATTATATTTCAAAGTTTTTGAATGTAATGAGCACTTTTAGGTGTAATTTGGATTTTGAGCATTTAAACTGAACGTTTGCTGTAAGCCTCAATTTATAGATCTATAGTTGTATTAATTATATCTGTAATATAATTATAAAGAGGGTATCTTCTTCAATAGAAACACATGTAGGATGTTATTATTTTCTAATACCTATTTAAAAAGGATTTTTATTTTTTTTTCCATTTGTAGGGTTAAAGATTTAACAAATATGACAAAAAAATTCAAAGTTGAAATGAATTGTAAACAGCTTTTCATGACAGGAGCAGTTATAATGTACAAAGATTGTAATGTAGTAATTGTTGAAGGAGGACCCAAGCAACTAAGCAAATACAACAGGTAAATTATCTATTGTCATTTACTAAATTAATATTACAATAAAAAAAAAAATCATTAAGTTCCTTGCTGTGATGACATAATGATAAAATGATCTAATTAAGAAATCAGATTTTGTTACTATATTATACTGTAGTGGACTACAATTTATTGTTTGTTATCATTCATATTTTCTTACAATATATTTTTCAATATATATTTTGCATTGCTTACATGTGGATTTTAAACTAGTGACATTGAATGAAACGGTTAATGGTTTACTAGATTTGTTGAGTTAAGAAACATTTATTTATTATAATTTTTCCCTTTTATTTATGAATATCATTTTTAAATTTTAGACTGATGTTGCAACGAATAAAATGGGAAGAAGATCCTGTAAAAAGTGTAGATGGTAAAGAAACACCTAATAATTGTGTTCTTGTGTGGGAGGTAAGTTATATTATAATTTTAATTTACAAAAATAAAATAAAATATTTGTTTTGTCATATGTATTAGATGCTGTCTGTGGGTTAATTTGATAAATTATTAATTTTGTCTATCCATAAATTTTATTAGGGCAGCAGTACTTTTGATTATGATACACAATCATTACCAAGTGCTGTAACAAACAAATGACCCATGGTACATTACAATATGTGTTAAGTGATAGATAATTTAACCCATTAATGTATTTAGCAGTATGAGTTAGGAGTGAAACCTCTTCTTAACATAGATTCATCAATAAAATCATTTCTTATTAAGTTTAACTTAATACTCAAAAGTTAATTAACATCAAGTACTGAAACTCAACAAATTAAAAAAAAAAATTGGTGCCCTACGTATTTTTTAAGTTTCCACCCTTTCTACTTTATTTAATGTGTTTTTATGCTCTAATTTGAACCGATCTTAATTTTTTTAATATTTAAATATTAGTTTATTATAAAATACTTTATATGATTCTTTTATAAGAATCAACTGAAACCCTTCTATTCAAATTAGGGGGGCACCTAGTTCTGATATTTAAATTGGCCTAAGTAATTAAAGGAAGTGGTAATATAAAAATCATACAATTTTTAAAAGTTCATATTTATAATTTATTTAGAACAAAAAATATTAAATATTATTCTAATTGATAAATTTGCGTATTATTCATGTTTTTCAGGTTCTCTCTTTTTTTTTAATTTGAAAAGTTCATTTGATACCCAAAACTAAATATTAAGATACAACTATTATTTGAATCTATTAAAAAGAGTTAAAAACTTAGAATAATGTTAAGCCTCATTGTTTCTTTATTTTTTCTAAATGTTAACTACTCACCGGGTTGTAGTCTCATTATTATTTTTGTACACCCCCTCAGTAACATCGAAACAGGTCTGTCTCCTTTTCTTTTCTCGTGATAAATCAGTAATTAATGCTTCCTCTTATTAATATTATAATGATATCTCCATAAATTATTATTTTATAATATTATATATTTATAACTTACCCACATCCCCAGGGGTCACTTGTCCTGGTTTTACCTAGGGTTTTTTTCTAAAAGGACTTTAAGCAAAAGGCCAACTTATACTTTTGAGACTTATTTATCAACTTGCCTTCTGAATTTACTCTTCTTATTTTAAATACAAACACAAATAATGATTCTAACCTTGATTTAAAATTAATTATAGTTTAGATATTTCTGAAGGGGGAAAAATAACAATGAAATATCATTACATATCATAACATATTTTATTTTAACAGGGAATGACTCCAACTCGGCATTTTGGTGAAATGAAATTTAAAGTATGTGCTACAGAAAAACTTGCTAGAGAACAACTTAGGAAGCATGGAGTAGAACACTACTGGGATCTTGCATACAGTGGTACAGTGCTGGAAGCTGAAGAGAAATAATGATAGCTAAAATTGTATTATAAATTTGTAATGAACAGATTTGTTATTATTTTGAAAAGTGTTGTTACCTCTGTATATAATGTGAATAGGATACGAATTAAATAATTATAAATTATGAGACTCTCTCCAACAATTTTTTTTTTTAAGCAACCTTGATTTGTTTACTTTACTTGATGTTCAATATTATTCTAGAGTATGATTTTATTTTATTTGTTAAAGAAGAATATGTGCCGTGGTACTACCATGAGAGAAATGTCTAAGAAATTTTCTAATACATTGTACTAGAATTTAATTTATTAAAAGGAAATAAACATAATATTCTTACAATTTTATAAGTGTTTATATTTTATGTGTTTAAATATTTTGTTCACATAATACTGTAATAAGAAAAATTTAAATAACGTACAATGTAGTCTCCTTTGGAAAGTGTGTCACTCAGATATGTTTTCTGAGTTTATATGAGAACACTTTGCTGTCTAAATACGTTGAGTTTTTAAAGGTAACCATTTCAACTGTTAATAACCATTGTTGTGTTTGTTGAATGTTCTTCCAAGGGTAACATTATAATTCTCCATGGTTCCTGGAGTTGGGCTTTATTGAGGCTATTTAGGTGTCATATGTGTTCAATAGGGTTTATATGTGGCGAGAGTGCTGGCAGGCGAAGTTGGTAATAGCAAGGTTATGAATATTTTTGAAGAACACATCTGACATGGTGCGGGCCTTAGTCAAGAAAAATCCTGAAAGCCCTTTTGTGCGGAGGGCTCAAGTTGTGTCTGCTAACAGGCGGAGTGGTATGAATGCACTTTTTGAGATATTGCAGCAACTTGTGAGTAGTTTAATAGATAGATTGATTCATGTGCTAACTTTTTTCAAACATTTCATCAAAAACTAATTTATTTGGTCAGGCATGCTGACCACAAGACCATGGGGATATTGAAGGATAAGATATTAAATATTATGATTATAATGAAATGAGTTTTAATTTAAGACAAGTATTTATTTTATGTGATTACTTTATAATTATTTATATTTACACTTTAAAATAGTTTTTTTTTATTACCTAAGTATATATAATATAATCATATGCCATCATTATTTGAGTCACCACTTTTCATTGTGGTAAGAACACATATTTTTCCCAGTCATACTGTGCTTATAGGTATTTATGTATCTTTGTATAAAAATGTTTTTAGCTTTTTTACTGCTTTCAATCGTGATTTTTGTTCAAGGATTATATCCTTGGTAAAATCCAGCTCGTTTTTTGTAGCATAATTACAAAGCCAATCATCATACAATTTTAGGTCATAGCTTTGTGTATTGGCGTAACCTTTTTCATTTAATTGCTTAACACATTTGGTGTAAAGTTTTACGTTTGAATTTATGAGGGTATTGACATCGTTTATCATGTTTTCGATTCCATAATGATTAATTATGGTGCTCCTGAATCTTTTCAAGAAAAAATCATAAAGTTTTGCATCTGCTTGATTAATATTTACTATTTTCTGGCTTTCTGAATGATTTATATAAGTTCTTCTATTATTTGTTCTTGCATTAATTGGCAAAAATTGAACATTTGTCAGAGGCCAATTCATTAACTTACTTAAAAGAACTAATGATGCTTCAATGTATTCTAAAATCATAACTAGGTCAAACTGTTCATCTATTATTTCTATGAACTTATCGACTTTATCTTTTTTATCAAAATATTTATCTGATAATCCAAGGTCAAAAGACATTTGATTAATTCCAATTTTTCCTAGGTACCTGAGATCACGAACTTTATTAAATACATTGGGATAACTTATTATCTCATCTATTTTTCCTTTGTACATTGAGCCCAATGAATAGTAGGAGTACAGGGATTCAAATAGGCTCACTGGGCTGCGCAATATTGTTACAAAAACAGCATCGTTGTTCATAATTTCTTTAATGCTGGTGTAGTTAAAGCGTGTGTGGTGTGTGAAAATGTTATATTTGTTTGTTTCAGTTCTCACATCGGAAGGGATCATGGACTTTGAGAAATGCTTCGGGTGGCCCAGATAATTAGTTCCTGTTGGTAAAACAAAATTAAGATTCCTCAAATATCCATATCGCAACAAAATATTTTGCACGGTAGAACTTCCACACTTATGAGTTTTCAGGAACACAATATTTCGTCTTTCATTACTTATAGAATTCCTTAAAATATTATAGTCCCCATTCCTGTAAATTAACATTATTTTAAAAGTAAAATTCATCTAAATTACAAAACTAAACCAGAATTTCAAGAATGGAGTGTAAGTATAAGAAATATACCTCATATGCATCTCTCAATAGTGAATCACTAAATTATGAAAATGCTTCACACAAACATTGAAGCACACTAAATTTTGTTTCAAAGAGCTTATTTTTATTTAACTCAAACCAAATGTAATATTAGTATGGAAATGTAGCTTTTATGAGGTCATTTGATAAGAAAATTATCATAATTTGATGTTAATTAAATTACTTTCTTGAATGGTCATGAAAATATAGATTTTATAGGTTTTATCTGTATATATTTTAAAGAAAGTGTTTCTAGGCATAGGGCCAGGTGAGCTTATTTTCACCTTAAAAATAGTTCCCAACCTTTGGGGGCTTTAAATTTGGGGAATGCTGAATACATCAGTAATCTGCGATATCTATAAAAATGTTGGCAGAATATTATGGATTTGAGAGATTCATTTTGTATTGATCAGTATTTTCATCTGTTAAGGAGTTGACATGGTTATTCCCTTGTATTTATTTAAGACAATAATTCCTTTTGGTGCATTCTATAGTTCCTTGATCCATTGGTTGTATGACATTAGTGGTATAGGACTTGGAAATAATCTCCCTGAAATGTCTTGAGATTTGATTATGACAGATCATTGTCGAAAACAAGAATTGCTTAACAAGGGCAAACCTTTAAGATAAATTTTGTAACTTTAAGCGTCAAATCAATGACCAAGCAATTGTGTTCAGATCTATTCATTCTTTCTTATTATATATATATTCATATCTTTCTTATTCATTCATTATTTCTCTAAACTCTATAAATAACTGGATAACTGAATGTGCATTTTTTAGAGATCTCTGTACCTGCATTTGCTTATAATTATTTCTAGGTTGTAAAATAATATTGTGATTATTGTATTAATATAATTAAGCCTATACAAAATATTAGTTTGGCAAGAAAGTGATTTCGGTTTGCACTAGTAGATAGCGTTATGTTTGTTTCGTTATTCTTTTGTTAATGTTAGAATTTTTTTCTTTTGGGATTTGGTAGTCGATACCTTTAGGTTGCTATAGAAAGAAATTCCTTGTAATTTTGTTTACAACTGTCAGTTTTAACACGGAATGCAAAAATAAGCATTTTTGACACATTTTGCTTTTTTATTTTTTATTTTCATAAAGGCAAGAAAGCGGCTGAAACTCACAAAGAGATATGTGAAATTTATGGTGTTGATTGTTTAACAGAACACACTTGTAAGAATTGGTTTAAAAAATTTTGTTCTGTAGATCGATCACTGAAAGATGACCAGCGTTCTGGTCGACCTTCTAAAGTTGATGATGGCAAAATGAAGGCCATTATTGAGTCGAATCGTCATATAACTGTGTGAGAGATTGCAAAGCAGTTAAACGTATCACACACAACAATTGAAAATCATATAAGACGTCTTGGACTTGTTAATAAGCTCGATATTTTGGTCCCGCCATGAAAATGCGAAGTCTCACACATCTTTAGCAACACATACAAAACTATTGGAGCTTGGTTGGGAAGTGATGTTAATAGCTTCACCTTTTTTAACTTGGTGGATTCTTTCGATCTTTTTTCTATTCATGACTACTGAGTGTATGTGACATTCGTGACATATTTTTTATATTTTCATAAACATGATGGTTTAAAAATATGACTATCCTGTCCAGATGTCAAGAATCTACTGTATTTTGCCATAATCTTGGAATATAAACATTTAAATATTTACATTTAGTACACATTATATGCTTATTAACTTACTTCCCCCCATTGACATGACAATTGATCAAAACTAGGTGTTGTATAAAACATTTTCAATTTATTTCTTAAATTATCACTTTAAATGAATTCATTACTTTATTGAGACTACTGTTTATGTTTATAATTGTAGTGCTTATTACCTCCAAGAAAATGCATCCATTGTCAAATGAAAACAAATTAGTGGGCACACAATGAAAGGAACAAAGATTAGATATCTGCTGCAAATATTCACCGACTTCATGTCTAAAACTTGCTCCTTGCGCTCAACTTATTTCTATTATGTACTTATGCCTTTCTAGGTTCGTTTTTAGTAATTTGTTTAGCGCACTAAGGATAAAACTAAAATATGTTTCTTTAGCTATCACTAAACCAATTTACTTATCTAATTTAGGATGTGATAAAGTGGGCATTTACTTCCCTGTTGGACTCATAAGTATTTTTCAAACATACGAAAATGAATTTAAAAATAAACAATTAGAAAACTTTTATTAGAACGAGAACATAAATATGTTTAATGTACTACAAATTGCCAACTTTTAACTGCATTTAAGAATCATTAAAAAGGTGCATTGTGATTCTCAATGTAATAATTTTTATAACAATTATATATAAGTAAGTCTTTTTATTTAGTACAACAAAATTTAATAATAGTTTTGAGATGAATATATATTTTAGAATAAAGCTACAAAACATAATTTTTTTATTTATGTAGGATTTATATTAGGAGCCATACTTTCTATACTTTCTTGATATAATTAAACTAGTTGATCCAGGGATCAGCAGTCTCGCCATGTCTTTGCTCTAACAAAAAAATAAAATTTTGAATTAAACTGTCATCATCATAATCACATTCTGTCTACTGTTGTGCAGAGAGAGGAGCTTCTTTGCAAAGACTGTCCAAAATTCTCAATCAATCCTTAACTAGTTGAAGTCTCCTAAACCAGTCCATCCATCTTTGGTCAAAAGCCTCCCTATCTCCACCATCCTATGTCTTGGTTTTCTCCAGTTCGGATTAGTTTTGTAAGTGTCCCTAGCCACATGATCTGATGGGATTCGCAAGACATGCTCATAGCTTAGAATATGGTACTGGAATTGCTCCTAAATAATACCCTCGGTTGAACTTGGCAGAAATTCTTCACCAGATTTCTTCTGGTCTCCTTTTCTACACTTCTCCGTAGCCTGAAGCTACTTGATAGTGAGGGTCCAGGTTTCACAGGAGTCGGTCAATATGGCCTTTTTGGTGAAATTAAATCATCTGATAGCATATCAAACCTCATTTACTATTCAAACCTCTCTTACTCATTTAGGAGTTCTACGATTTTTCAAGTGTCTAACCTGTTCCAGACATTTCCATATAGGTGAAAAAATTAATTCTCCTTCCTGTCCTCATAATTTTTGTTGACTTTAATATATCTATTGATATTTAAAATAATAAATATATGGATTTATTCTTGAAGAATATAGAAATTTAAGTTTAAAGTTACTGCTGAAGAAGACCAAATCATCCACAAATGACAATGAAGAGGGCTGGCCTGAAAGTTCTAAGATATCAGATGAATGAAGGACTCATCCTTAGCTTAATAATGCTGTTGTGTTTATGACTGGTATGAAAAGTAGGGGAATGCTATATGTTAAGGAAATGCTGTATGCCTTGCCTATGTTGAGGTTTTGTTATTTGTCCTCACCAGGTTAAATATAATGCCTCTGTAAATCAAGGGTTGCAACACAATTTTAAATCTCTTTTAAATCATAGTCTTTATTTAATACATATTATTTACCAAGCTCTTAAGATTTTAATTTCAATACCATATTGATTTGATAAATAATATTCCTTTTTCTATAATTTTTCTCATAATTAGGTCATAAAATAGACCTCAAAAAATGTACTGCCCTGAACAGGGAATTCACTACCACAACAGCTGACAGACAGACAGGGGGGAAAACATAGGGGGTTTCTATGAGGTCATAGTTAGCTGTGAATTTAGATTTAAATGGACGTCTTTTGGAATATTGGGTTAGGTTGATGAATGAAACATTTTAGATTTACATCAGTTTTATTTACAGATGAGGTTCAGCGCCTTAAGATGAGTTGAAACTAGCAAACCCTACATTCATCTCATAGAAGTACCTGATGCAGATTTGCACGGTATGTTGAAACGTCACCGATTAATAAATCTGATGAAAATCTACCATATTTTTTTCATCAACTCTAGATGATATCATTATCAATACAACCACTCAAATGAGGGTTTCTGGTTTTGGAAAAAACCTAACTATATGCTAAAAATTGACAAAATTTTGCACATAAAAAAAAAAATCAACTTATCTACCATTTACCTAACTTTACTTGGGGGACTTATACATCCTTATCTGCTACAGAATATTTGGTTCTCTGGGCTTTAATAGCACAATTTTGTTTTTGGATTTTTATTAAAATCACAGACTCTGTAGCTTTAAAAAGATATTAAAATCAAGGATGTTTACATCTTTATGATAAAAATAAATAGCGCTTTATCTATGCTTAAGTTAATTAGAGCTTATTTAAAACATCTGTATATAAAACAAGTTTTATTAGTGAATTCAGTAAAGTTCAAATTTCATTTGTTGCAAGTTTAGCTTCTTCTTCTTCCATTTCTTTGTGCCAGACATTTCTTTCTATCCAGGACAAAAAGTATGACACCTTGATATATATACCAGGTGAGTTTGGGGAACCACAAGAAGTACCAGAGGAAGTGATTCCTGCCAAACCAAATTCACATGCTGGATACATAAGGGGGATGGCTAGTGGACCACCCGAGTCACCCTAGAACAATTTCACATGACGTTTGACAATAATATATGTTGTTATGAATTTTAGTAATTCATTTAAATAATAAAAGGAAGTAAATAAAATTAATTCATACGATTAAAAAAAACAAAAACACATTATATTAATGTTTTTTATAATTATTGAGAACAGCAAGTATTAAATGTGTATATATATATTAAATATTGTAATGTATGGCTTTAATTATTTTTGGGGGGTTTTAAGGTTATAGTCTGTGTTTTTTTTGAAAATTGCATCAAATAATAACTAAATAAAACTACGCACTATCAATTTGAATCCACTAAAAGTTTACAACATGAAATTCTTTTTTCTGTATTAATTGATTCCCATAACTCGTTTAACCATTGACTTCTACAAGTTTGTTCCATAAAAACTAGCTATAAACTGCTCACCTCATAATACAAATTTTCTGAACTTGTGTTACACATCAGGACACATTCCTAATTGTTGGGAGCAGCTCACCTCTACAAGACAGTTCCTGACTAGAACTTGCTAGGCATTTTCATTTGGGGTTTCCTGAACCTCCAAAATTACCCAAAATTACTTTTCTTATTTAACATAAATGTTATCATATTACTTATTTGTTATTCAACCTAACAAATATAGAATTTTAATACAAAATCATTTTAACCATGAGTACAAAGTAAGGTTTATAATTAAAATTAATGCTTTAGATATAAATGGCAATATAGAATATAATTATAATATGTTTCAAGCATGTATGTCACACACACTCATTGTTACATTGAGTTTTTGGTATTCATAACTTTTTTAACTATTTAGTACTTTTTTGTGTAGAATTTACCATCATTATTATTTTAATACTATTTAAATATGTGTTTTTTATCTTATGTACTCTGTTGATTTTCTAGCCCTTATTTAATCCCATTAAGGGCTGAAAAAGCAGATCATTCTATTGATGGCCACCTACTTCTACTTACAGGGCTGGAAATGAAAAAAAAAGGTCTGTTTTGAGATTTGATCCTTAAAATCATGAATAAAGTCCTACCTTAACCTCTAAACTATATGAGAGCCCTTGAAAATATTTGTTTTCTGTCGAAAGATATTTGGCTTTAAAAAATGAATAAAAGATTTTCAATACTTAAATGCCTTATATTAATTAATTTAAAAACCAGCCAAAACTAGGAAATATTACTTGAAATGATTTCGAAAGCAATTATAGAAATAGGTATTTTAAATCTTACTTGACAGGTGTCTTTGCCTCCCTTTGCATAACCAGCACACATTATTGACGGCTTATTACCAAATCTAACCATAGCAGGGTAGAAGGAAGTACATTCATGTGTGGAGAACAAATTCAGTTTCACTTTCATCAAGTTCCCAAGTCTTTCTGTGGTATCTGTGAAAATAAAATAAAATTAATCAACAATTAGTTTATCAAATAATACATTCTTCCATCTCCTTGATATTCTCAACTAATTTTTATTATAGTTGTTGTGGCCACCTCTTAATTACGAATAATTACAAGTTCCCCTCTTCTCGGATTAGAAATATTTATCGAATAGGACTGTCACTTGGAATACTACTCTCTCCTCTCTCTCTGCACTGGCGCTTGCTGCTCTACTGAAACCATGGTCTTCTCATTCAACTACCTCTGCATCTCTCTCTCTCCTAACCTCGCTGTTTTAGTTCGTATGTCAGACTCCACACCTTCCTAGTGGAAATCTCTGCCTTCGTCTCGCTAAAACTAGCACCTCCTGGGGAGAGACCACTCCCTCGCGGACGACGGTTGCCGTGGCCCTTCAAACTTACCTAGTAGCGTCTCCACGGCAATCCAGTCTGCTTGTCTCCGGTTCACACTCGCCTTTGGGATCCGGACGGTTTTCGCCTACCCGTGGACACCGTGTATTAATTCGTGGTCATTCCAAGACCACATAAACTACCTATAAACCTACCCTGTTCCTCTTCTCCTGAACATAGTGATTTGTCGGGGCACACCTTCTAAGGTCTTATGGAGTCAGATCAAAACGAATTAGGCTGCCCGCTGACTAGGCCGGAAGCCAGGGTGAAAGACCACAGGTCCGCCCGCTCTATCTCTTTCTTGGCGCTCGCCGGTCGGTGGCTAGAGGTTGTAGTGACCCTAGCCCGCGGTGGGCGTCTCCACCCCACCTTGGGGACTCGCATATCTGAGCCCAACAATAGTGATTGCAGTGATTCTTCTTGGAAAAAATGAAAGGGGAAGACCACATATAGAAATTTGAAGGAAGAGCCAGTGTTTCTAAGCTAGCCTGAGAAAAAAGGGTATTGATAATTCTCAAGTACCTCTGAGGACAAAATTCTTGTTAATAAGAAAATTTCATATTAAGTGCCTGGATGCTGGTCAAGGGTGGATGTATAATACCAGGGCAAAATAAGAAATTATTTCAATGCATTCACACAGATTTTCATTAAAATGGTGAGCTTTCAGTGACTAAATAGTTGAGAGAAGTTTTTGAGTAGTCACGATGTGTGAATTAAGATGTATAAAAAAAAGATGGAACTAAATATTTTAAATATTACATTCGAAACTATCAAAATGTAATTCCTGAAAAAGATGTGGCATGTAAGATTCAGATAAATTGATAATATGTAAAAATAAATTTTTTGGCAAAATATGATATAGTTGAGTGGTAACCCATTACTCATATATATATATTTATTATTACTTTCCGATCGAAGTTAAGCGGTGCAGAAACCCGGGAACTTTTTCTTTACGTGCCTGAGATACAGTCTTTGGACTTGAACAGTTAGCGGTATCAGGTGGCGGGGAAACGGATTCGAGTACCGATATGACGAACCAGGGAAGCACGGACGTGATGGCCGAATTGACTTAGCGAGGCTGAGGAAGGAGCTGACTCAGGTGAGAGAGGAGCGGGCGAACTTTGATTCACGATTATTCAAACTCGGGCGCAGGCTGGAACCGCTGTAAGCTATGCCTAGGGCCGTGGTCGCGTACACCCACACAATTCATACGGCAACAGGCTTGTCACCGGTCGAGATTGTGTTTGGACAAAACCGGCGAGATAGGGGGGACTTAATAACGGGCCAGAACCAGGAACTGCGGGCTTACTTGCTTCAAACACGCAAGGATCGGCGGGAGATATGGAATCGAGTCCGTGAAAGAGTTATTCGGAGGAAACAAATACGGGTTCGAGCCAACGACCGGCCGGGAGTAATACCGGGGTGACGGTAACATTGGGGCCAATCGTATATCGGCGATTGAGGACCGCGAAGACCAAGACGGCCGCCCGCTACGAAGGGCTATACAAAGTCGTCACGATAAGGGAACACAATATGTTCACAATAAGAGACGTGAATTTCCCCTTTCGGAATCGCGACGAACTCTGGGTACCACCGTCGCGGACGACCCACGGGTCGGACGGCGGCACTCGGGTGGATACTCCAATTCGCTCTGACTCATGAACTATTGTAACCTAATATTACTATTATTATTATGCTGTTACTAGTTGTGTAAATTGAAAATGATGTGTTAAGTTATAATTGTCAACTCGGACGAAGAAGCTGAGTCAAGTTATTTTTATGTTTGGTATCAGTGATAATTATGTACACCATGTATTGGACCCAGACAAAGAAGCTGGGGGAAATTTTATGTTATGTTGAAAACTTATGTAATAAACAAAAACTCCCTTTTGAAAGTTCCCTCTGCGAAGGAACTGGAGGGAGGGAGTTAACTAAGCATACAGGCATTAAAGATTAACGATTGTAAATAACAACTCAGAGTGGGGTTAATCCTAACTCGCAATGTATATAGGAGAGGAAGGAGAATAAAGCTGAAGGTGAGCCTCATCACCTAGTGTGCATGTGACTATGGACTTTTAACCACAAACAGAAAGTATTATATTTATGCACTCCTTCAAATGCATCTGTGAATGCGGGAAGAGGAGAAATATGTATATCATGAATTATTTATTTTGTTCATTGTATACTATTAATAAAGAGAGGTTATGAAAAAAAAAAAAAAGAATAAGGCCAGTTAAGTTCTATTCTGTTGTGTGATTGAAACCCCCCAACCATTTTTATTATTACTTTCCGATCGAAGTTAAGTTATATATATACATGTATATATTTTCACATCATATTTACTAGAATGTAGCAGAGTGCTTGTTTGCCTATTTTAAAGCTTTTAAAAAAAAGATAAGAATTTTAAATGAATCATTAATATCTTGTCAGTTTCAGTTGTGGTATAAATCCCACTATTATTAATAATTACTAGCTAAAAAAAATATACTGGTAGTATCACAATATGAATTTGGGGCCCCCAGACCCCCTAATTATTTTCCAAAGCTCTCTATTCGAAAATAAAGGAATGGGGAAAAATAAGATGGGAAGTATTGGAATGAAAGGGATACTTATCTGGATCAGATAAGATCAGAGGGATGTGATTTACACTTACTGCATAAGGTTGGCCAAGGAAAATTCATGTTGGCAAGATTGTATGTACACATGTGTCTAGCTCAGTTGCCAGAACCCTTTAGCCGATATTGGGGAAATTCTGTGTTTGGGTTATGCCAGTATATTTTTTCTTTGGCTCTTAATTATTAATAATAGTGGGATTTATAACAAAAATAAAATAGACAAAATAAACCATATGTTTTGAATTATTGATTTGTTTAGAAACAGGGAGGGAAGAAATAAAAAACTTAATAAATATAAAAAGGTCTTTTAGACAGTTTCCGAAACTTGGTTCACCATACCACATATATTCCAAATATAGGAAAACAGGGGGACCACTCTTCGAAGCAAGGAATAATGGGGTCACCTACATTGATCCCAGGTCATTATGGAGTTAATCTCTATAACCCATGAACCTATTGATCTTTGCCGGGGGTTTACTGACTTGTGCTGAAAACTAAATGGGCAGTTGAAAACTTAACTAAAAGGACACCTACCTAGAGGGAGGTCAGCACTTCACTCAACAACAAGCAAATAATAAAGCTTACGTTACACCGATGAGGTATAACTCTGAAGCCTTTGACATTAGATTCACTAGAGATCAAATCAGACAAAGCTATGAACCCAAATGTGGCGGTTCTTAGTAGTTAGGGAAATCACCCTATACTATTGCAGATATATTATAAACAGAAGTAAATTATTATAAATCTTTTAGCAATAAAGAAAACGCGGAAGCAAGTAACATGAGACGGGACGACGACTGTCAGTCATAAATTAGAGAGACCCTTACAGCCCAGGCCTGCGGGACCCTTGTCACATGTAAACCACAACAAGCTAAGTGGTTACAGATTACGGAGAATCGGCATGCTCCTCACCACATGTTAGGATCTCGCAGGCACTAAGCAACCTTTTTGTTCAGCCCCTCCGAGGAGGCGTGGGATATTTAACGGAGGAGGCTAACCCCAGACAGTCAGTCTTTTCGCGCCGTTCCTCCGTGATACTTGCTTCTGTTCGAACTCTGAAACTTTGACTTATTCTTTATGAATCCTCTGTACCCCTTGAACATAGTGCATTGTCGGGGCACATACCTATCAGAAATGGAGTCAGATATTAACGCCGACCTGGAACGATTGTCCAGGTCACAAACTTGAACAATTCGCACTTGTCACCAGGGCTAGAGTGTTTGGGCACTCCCCTAGTGTCATTTTCCCGACACCAAACAATACTAACATCAACAATTTACAGGATACGAACACATCTTCTCTACCCTTCACCATAAGGAACAAACCCTAATCCATTAAATGTGCCAAGAGTAGGGCGAGGTCCACTGATTGTTTGGTTGACTTGTATATCATAGGAGTTTGGAGGGCCTTTTAATTATATTATATTGCTGTTAGTACTTTGTAGTGTTTTTGTAGCCGGAAGATGAAAAATGAAATTGTCAAAAGCACATATTAATAATAAATATTTTATGGAGGGACTGGAAAGTATCATTTCTACATAAACCTAGAAAAGTTGCCTCTTCCAATTGGAATCAACTTACCTATTAAATCGTTGTTTGTAACTGTCTTAATTCATAACGGTTAGCTCGAATGTTCTGATTGACGTAAATATTAAGTATTTAACTGGTAAAGCTGGTGGTTTATGTAAATAAATTTTGCCTGCCTTCTTTCCTTTGGCTACAGTTTAGTACTCAATTATTAAGTGTTTTTTTTTTCATGATCTCTCCCATGTACAAACATATTAATATTCCGACTTTCAAACTTACACCCCCAAAACCCTGGGACACATGACGTAGTTCGAACCGAGATCTATGTAAAACTAATCATATGCATCATAGGTTTATTTTCTGGAATTTAAGTGATATATTCTGTAGTATATTTTACTGATCGTTGGTTATTTTCCTTCTAAGAATATCGTAATTAGTAGACCCAGCCAACCATTTGTAGAAAGGATGGTTGTAGAAGAATTGTGTCATAGAAAGCTAAAAATGGACGTCATTACTCTAAAAATACATTTCCTCATCAATGAGCATAAAGACGTCACACCCCATACGTCATGGGAATACCGAGTAGAGAGAGGCTGTTGCAATGGAGGCCTACTAAGATGGCGAGTCAACCCTCTATTCCAGCACGAAAACATAATAGCTACTGCCGTTTCCCATTTATTTTTAGTCTAAAGATTAATAATTTTTATCTTAGAATGAATGGTCCAATATTTTCTGGTACTGTTGTGTAACCTCAGGCACCGTTTTCACCGGACATGACTCCCTGCGACTTCTTTTTGTTCCCGGAGTTCAAAAAAACCTTGAAGGACGATGTTTTGACACCATTGATGAGATACAAGAAGAATCGCTGAAGGAGCTAAGAGCTATATCGAAAAATGAGATTGAAAAGTTTTTCGAAGATTGAAAAAAACGCTGGCACAAGTGTGTTATATCTGAGGGAGATTACTTTGAAGGGGACAAAATTGCTTTCGATGAATAAATAAAAAAATTTAAAGATAAACAAAAATTCTCGTTACTTTTTGATCAAACCTCGAATATATTTTTGAATACTGTTTCTCCTTCTAGCCTTTAGGAGAATCGAGGCTTCTCACCATTAGTCACTTCCCCCTATCAGTTTTTTATTACACCAATGTTGGTTTCATGAACATACTTTGTTTAAATAATTTCCTACCTCAACCGGTACTGCTGCCCGATATTTATTTAAATATTTGATATTTAAAGGGGACTTATTTAAATGCCTAAAACACAATAATAATCTTTCTGCTCCTATATATTATTCCTTGATCATGGTTTTATAAATATAGCTAAACTTTTGAATTGGATTTATTGCTAATCCATGTTCTAGGAATAAATAGAAATATTCTTATTAGAGTTTAGACATTTAAATGAAACGAAAAAATCAATTACTACTACTCCAATAATAATAATAACAATAATAATAATAAGGATAATGATAATACTAATAATAATAATAATAATAAGGATAATGATAATACTAATAATAATAATGATAATGATCATAGTAATAATAATAAGGATAATAATAATAATAATATATACACTACGTTACCTTCCTCTTCCAAACCATAACCAGTTGCAATCACCTTACTGATACGGGATAAAATGTTTTCCCTGAGCAGGCATATAGGATAGACGTTGTTCGACATTTCAAAAGGTTGCGTGACTTTCAAAAGAGCCAAGTCGTAGCCGGCCTTCCAAGGAGCGAATTTGGGATGTATTATTAGCCCTTCTACGTGCCTCAATTGAGCATTTGAACTTTCCACATTTGTAGCTCCAGCGAGCACCATGTAGTCTCGAGCACTAGAAGGAAACTAAGCCATTAACAATTATATTATATATGTATTATAACCTCTTGTAAAATGATTGAACTAGTTTGAGAAGAGAGTCTGTGCGATTTCTTCAAGTAAAATCGTTTTGTTTGTTCGTTTTAGGGTACATTAAGCACAAGGGTCATAGATGCCCATCTTCGCTAACTAGGCACCAATTTGAAAATAATTATTAGATGCGATTATAGAAAAAAGAGACATTTTCCCAGGCGTCATATCCTTAATTGAAGCATTCATTTGTTGGGCAGTTATATAATCTCATTATATCTTACATTTTTAGTACAAACGTGTACCTCAGTTGAGACTTATGGACCCCTGTTTTTTGTCTTTTAACCCCTTCCTGTTTCCTGAAATCAAGCCCTTTTTTTCTACCTGCTTGGGGCCAAGACACCCTCACTTGTGCCTAAGCCTTCACTAAAGTATGTTCTAACGCTGTAACTGATTAATGTATGTATATATACCAGTGTTTTGATTGTTATTCTTAATAAAGTTTTTAAAGGACTATCCCTCTCAAGATTATTTAACTGGGCACAGGCGATTTCCGCAGCACACGTCATTCTCAAGAGCTACTGAACGTCCTTGTGTATTTTATGTATACCTGAACATCCATATGTCATGTTTACCATGTATCTTATATTATTAGAGTGTTCAACTATCAAAAAGGTGTGCTCAGTTAAAGCTGTGCTTTTTGTTTACTTAATTTTTAAAATACACTGGCTGTCAAAAGTTTAAGACCACACTAAATATTTTAATCATTTGTAGGTTAATTGCAACAATATTTTTCAATATAAGCTTCGAAAAATTAAACTAACTCATTGAGAAAGGATGCCTAGGGTTGTCAAAGCAGTAATTAAAAGTAAAGCAGGGTTTTTCAAGGAAAATACTGTTTAAATGAAAATATGTAATCGTTTCCAGATGTTTCCATTGAAATATGAAACATCAATGCAAAACATATCTAAAGTTTGTAAAATGTGTTTTATATCCGAAAGAAATTATAATAAAAATGTTTGGTTTAAAAATATTTTGTTTTGTTTTAATTTATCCAGTGGTGTTGCCATGCCTAAAAAGCAGAGGAAGCTCATGAAGCAGATCCGCGGACAGATCATCGGGAACTCAGTTATGATTTTGAATTTTCTAGGCTGTAAGTTGCTTCTCCTCCCCCCCCTCAAATACGCAACAAATAGTTGTCCTTTCATTCAGCCTGCCGACAGACAATTAATTCTTCCTTGGATCCCTCCTCAATTGCACTATCATGACAAATCAGCGACCAAATCTCGTAACACCAGACTCTTCCCATCTGAACTGTATTCCCCTTCTCATGGATCAGACTCCTTTGATCATTATTTTCAAATCCGTGTTCTTTGTTGTTACTTACTAACCTTGGAATGCCGTACCCACGAATATTCGTCACTTTTCATTTGAAATTTGTTTGTACCTTTTGTTATGCTTAGGAGACACTTTTCATTTTCATTTCAACAACCCAGATAGGACGAGGCTAGATAAAGCCTCCGTGATCAGCTTCCTTAAGAGGTCTCAAAGAAGTGAAATTCCCAAATCTTCTCGGACCACGGGGCATCTCACCCTACCATCCATTAGGTTTCCACATTTTCTGTTACTATAAATGGCTTCCATTGTGTTACTGGCCATATTATTAGTACTTATCACCCTTCCTAGCTATGAGTCCGCATCGCAATATTCCTATCCCGCACGATACGATTCTGGTTCATCCTCTCCTTCATTCCTGCTGAATATAGATCCATCCAGATGATTTTACTGTTTTGAACAAGTAGAACGAGTTCAATAGTTATTGTAATGGCCCAGGAGTCTGAACTTACAAGTCGGCACAGGTTGAATAAGGTTCTTGATGAGTAGCACATTAGTAGCTCTGGCCAGTAAGCTAAACTCTTCGTGCTCATTTGGCTGCCAAAATAGGAAAATTCGTTTACGCTTTCGACATAGTGGAAGACTATTCTTAACATCTCTATCCCCAAGGAACCCTTAACCAACCAGCTTTGTACAAATCGTCCACGTATCCCAGGCGCAGAATAGATTTGTTAAAGATTGTCTAGATGGCTTGAATGGTTATCTGTCTCTTATCACCTTAGTTTTAATTTAAACTATTAAAATACCAACATGCTTTTGACTCAATCCAAGAGAATATTTTTTTGCAATATCAAAACATATAATATAAATAATCTATATTGATTAAAAATAAGTGAAAAGGAATGATACAAGTATACATTACAATCTTCTATTGAGACAGTGCCCAGCAGTAATTACAAATTTTTCGCTTACGATACTTCCTCCGCAAAACCACTTCATGTCACTTGATGTCTCTGGTTCTTTCCCTATTGCCACCTACGCTGTCAAATAACATTAAATAGTAAATGAGTATTTACAAATAATTTGTTTTAAATAGTTTTACGCTTTTACAGATTTGTCATACCACCATCCATTTTATAGAATATCCCACATGAACATTTTTTAGGAGCTTCCTTAACAAAATACTTGATCTGAACTCAATTATGTTAGATTATCTAGTTTTTATTCTTATGAAACATAGTATTTACATTTTGTAATTAGAAAAAAATGGTGTAAGCAGGTAGTACGGTGTCGAATAAATTAAATTAGGCTTATTCCAGTTTGGAGTTTCGGTGTCCCGGGTGCATTCGATTCTATCCTGGGAGATATAGATCTATGATTAGAAATTTATTGTATTGTTTTTTTTATCTTGGCTTCATCTTGTCCAATGAGCCGTCTTATCATTTCTTTAAATTTAAATTAGTTAAAAACGTTATATAAAATATCCGTGTACTTATTCATATTTACGTATTTGTGGTTGCGACTGTTTGTTTCGAAACCAGAAAAACTCTTCACCCAGTCCGTCTGTTTGTTCTGATCTTGGTCCCCTGCTAGATCTAGTGAGATGAAATTTTACTTGGAGGTCATATAAGCTATCCGGAAGACACGAAAATATATTTTCATGTGGAAGACATTTCTATGAAATCATAAATTATTATTAAATATGTATACAATTTTGAGTAGTGTAGCAAATTAAAGATCTTGGAGTTCTGATGCGTTTTTCGAATTTTATTGTTACTTTTTTTCTCTATTATTTACAATTTCTATTAAAAAAAAAACTCTTAGACTTTATTTCTTTTTATTATTTTATTTTACATTGCAATGAACTCTTTTATAATTTTTATCATTGCTGAAAAATATTTTACCTACTTTCTAACTCTCTATTTAGGATAAAATGGGATGCTTTATCTACTTGGTAAAAGGCAAATGTTACTTTTTAGAAGTTAGGTTTCAGATTAAATTCAAATTAGAATTATGGCTCCAGTCGATTGATGCCTCCATATATTTTTGCCCCAAAATATGACTTTGGAATAAAAATTCACCTTATTATCTATATAATTACAGGATTGTGTATCGTATGAAAGGAAACTTAGATGAGACCTTACCATGTATGGGAACTCGCCTTGTGCAGTGGTGCTCCCTCCGATGATTTTAAAGTTCAATGCACTGAATTGGCAAATATCCATTGAAAAATATTGTGTAAATGAAGAGCATTCTGGTTGAACAAAATAAAGTTAAAATTAATACTTCCACAACTTTTTTAAATTATTCTACAGTTTATATAAAACTGTCGTCCGTTATTATGTTATAAAATTATGTCCCTTTCTATATTTACCAGAAAGCTCTATTCAAAACTATCTTTGGTACAAAATATTCACTGAACTCTACTCATCTGTTTGTTGAAGAGTATTAAAAAAATGAAATTGTAATGGTTTCCCAAACACTTAACGTCTAAGAAAATTCACAAAACTATTTCTATTTACCGTACTATACCATGAAATGGCGATTTTTTTTTTTTTTTTTGACAATATAGAACTTCAACTTAACCCTATAAAACATCCCCTCATTTAGCTAATCCCTTTATCCCAGGGGTTACACCTCACATATCTGCCAACAAAATTAGTGATTTACCGACCTCACAATGCTTTAAAATCACAAAGTATATATTCTGTGTTTAATTACAAAAGTCCTGATCGATAACATGAACAGAGATAAATGTAATATTTTAAATGAAAGTAGATACTCACTTTTTTCACTGATTCCAGAATCGAGACAGCAAATATTACTTTTACCGCATATGCTTGTTTCATTTTTACGAAAGTGGCAGTCGCTGTTTAACATACAGATACCAGACCTATTACCAACTTTGCACTCTAAAATAAAACAGTTTATTAGTTTACTAATAATAATAAACATAACCGTCTGTTCACAAATTGGTATATTTATGTCATCCACACAAGTGCTTTCGGCAGTCACGCTACCAGTCTCAACTGATACAAAACGTAAAACTAACAGATATGAATCTAGTAGGGAACAAAAATATTTAAAATTATAAATCATAAAACATTTTTACGTAACGTTAATATTAAATGTAAAAAACAAAGCAACTGTAAACGAATTTCCAGGTTCCAGAGAATTCAATTGTGAGCATTAAAAGTTTAAATAAAAATGTGAAGGGAATGGCGAAGTGTGACCAAA
The DNA here is from genome assembly GCA_930367205.1 of Acanthosoma haemorrhoidale. Lineage (NCBI taxonomy): Eukaryota > Metazoa > Arthropoda > Insecta > Hemiptera > Acanthosomatidae > Acanthosoma > Acanthosoma haemorrhoidale. The sequence goes on from OV884013.1 coordinate 57,239,963, forward strand.
TGTCAGGATTTCTCTTAATCGATTGTGGAATAAAGCAAGATGATGGCCTTAGACCGCACGTATTACATATGGATGAACACATTCAAGAAGGAAATTTAATATGTTCCCAATTAAGAGTAGGTGTTTGCGCTAGGGCTCTTAAAAATTAAGAAGTCCCCAAACGCCAGAAAATTGCGCCGGTTACGTCTTGAGAAGCTAGAGATTTGATTGTGTCGGCTAGCTCACAAACTTGCCAACAATAAGGCATATACAATAAACAAAGTCAAAAATATTAAAGAAATAACAATTCATTTTATTAAAAAACAAAACAAAAAAAAATTACTGATCAGCAACTTAACCAGGCCTGAATATTAGTATAAATAATTGTTAGTATAATTAACGTATAAAAATTCCGAAAAAGTTTATAGTCACGATACGCTGAATGTTAGGATAGTCAGCCGCAGGACGGTGATCTTCGGAGAGTCAACCGCAGGGTGGCGATGTGCACGGAGAGATAAGCAGGCAGATAGGCCGAGAAGTTCAGTTGTAGAAACAGCGACTTCGTGTTCGCAGGGGAACAGGCCGGTATGGAGTTATCTTCATCACTGACTAAAAACAGGCTCAGGCCTAAAGCCTTGTCCTCTAATACGCAAAGACGTGTTTATTTACTTCCTCGAGCTGTATAATCCTTCGAACTACCGCCGAAACAATCAGAAAAGGAAAGAAAATAAATTTATAATTTAAAAATAATTACGACCATAAAAAAAATCCTCTCAAACAAAAAAATTAAGTTTAATAAAAACTTCTTTACTGCCTAAGGGCCCGAAGAGTGGGTATATAGAAAGTGATAGGCGTTTAAACCCAGGCACTATGGAAGCTACGTCTCACTGATATCTGCAGGCAAACTGATCTAACTGCAGGCATAGGAATCTAGTGTTGCTGCACTAGCTACATACGTTATGTCCTTAAATTTGTCTAAAACCAAAGTTACTCTAGGAAACCTAGAAACGGCTGTCCGGTCGTCACGACGAGGTTTAGCTGTCCTAGTCCTGGTGACGGAGAGAGAATTGAATAGTCTTAGACTTGGACGGTATGGCTTGGTGACGACGGGTCTTACTACTGAGCTATCCGACTCCACATCTGATAGGCACGTGACCCGACAGTGCACTATGTTCCGGAGAAGAGGTACAGGCTAGGTATTAGTAGTAGTTTACGTAGTCTTGGAAGTTAACACTCGGTATCTGAGGGTAGGCGAAAACCGTCCGGATCCCAAAGGTGAGTGTGAACCGGAATGAGGCAAACTGGGTCGCTGGGTTAGACGCTGCTAGGTAAATTTGTAGGGCCCCAGAGACCGTCGCCTGCCTGGAAGGGATCCCTTCCTAGGAAGTGCTATTTGTAGTGAGACGAGGCCTGAGTATCCCACTAGGAAGGTGTGGGGTCGGACATCACCGGAATAAAGATAACAAGGTTTAGGACATAAAAGTGTAGAGGGTTTCATGATTATTCGTGAAACATTAGTGCAGCTGCAAGTACCAGTCCAGAGACGAGCCGTAGCTTGAATGAATTGTTGGCTAAAACCAGGGAGTATGTATAGCCCCGAGCAGCTAATGAGCAAGTGTTTTATTTCGGCCAACCAGCAGGCATTTTATTTTAGCCAATCGGCTTGCAGGAGACACTATTTGGCCCGGGGGTTCTAGGGACTGTCTGTGAATTCGTCTGCACCTAAGTGATTTATTGTTTACAATATTTACACTGACATGACTGGTAATATTATTTACATTTGTATATATAACTAATTTACATTATATACATGGCAAATTCGCTTCGGTAGAATAGAAGGTAATTTCATCATATGCAGTCCAATGATCAGAGAAAGAAAGATTGAATCAAATACAAAATGACCATGTACCTAACCCACGGAGCAGAATCTTGGCCAGGATTAGGATACAGGCGAGATGAAGTTTCCCCGAAGAGTAATTGAGAAAACTAGATTGGAGAGAATGAGGAGGTGGTAAATCTGTGCTCTCTCGTGTACTTATTAAACACCAGAGCACTTATTTGGGTTTGTGAAGCCAACAGCATGCAAGCCAACTGAATCCTAAATAATTTTCTGGAAACTAGGTTTGAAGACAAGTGACCCAGAGAACGTCCCAGAGAACGTTGGAAGCTCGTGTGGAAGCATCAAAGGGAATAAAGCATATCAGAGAGCTTGAGCGATTGACAGAGTTCAGAGAAATTATACAGGAAGTTTCTGCAGGCCTTGGAACCCGACATCTTAAGAAACTAAGGGATTTTCTAAAGAAGAATAAGTTAATGTTAAGTCGTTGATGAACGAATATAAAGAACATATAAGTGGAAAAGGTACGCAGCGGAGTCATTAATTTTGTTTATCCATAATAAAACCTTAAGCGGTATGAGATAGAAAGGAAGAAAATTATAGGAGCCAATTAGGAAAACCAACAATCCACATATTTTTCATTAAATATTACCTTTTTTTGAGTTGAAAAAGTTGAATTAATTTCTTAGCATATTTATTATTTTTTTAATACTTAAGAATATGTTTTTGAGCATTGCAGTATTTAAAATGTATAAATAAGTAAACACATGAGCTAGTGTTTCATCATTTTTTTTTTTTACTTCCTTGGGTCGGTAGGAATGAGAGTAAGTATGTATGTTTTTATTGTTTCAGAAAAAAAATGAGGCACATATATTGCGAAAATTATCAAACTATGTTATTTTCAGAATAAATAGTGATTGGGACATTGAAAATACAGTTTTTAGAGCTAGAGATGAAAAAATATAGCTATCACTATACTACATGATTGTGACATTAAGTAATTAATTACTTAGTAATAAAAATAAATCATTTCCTATCATATTTAGTAGGGTGAAAAAATCAAAGTTCTCAATGTTGATTAACAATATCATTATTGATGTTTCGGCACCTGCTGCATGATGCCCCAAAGATTATAAAAATAAAAGCTTTATGAAAAATAATGAAATCTCATTAATAAATTCGTAATTCGTATAAACCTAATTATTTTTGTTTATTCTGAAGCAGGTTATTGTAAATTTTTATGATTTTCTTTATTTGTATTACGTTATTTTACATTTTAATTCTTATATTGGATTGGAACATCAGTTCCTAGGGTATGAGGCAAATGGAACAAAAAACAAACGATATTACTTTTATTCAAATAACTTCCGTTATCCCTACCCACAACACCCAACAAGCTTTTTTATCCCTTGTTTAAAGAAACTTTTTGGCCTTGAATCTATAAATTCGAGAAATGAAAATTTTGCCTCGTTTTCATTATGGAATATTTTGTTTTTTAAAAATGCATCAAGCGCTCAGAAACAAAGGTAGTCAGTTGGCAGCATGTTAGATGAATATGGTATAATTTCTACTTTCAGATCATGTGATTGTTTTAAAGCAAACTTATTTATTAATTAGGCGGTTAGTCAGATCATGTGACACCCACTGGTCCATTTTTTTGGCTTCCCAATAACATGAAGGTGTACAACAAAAGTATGGCTGAGGTTTAAATGTTTTGAAAGTTCTCTTGTTGTTCTGCTTGTATAATTTGTAATTGCCTTTACTAAAGCCTTTATTTCATCATCATCGAGCTTTGTTTCTGGCCTTCAGCGAGATTTATTCTCGAGGCTTGTATTCCCGGATAGAAACCTAGAAAACCACCGATATACAGATCTTTCAATCAATTTTCCATCACCAAAAGCCATATTTATGCTTCGAAAGCATTATGTCCAATTTTAAATTCATATAAGGATATAATTCGTAATTGTTCAGATCCCATTGATAGTAAAAAAATACACAAACACTTGAATAGTTCACAATAAACTGAAAGATATAGCATGAAAATGAAAGATAAATGTCTACAATTTAATTAAATACCCGTTGTATTAGTGTTTGTAAACAAGAGATGGATTTTCACTTTAATGATTTCATCAAAATAAATAAATCTGACATTTCGTCCGTTCCAACCCGATACTTACGTTTCTTTATTTTTTTTCTTGTTTATTTATTTTGTTTAATTGTCTATTTTAAGTATATAATTGTAAAGTTAGAAGGGAATAATATTTAAAATAAAAATTTATTTTATCTGACATTGGTTTTTACTTAAAGGAAACCGACTCAGGATAACAATGATATTACTATTAATAAAAAATAAATATTTTCCCATCCGTTGGGTATCAAATAAAAAATCGCGATGTCATAATTAATAATAAGTAACACTCGTATGCGTTGGGACCTTATTGAGGAACAATTACAAATAACATTAAAACTGGCATAAAATCGTTTTCAAAGTCAATAATTTCGATACCACTAATTGTATGATGGACCATACTTGTATTCATTTTATGTCCACGGTGAGTTCTAGATTCGTATCATAAAATACGACTGTTTATGTTTTACTAAATCAGATATTATCCTATGCTGGAGAGATTTATTTTCGATATCGAGCATGAGTCAAATCCTATTTCTGTATATTTATAAATAAAATAACGTAACATCAAAAAACCTTCATGAAATTATCAAGGTTATAATATTGTTCTTTTCATTCCATTTTGGTACCTTTCTACCACCATCGGCGAAAATACGGATACAAATGATCATGTATCAGCTAAGAAAGTAAGCAAACATGTCATAATGCCCCGATGGGCTGAATATTCAAATTACCACGCAGTGGATGTTATAAACGGTTAACAACCTGTAGGTTGCTAATTCCTGGGTATAAGAATAAATAGAAAAAAAATATGTTTAATATAATGACATAAAAAACCTGTGATAGTTTGGAAGGCTTTTGCTGTTAATAGAATGCACAAAACATAAGTCGCTACTAACTGGATCATCATACAGGCTTGAAAGATGTACTGACGTTATAGTGCACTTATATAGTGACAAAAGTAGTCATCAATATTCAAATCACGAAATCAATCATAGATATAAAGGTGAAGAAATGGACTAGGAATTGAATAGTCATTTTTCCATTGAAGTGGCTAGTAGCAGAGTGATAATTTTGAAATTAAGTAATTAAAATTCTTTTCAAATATGAGTAATTTTAACCAGTAATTGTTTATGACAATTATCAACTTTTACATGGACCTGATACGTAGATCTGGAATAGATTTGACACTTAAGTAACATTAGAATATTTGATGCTCTTAACGTAAATTCACAATAGAATTCATTGATATTAATGTATTATTTCATATAATTTCTCCAATAAAGATATCGGTGGAGCTATGAAAAGCACATTTAGAAAGTCTAGAACGGTTCCAGTAAAGGATACTTCAGAATGGTTTCGAGACTATATTACTTTATATATATGTCGGGTCGTCACTAGGGGGGGTGCCTGTTCACCGTAGCCCTGATGACAAGGGCGGATTGTTCGAGTTTATAACCTGGACAATCGTTTCATGACGGCGTTACTATCTGACTCCATTTTTGATAGATATGTGCCCCGCCAATGCACTATGTTCAAGAGAAGAGGTACAGAGGTTTTTCATAAAGAATTAGTCAAGTTTTCAGAGTTCGAGCGGAAACCAAGCACCAACGCGTAAAGGTCATGAGAGACTAATTAGCAGGGCCAGGAGCCCTGGCTTAAGTACCCTCTCTGGGGGGGCTGCAAGGGCCTAGGCCGGCGGTTGGGTTTTCACACATGGTGATAAACCGCGACCGCCGCCTGATTACCCGACCCCTGGAGGATAGAGGCTGCAAAAGTAGTTTATGTTTATGACTGACAACTGGTGACCTTTCTTGTGTTACTTGCTTGGCCCCCTTTTTTTTATTGCTTAACTCATTTACAATGATTTATATTTGTTCATGTTATTTACATTTTGTCTGTAATACATTTAGTTCATGTTATTTACTTTTGCTTACAATATATATACAATAGAGTATAGGGTGATTTATCTTATGTAGTTAGCGGTCGCTACAATATATATTGCTTAGAGATCGGATTTCTGCATTTATTGCACATTTTGTTCACTTGCGTTTAGTGTCTTTAAAACCATTGATTTATCTGTTTCATGAGCTTATTTACAAATTTCATTTTGGACTTGAAGTAAATTGCTCGAATCCAGTTTTTATTGCACAAATTATCCAATTTCATATTATTTAATTTTTTTTTTAATTTTAATCAAAAAACGAAAAAATGACTAAATTAAATTTCTGTTAAGAAATGAAATTATTATGGTTATATTAAATAGGTATCTATTAATTTTATTTGATTTATCTTGCAATTTAAAATGTAGATAACTGATAATATTACTATCAAGACAGTAAATTGGAAAAGATCGTAATGCGCAGTATCGCAAAGTTGGATAAAATCCGAGAGACAATGATCATCACATCCGATTTAACATTTATCAACCCACATCTATCCACTCTATCAAATGCTCTCACGAGTTTGGAATCTAGAAATATTCACAGGTTGAAATTCTTGAAACTGTTCATTTGAAAGACCCTAAGAAAAAAATTGAAAATGACAAAAGAAGAAAACTTGAATTCGGGGAAAAAAATGTTGGCTACATTCGCTATAACGGATAAAATATTTTTTTTTACTTTTAATTGTTAACTTTACTTGTTAACAACTTTATTATGATGAAATTACAATCTGCCTTTACTTAATAGGCAATAAATAATTGAGATAAGTGTTTTCATTCATACCATTTTTACAATTCATCATTCGTTGGTACATTCATACAATATTTACAAACAGCCCAGGGGCCCCCAAGTCCACACGGTTGTTGCCTCCCTCGCAAGCGAAAGAGGAAGCGGAGTCTTGGGAAGTCCCCCACGCTCCCCCACCAGCGTCACCGGATACGAGCTAGTAGAGGCTGACGAAGAGCGCGAGAGCCACATACGCTCAGGACATGATTGGAGAAACTGGCCATTGCCAGGACTCCCACTGTTGCGCATTTATAGTAGGTCACGAGGCCACTGCCGTTTCAGTCTCCGAGGAGGATTATAGGGATGAGAGGAGCAGTGCAATGACTGTGCTACGGGATTAGAGTGGTTGGATAGGTTACTATGGAATTTCATGAATTTGGAAGGGATGAGTTCAAGAATGTAGGGTAGATTAAGATCATTATGAAGGGTTTTGTTGGTGACGTAATAGGGGGCATTTACGATTGTTCTCAGGACTTTTGATTGAAAGGATTGGATGCGCTTGATGTTCGACTTTTTTGCTGTCCCCATAGCTCTATTCCGTATGTCCAGATTGGCTTAAGTATAACTTTGCAAATAAGTAGTTTATTTTCTATTGAGAGATGGGATGTCCTTCGAAGTAGTCTGTACAGTAGCCCAAAGCGTCTGTTTAGTTCTTGTCTTTTTAGCCTCGTATGTGGGTTCCTTGTCAGTCTTTTGTCGAGATGGAAGCCTAAATACCTTACTGTCTCAGACACGTGGAGAGGAATCGAATTGAAAAAGACTAGCGGACAGGACTTGCGGCAGAGGGTAAAGGTTATGTTGGAACATTTTGCTTCATTGACTTTGATACGCCATTGGTTACACCAATACTCGATCTCATCAAGGTGTTTTTGAAGGTTTTGGGATGCTATATCAGGGTCTGAGTGGGATGACAAGACTGCAGTGTCATCTGCAAATGTTGCCAAGAAGGTATTGGGGGTAGAGGGGACATCAGCGGTGTATAGGTTATAGAGGATGGGACCCAGGACGCTGCCCTGTGGAACTCCTGCTTTTATGGGGTAGTAGTTAGAATATTCTAAACCACAGTGGATTTGGAAGAAGCGGTTTGAAAGGTAGGGCTTTAGGATTAATGGTAAAAGGGTCTGTGGTAAATATGTTTTGAGCTTGTAAAGCAAACCTGCGTGCCAAACCCTGTCAAAAGCTTGAGCTATGTCCAGAAATGCAGTAGTGCAATACTGTTTGGATTCAAGGGCTGAGGAAATGTGATCAACAACACGAAGGCCTTGTTGAGTAGTGGAATGTTGTTGACGGAAGGAAAAAGGTTTTTGGATTCGACAATTGGAAGTAGACGGTTTAAGAGGAGTTTCTCAAATATTTATGAGAGGATAAGGAGTAGGCTAATTGGACGGTAAGATGAGGCGTCGTTGGGTGGTTTTCCGGGTTTGGCGAATAGGACAATAATGGAGTGTTTCCAGAGGAGAGGGAAGTGCGTCGTTCGTATAATGCAATCATAGATGTAGGTTAGGAAGATTATGGCTTTATGAGGAAGCTGTTTGAGAATTTGAGGAGTAAGAAGTGATCTTCTTATCCATATCCAGGGGATTTTCGGTAAGGTAAGTTTTTCAGAAGGTATTTGACCTCAGAGGGGTTAACGGCTTTGGGTGGAAGTGAGAGAGGTATAGGTGAAGTGAGGTAATCTTCTACAGTTGTGCTATGTGTTTGGTTTTGATGAGAAAGGTGAGGTGTGAAAGTATGGGTAAAATGCAGAGCAAATTCCTCCGACCTATCCCCATCCGAAGCCGCCTAGGACCCATCTTTACGATGGAGTGGGTGTGAAACAGGATGATACTTTAGGATTTTTTTAGTTACATTCCACAGAGAGTTATCTCTGGTAGAAAGAGAGGAGAGGTGGGAATTGAAGGAATCGGAACGGAAGGACACCAATTGCCGCTTTACCAATCTGCAGTACTGATTGTATGAGCGGCGATCAGCAGGATGTCGGGATCTTTGCCATACTGTTCTGGAACGGCGTTTGGATTGGATTAGGTCTTTGAGATGCTGAGGTAAACGATTATGATTGTGGATTTTCGGGTGACGATGCCTCCCAAGCCGACCTCTGGACCAGAGTAGTGAAAGAATGCACTGCATCGTCTAGGTCTTGGGATGTTTTCAGGGGCACTTTGAGGTCAATGGAGCCTGTAAGAAGCTGGCGGAAGTGGTCCCAATCGACTGGGTCCCTAATAAATGAAGGAGGAGGTAGTTTGTGAATTGGTCTTAGGGAAATGGTTAATAATAAAGGGCTATGATCGGAGGAGAGGTCATCGAGGCGCTTGAGTGAATAGTTTAGTGTTCCTAAACTATTGTAGAAGAAAAAGTCAAGGAGATCTGGATTTCGGTTGGGATCTGATGGCCAATAGGTGGCTGTGTCAGGAGAGATCGTGGAGCAAGGATAAAATATTAAAAATGACGTCATTCAGCAGGAGCTTGTATAATCACCTGCTACAAGAATTACCACGAAGTATTCTTCAGTAGATGTGGAATGTTCCTTTTCAATGTTAAAAAGCATCTTGCGTGACAGAATTTGAAATGTACAACTTCGTATGTGTTTTTTTATGAAAGTGTTAAAAATTAAATTTTTCTAACATTGTATAATTCTTACATTTATCACAATTATATATTGCCTATTAAGTATTAAGGCAAATTGTAATTTCATCATAATAAAGTTGTTTATTTAACTGTATAATTCTTATTATTTTAAAAATATTTTGTTCTCAATATCGCAACAAATATGTAAAGCGAATTTATAATATGTAAATGTATTTTTTTCTTGCATCAGGAGTTATTATTTTTTTTATTCATTTTACCAAACAAAAATTGTGTAAATTAAACAGAAAAGATGATTTTTTGCATGTTTAGATGTTAGGTACACGATTTTTAGGTTTTTATTGCACGTTTTTCAATTATTTACTCTACGAAAATCCGGTCTCTAGTCATGATATATATATCATTGAAGGAGCCATTGAGATGAGATCAACGGTTCGACTTTCTTTTTACCATGTTGGAGAAGCAGTAATTTTTTATACTTTTGACTTGACAATTTACGCAGTTATGCTAATGAAGTATAGATCATAAAATGAGTTGTGGAGGCGAAAGCTTCTTGCAAATGGAGACCACTGATATATGCACTGACTATCCCTGTTTCCCTTATAAAACGCATTAGCGACTCTCTCGTTGCCTACAAGTTTTCCTCCTAGCTGTCAATGCGTTTATATTAATTGCCTAACAGGTTGGAATGTTAGCCATCAAAATGATTAATGAAGTCTTTGATAATTTATAATGAAGAGGAAGGCAGGAAAGAAATAATTATTTTTTAACTATTATATTTAAACTTGAGTAAACAGTATAAAATATAATAGATAACCAAGTGTGAACCGTCACCAACGGATATGTTGGCGGTTCTAGAATAGTTCCCAGCTCATGAATTTATTTGATTAGCATATTATATAGTATATAATATATTCGTAGGTATATATATATTTAGGTATATTATAATGCGTTCTTCGAATTTTATTCAATGACCCCCCAACGCCTCTTGTGTTTCACCGTTTTCTTCTTCAAAAACTCACCACTCAACAGTAGATAAGCTGGGAGACACGCTACTCCCTCGTCACTGCCCGATGATACTGCCCCCTCCATTCGTTTGCAACAACGAAACAAATGAAACTGAAGGAACGTCTGGCGAAAAGAGGACAGCTTGATAACGGTCAAACCACATACCGTGGGAACCAGTCTACATGTACATGTCTGGTATTGTTGGTACAAAATACAAGAATACTAATAGCACTGTGGTGCTGTCATGCTGGGTTGGGATGAGATATCAGCCCCTTCCTCTTTGTGTATGCCCAGGATGAAGCTGGGTGATCTTTGCCGCAGTTGGTGCACTTGAGCGGGGTGGCAGCGTTCCAGGGACATGGGCTCCAGCGCACCTCACAAAGATGCTCCTTCTCCTGCAGTGGTTGCGGGTATTGCCAAATTCTTGGCATCTGAGTCACTGAGGGATTTCCTGCAGCTTCTTGTAAATGATCACGCTTTAGTACGTGGTTCCTGGCTTTCAGCTGTTTGAGGGTGTTTAATGTGACGTTTGGTTGAGCTGTGACTAGTGTCGGTGAGTCTATCTTCTTTCTTCTGGGTCTGTTTTTCTGAGGCATGAAAAGTTGACAATTCCGGTTGCTGCTTCCTTTAGGGCACTGTTGGCCTAAGGCAAGGTTGATGTCCTCCTGGACATCTAGGCCAAGCATAACAAATTCCTTATGTCTTGGGCCACCTCTCTTGGTGAAGGGAGAGCTTTTAGTAGGTCCAGGATTTTCATCCTGTCTTCCTCGAGCTACGGGTAGACAGTTACGCCCCCTTTTTAGTCTTCCTTAGGGGGAATTTCGAGATGGCTGGTACCTGTAGCAGCTGTGCTATGGATGTGGTGGTCTCTCCAGGCTCGACCTCTATCATCGTCGCCATCCTATTTATCACTTCTTCTTTTTCTTTAGATGGATCCTCGTGAGATATCTTTTCCAAGCCTTAGCTTCAACTGATTCCACCCAAGGGTGCAAAGCAGCGTGCAGATGTATGAAAGTAGGGCTTCGGTATTCCGTGTTGAGCATTAACTGCATAGGAACGTCGTGAATGCATGACTCTTCGCCAACCATTCGCGCTCATACTAGCGTAGACGAACAGCACGATGTCTTACTACAGAAGCACTTGAAAATACTAGATGACTCAGAAGCCATACTCATAACAAACTGCAGAGAGTATGGATGGTGCCCATGCAAACCCACCAAAACGGTTAAAACTCAAGTGTTACTTAAACAAAGTGACTAATCCACTGCCCTAATGTTCTATATATAATATTCTATGAATAATGTGTATTGATCTAGGTACAATTGTTGAATTAATCTTCTCACCATGTTAGCCACTAATGATTTATGGTCTCTGATTACGATTCTATTAATTCGAATTCTATTATCACTACATACTTTTACTTATTATTTTGTTAAATGTATTTTCTTAAGGTTCGTAAAAAAAAGTTGCCATGCCAGACTATTCAATCACCTGTACATCCTTATGTTTTTACTTTTCTTCAAACAGTTACTTTCTCCGAAAAACACAATTATATATTAGAAAATCTGAATCAATGGAATGACTGATAATGTGACACATAATAGGCCAGCAACCGTTTGATTCTAAAAACACACAGACAATTGGTAAGTGTTGGCTAGTGCTAAGGGGTAGGGGACGTTTCATACCTGAAATTTTCGAAAAAGACATTGAGGAACACGGAGAACTAATTCTCCATTGCAGTGTTCCTTGGCTCTCAAGAGGAAAGTCTTTGGAAAAGTTCTGGAAACTACGCAGTAACGTCTCAACTTACGTTAAACAAAATTAAGAACTTCCTCATATCTCTCCCCTTCCTGAAGATTGATGAATGATTTTGTGAACTCACTTTCCTGATGTTTGATGTCATACTGATGTCTTATGTTGCATAGCTCGAGGCAAGGCTTGCCCATACCATGACAGATTTTTCTGAAAACCGACTGTCTCATTGCATGACATCGACATTGAAACCGACATCCCTTGCATGCAAGAACACGCTGGTCAAACTGAAGTGGATCCTGAATACTAAAAATATGAAACAAAGTTTCGTCTCTAATTCAATTCTTAAAAACCATAATTGCTGGCTTTGAGGGAGCAAACGGCTTTCGTGAAACTTGTATCAACCATTTTGCAATAAAAGGCACGAAACAGCAGCAGCATTCACCTGGGTTTCAAAGTGAATTAATTGACCTACAAAACAACGTTGTTGTCACATCAAAATATGCTGAGAAAATAACTAAAAACGATCCGGTGATTATTTGAAGTTTTTAAAAAACAAAGACCCTTTGTTACGCGAGTTAGCTTATGGTATAACTCTACATATCTATGCGGGCAATCATTTTCCAAGATGAACTTTATAAACGATGACAACAGGGTGCCATTAACCGACTCTCATTTGAAAAATTTACTTAGATTAGCATCGACAATGGAGTCTCCCAATAATGAGCAGTTTTAAATAAAAAAAACATTATAAGCTCCAAGAGAGAGAGAGAGAGAGAGAGAGAGAGAGAGAGAGAGAGAGAGAGAGAGAGAGAGAGAGAGAGAGAGAGAGAGAGAGAGAGAAATCAATGTAAGGCATTGATAGCAGAATTTCGAAAGGTGATCCCTAAAAAAATATAAGAATATAATTGTGCTATTTGACGGTAATTACAAAATAGATTATTATTTCTTAATACCTCTCGTTGATCTTGTGGCAAAAATATTTTATAAGGATGATGGGGTTTAGAGGTATACAAGAAAGGGATGTATACTGATACTTAATAAACGATTCTAGAAAAATTCATTATTAGTTTCAACATGCTATTTATTTTACCTAAGAAAACATCAGTGTTCTGGAAGCGGACCAATTAGTTCAGGGTTCTTGGCTGCAGGAGAGCAGAGGCTCCTTGAAGGATTATCAGGAAACACATAACAATGATGATCGATCAATCCAGAACCCGGTCCTTATACATCTAGGTATCACACCACTCCCGATTCCGTTGATAAAATGGAAGTTCCCCTTCTGTCAAGGGCCGGAAATGTACCTGACTTGACTGATTGACGTCCGATTTTAGGCTGGATTATGAAATTCAACGTTGGGATATAGTCACACGTTATCCCCGCTTCTGGGTTTGAACGAACAATTATTTAGACCTTCCCATTTTAATCATGGTTTCCGATCCTTTGACAAGCCAACTTTTACGTCCCTATAATCAGGGGGACCATGAAGGATTTTATGTTCTCGTGACATGTCCAGGTAGGGCGTTCGAAAAATGTCAGCGAAAAATTGGTCATTCCAAGACCTGCTGCCTGCCTGGGCTGAAAATGAATTAAAAATAATTTAGAGAAACATAAAAACGAAAGAACACAATGATAAAAATCCACTATTGATATAAATTGACAATTTACAAAAAACTGATTTGTTGAAAAAATTGCTGCGAGATTTAAACATATTTAACATTTTACCTAATGTGAAATAATGTAGTATTCAGACTTTGATTTACTTTAAGACAAATTCTATGAAGTAAAACATTTACTCAAATAAATTCTATAAAAAAGTGATAACAACAACAACTTAATAGCATTATTTCATGTAATGGTTGACTTAAATGAAATCTCTCAAAAATGGCGCTAAAATTATATTAAACAAATGGTAATTGACTTTAAGGCATGCTCTATCTTAAACAGGTGGAACATTTCGTAGATAGGTATCACACCACTCCCGATTCCGTTGATAAAATGGAAGTTCCCCTTCTGTCAAGGGCCGGAAATGTACCTGACTTGACTGATTGACGTCCGATTTTAGGCTGGATTATGAAATTCAACGTTGGGATATAGTCACACGTTATCCCCGCTTCTGGGTTTGAACGAACAATTATTTAGACCTTCCCATTTTAATCATGGTTTCCGACCCTTTGACAAGCGATACTAAGTTAATAACTAAGTTGATTAAACAATTTGAATATGTAAGATGTCAAATCAAATCTATTTAGATCTGAAGGAGGGGTAGTCAGCACCTAATTGTGATATTTGTCACATAGTGTATTGCAACAACAATATTGTCAAACGAAACATTAAATTTTAAAAGCCTAAGCCATCATAGATCGTATGTGTATAATTTATTTCATGATTATGATGAATGAGAAATATCTTTCAGGCTATAACTGCCATTAAAAACAACAGCGAGTACAAATCGTAAGCTAAGCGCATTAAGAAAAAAGGCCTGATTTAGGAATTATTCGAAGGCTATAGATTATCGACAAATAACCAAATGTACGATCTTTGTATCATTGGGTTGTTACTCTGAACTAAAAATACATTCTTAACATTAGATACAACTCTTTAAACTATTAATGACCACCATTTAGGTGAAAGTACTGTCCTCTAGATTACTGACTAGAGCCAGGATTTGCATAAAATTCGACCTCGGTGGATCAGTCCCAATTGGCCGTCAGTAATTTATCCGAGAAAAAAAAAATAGTTGAACAACATAAAAAACAATAGTTATTTGTAACTATCTAGAAAAATCCCGACTGACGAGTTTGGAACAGCTGCCTGATGACGAACAAGATTCCAATGGTGCTGTGTAGGCTCAGTCTGCATCGGGCGCTGTTGTGGTTCAGTCTTAACAAGACCGAAAATATGTTTTTACTGTTCCTCTCAGTGACGTTGAGTGTCGCAACCGCACAGCGTTTTTTGTATCTCAGTAAGTACACATGATTATTCATGTTCAATTTATCGTAGTAAATATCAAGGGTCAAGGTTTCTGAATGGAATTTTTTATAATGGAATGTTTTGGGTTCTTTGTATGTTCTATTTTTTTAAAGATAAAAAAAAGACCATTTTTCCAGGTGCCATATCTGCAACTATATCATAAATTTATTCTGTCTGCACATGCACATTTAGTAGCCCATGCTTCAAATTTCTACGAGGTTTAACGACAGTTCTATTCCTCCTTGATCCACATGAAGTGTTAAGTGAAAGTTAAGCACGACCTTCAATTCTGGAATTTCACCTTAACGAAATCTCTCTCTCTCTCTCTCTCTCTCTCTCTCTCTCTTCTTCGTTTTACTTTGCAGTGGATACCATCTTGGAACATTATGAGTAGGTTTATAGGAGTCGCTGCAGCTAATACTGATGTCAAGACACATCGCTGACTCAACCTCTAACCTCCTTACTCCCTTGAAAATCTGTTGTTGTCCTTTTATAACTATACTTCCAACGGATACCTTATGATTTCAAGGATTCATAAGACGAGCTTTCAGCGGAAATTTCTTTACGCTTATGGCGATGGTCATGTCTTTGATGTAGCCCAGTGTTCCTCCTCCAGAGCCACAAAACTTTTAGTTAAAACCGATGCACCATAACTCTTTACTCCATTACTCACGCCTTTATCGCCATTTTCTCCGAGAACTTCCCTCCCAAAATAGCTGTTATTCTTCACACTCTCCAAACATATCTCTCTTCCCTTGGCCCCTATTTCATTTCAGAAGGAGATATGAATGCCTAGCATCCGCATTTGGCCGTAGAAGGGACTGATTTACAAAATTCCCCGCATCCAATCCCTGCTGTCCAGACGTACCCAATGTTCCTTTCTATGTCAACAACCGTATCCTCCAGGTTGATCTCAACATTCAATCCAAGACCTAGGCCCTTCCCGCTATCAGAACTTCCATTCCCGCTTCTCTGGCATAGCCATATGCCAATGCTCTGTACTCCCATACAATCCCTGGCACCCAAAGCGATGCCTAAGGCGGAGTTGGCCTCGAGGCCTGTTTCACAGCAACTGCTAGCACTTCATTTCTTATGAAATGAAGAAAATAATATTGAATACTTGACTGGTGATGACTCTTTATTGTCATTTACATAATTTCAATATGTGAAGAGTATTTCATTGCGCAGAATACCATAGAAGATTTTCATGGCATCTACCGAGTAGTACTGTTATCAGTAATAATTACTAGGTTTAAGAAGAAGAAGCCAAATCTGCCTAGATTTCTACAGGGAGAGGTTAAATATGATCAGTGCTTCTATAAAATACCGAAGGTATCAGAAAGACCACGAAAAAATAATGATGATCTTCTTGGAATGACATTCCAGAACATCGAACAATGGAACATGGTTACTAGTTAAAAGTATTAGTGTTTGTTAAAAGTGTATTATGACTTTTTTTTTATCTCTTTTTTTAGTTATTATAAATTATGGAAATCAGTATAGATTCTACATAAATGAATCTATTTACAGTAGGTCATTCATTATATGTCTTGTAGCTTGGCTACATTTTATTAAAATTTATTGGTGATTGTTACAATTGCATGATGCACATTATACATGTTTATAATGCATAATAATGTAAATAATAGAATGCGTAATGATATAACATAATAATATCTAAACATGTTTTAAAGTGATGGGGCTCATCTTATGAATCATAGACTTAAAAGTAACTTACATCTAACAAAATCTTAACCTAATTTCCCCCCACAGTCTGTTGACCAAGTATATTGTGAAAAAACTGATTGTATGTTTACTGATTATGAAAAAACATAATTAACGAGAATGCGAAAGTATGCAATAATTGTAATTAATGGTCCACAATAAATTCATGGTCTACATATTACTCTATTACTTTGAATTGTTCTATGGATGTATAGGTTTTTTAAAAATTATTTTCATACAATTTTTAAAGAAGTATGGACAGCGTGGATGGAACTGTTTGTATCCAAATGTTATCTTGATGCAATTGGTGGTAAAAATATTGTTCTGTGAAGTAAAAATATTCATGAATCACTTACTTAAATGTACCGAAATTATTCGTCCAAGTTAAAATGAAAGGAGAAATAAATAAATAATTGAATAGATAAGATTGATCAGACAAAAAATCAAAACATTACAATTACTATTATGATTGTGTAATAAAATAGGGCTACATGTTTTTGGGGAAATTTTAGTTAATACTTAAATAATGGTAATACCAAGTAAATAATTTAGTTAGTACCATAATTAAATGTATTTTATTTTTTTACCCCTAAGGGTTTTTTCTTCGGGGGTTGGGTTTGGTTGGGATCGTCTCAGGCTCATGTGGAAAATAAGTTGCTGCTTGAATAAGAAGTATTGAATCCGGTTAAGACCCAACATTAGCAAACCCAAAATTAATGAACACTAAGCACCTCAGCACCACCATGTACTAACCAGGTTCCTATTTCTTCATGAGGTGTTGAGTACTGGTTTATTAAGTTTATGATGCTATATTTAGATGTTTTACTTAAATCGTTGTAACCAATGACATCACTTTAGACTTAATTTGATTACATCGATCACATGAATGTTGCAGGGCGAAGCCTTTGCACAGCATAGACCGTCGAAAACGTTCGGGCCTAAATAATTAAGCTGATAAAGGACTCTCCACTGGCTCCAGATCTAAAATGAAACTTAAAAAAAAAATGGATCGTTTTGAAATTCGGGCGATCCTTTGTAGTCATTTGCGGTGGACTGGTGGGGGGACCAAATTGGATTAAAGGTTTACGACTTTTGCACTGCGTCAACTTTTGTCCCTAGGTTTCCTGTTCCTTCAGGGCAATGACCTCGTGGAAGGCAGGAGTCGGAAAATACACTAGCCATACAGGTATGCTCACTCGACTTTCGAAAGCGAAAACTCGGCCGAAACAAGGACTGAGCGGAGCGCCTTGAGCAAACCCCTTACTGACGTCAATGAGATCTGGCTGGAGGGCCAGTCAGTCTTGTGCTCTCAGGACGGGAGGTGTAGCTCTAGCCATGTTGCTGTTTCTCTTGTTCGCAATCGTTGCTGCTGTATCAGGCCAGACGTTTCTCCAGCTGAGTGAGTACTTGCACACGTTGCTTCATACTGCTTAGTAGATAGCCAGTTCTGAGTAGGTTAGCAGAGTGCTGCTGGCAGTGATAATCCGACTTCCATAAATAGAAGTGGGTAGCTCCCGTTATAATAGCCCGAAGTGGAGGGGGGTGCATAAATAAACAACAATCTGTTTGTTACAACGTTCAATTACCAGTGTTTATATATTTGTTCAAATGATATTCCACTTCAAATAAACAACATTAAGCAGCAACTTAATATTGCTGTTTAATATTTCTTTTATTGTAGAATGATTAAGATTACTCAAACTTTCTGTACTTTCCAAAATGATAAACGTATTTGATTGGCACCGATCTCTTTCGAATTGTTCGAACTTTTTTTCTAGTATCCAACTTATTTTTTCAAATGAAAAATAATTCATAGAAATCATAAGTTAGCAATTCGTTTTTATTAGGGAACTGCTGTTGTTTAATTGCATGTCTTCTAACTAGTTCCATTGTTTTGAGAAACCTAACGCGTTATAAGTAGCCTCTATTGAATGGCTTCTAAACAAGGAAAAAAATCATCAAAAATAATTATTGCTAGACCAAAAAAAAACGAGTTTACTTAGAATTTGAAGCAGGTTATGTACAAGCGTTTAACCTCTCCCACAATGTGAAATTCATATCACTCACATAATTAACAAACTTAAATTATTATTATAATCTATTCATATTGGTATTTTGATAGATGAAGTCTTCAGCATAGTCTTATCGTTTGTTATCATGACCTTAGTTAAAGAAAGGAATAAGAAGAAAAAAATCTAATCTTAAATTCTATTTTTTCCGAGGATTATAAACCAACAAAGCACACAAAAATTGACATTTTACTGAATACTTTCACTGATGTTTACAATTCTAAATACTTTACCTTTTCATAACCGATCGCTTTCTACGAGTTGATGGTATGCAAAAGTTAATCAAGTAATTTTCCTTTCTATTTTGCATAATTAACATCATGTCAGTACTATGTTTAGATTTACTGATTGCAATACATGGCCAGATTGCCAACTCTTAATCAATTGTTGGTTTTCTTCGTATAATTCAAATAACAATTTTTCACCGTTGACAATAAAATATGAAGATAAAAACCAGCTAGTTTTTTCAAGAAACAAAATCCTTTGAACTAACATACATCATTGTTTATAACTTGAAAAGTAATTATAACTTTTTCGATATCCTTTTGTGAAACCTAAATATCATATACATGTATATATCTTTGTCTGATTAGAAATTTTCTTCAATGCTCCACGTATTTTTTATACATACTATAAGTTAGGAATAAAAGATTTTTTACTGTCATGCATCATGTAAAAAAAAGTATTAGTATTTGTATATTACATAATGAATGCAACAATAGTATACGTAATGCTAACACACACACTGTAGTCGTAGATTCCTTCGGTGGAGTTCAGCTTTAAAAGCTCTCTTGGCCTTTAACAGATGCGAAGGTGAAACAAATCTTTGTTTGTTTCTGTAATAACTCAACTACTGCGCATTACACCGATAGAATGCTTTAAATATTATATATAATTTGAAACAGGACTGATAAGCTTACAGGTCATTTAAAACTTTTTAAAAAGTTACGTGTTTTGTGTCGTTGTACTGTAGGGGTGAAAAACCTGGAACATTTTTATTTTTATCTTAAATTCTTTTGCGGATATTTCTAATATTTTTTTGTCATTTAACTGAAACTTTTATGTACAAAAAAAAAGTGTGAAGACATCATATACAAATTTTAACGACTTTGACGATTTTGAATTTTAATTCAATAACATACAAGGCAAGAACTAAACTGACACTTTGGACAATTTTTCAACACTTTTGGACTTCAAAGGACATATTGTCTTTTAGTAGAAAATTATTCATTTACAAATGAAACTAAAACTAATCTAGACATTTGGAACTGGTGCTAAGCGTAAAATGTATCCATTCATTTCAATCAAAAGCCCTGAGAACAATAGTTCATGTCCACTATGACGTATGCTACAGTACCATTCCCAATGATCTCAATTTATTTTAGAAAGCGTTAATTACTAGTTGTTAGTTCTTATTACGTTTCCTCATAAAATTCATATTTTTGGGACAAAGAATTTACTCCATTACATCCTGAATGGGGACTGAACATCATATATAATTGATGCATGAACGGTACATCAATTTGAAATAATATTTGACGCCCGAAAAATGGACTATTTGAGTCGATACATTATTTAATTTATACAGCATGTATGATACAATATAAACAACTATTAATAATAAAAACTAAACCAAATCTTATTCATTATTATAAGTATATTATTAATTGAATATAAAATAAGTAAAGAATATGGTTACAAATGTAGTAAAAGCCCTTTGGATGATAATCGAACTAACGTCGTTTTGATTCATAAACCAGATCATGCAACGGTTGTTCCATTGAAGAAATGCTTCAGTAGTGCGAGAATTTAGAATGTTTATGTTTTTAGCGCTTCACATTTCGCTATTTGTGTGTTTGTAGTTCAGATTCCCGTACTTATACAGAAGTACTTATATAGAAGTAACTTCCCGTACTTAAACATCTCATCATAACCAGCATAATCCCTCCACCCAGGCAACTGATGTTGAAGAATTTCTAGCTTCTTCGATTCCTCTTTCATTTCCTCTAAAGTCAATCAATCCTTTTGAGTTCAAATACATTATAAGTAACTCTTAAATCCCTCACTTTTCAGCTCCTTCGACAACTTTTATCCAAAGCAATAGTTTTTCTGATCTATATATTCAAGTGTATTTTGAAAACCACCCATTACTTACTTCTTTGAAAATATTCCATTTTTTTCTCTTTCGGAAACCTGATAAGTCATCTGATGATACTTCGTCTTACCGCCGCCCACTCTAAAGCCATTCTACTTTCAATACTCACCCATGGGGACCCATCCCCACCACAGCTGGTCACCTATATAAGAAACCAGACTAGACAAAATTAGCATAACGAACAGGACCGTCACTTGTATCACTACTCTCTCCTCTCTCTGTGCACTGGCGCTTGCTGCTCTACTCAAAACCATGGTCTTCTCATTCAATTACCTCTGCATCTCTCTCTCCTAACCTCGCTATGTTTTAGTCCGGCGTTGTCAGACCCCACACCTTCCTAGTGGAAATCTCTGCCTTCGTCTCGCTAAAACTAGCACCTCCTGGGGAGAGACCTCTCCCTCGCGGACGACGGTTGCCGTGGCCCTACAAACTTACCTAGTAGCGTCTCCCACGGCAATCCAGTCTGCTTCTCTCCGGTTGACACTCGCCTTTGGGATCCGGACGGTTTTTGCCAACCCTTCAACACCGAGTGTGAATTCGTGGTCATTCCAAGACCACATAAACTACCTATAACCCTACCCTGTTCTTCTTCTCCCGAACATAGTGCTTTGTCGGGGCACACCTTCTAAGATCTTATGGAGTCAGATCAAAACGAATTAAAGCTACCCGCCGGAAGCCAGGGTGAAAGACCACAGGTCCGCCCGCTCTATCTCTTTGTTGGCGCTCGCCGGACGGTGGATCTCTTTTTCTCCGCCCCTCCTTGGGGACTCACATATCTGAGCCGGACAGCTCATATTTCAAACCAAAAACCTTTTTTCCAGCAACCAATTTGGCTTCCGTTCCTGACACATCAACATGACATCCGCTTTGTTAATCATGTATCCTCTACACCAGGTATGGGCAACCTTTGACATGTTATGGGCCAAACTTTAGTGTGCAAATACGTTCGCGGGCCGCGTTTAAAAGTAGTGCATTTTAAAGTAGTGTTCATAATTTTTAGCGATAGATATCAGTCAGCCATGAAATAATACGACAATGTTATTACAACACAATTTATTAAAATAACAAAATGAAATGAAAAAATAGGTACCTACAGCATTAAATTAAATCGTTAAATTTAGAATTGTTACAAACTACGAAAGTTAAATAGCGACACCGAAATCAATGAGACACTTGAGCTTGAATTTGGGAAACTAATTCATCGATGTTTGGATTAATTCCACTGGTACAAAGACGTAAAGAATTTTCCAAATTATCGTCAGTCAGCCTTGTACGATGTTTTGATTTATTAACTTTCATCAATGAAAAGAACTGTTCGCATTTATAAGTACTGCCAAACGCACAAATCAATCTTCTTGCAAATTTTCTAAGCTGCGGAAAATGGTCTTCTTCGAGGTATTTTTTGTAGAAATCGCACAACTCCACGTCTTCAAATTTAGATTTTAGGAGTGAGTTTTCTTGAATCTCGATCAACTCCATTTGCAAGTGTATTGGAGCATTTTGTACATTACTTTTTGTTGGAGTAGCAAATAAATTGAAACAGTCTTCCATGTGTTTGAAATCGCTAAATCTGATCGAAAATTGCTCCGACAGTAACTTGAGTTCTTCAGCATATTGAGCGTAAGCAATATTTTCATACGCAGAGAGCGTGGTGAAATGGTAACTGTTACCAGACAGCATATGTGCCTCCCACAAGCGGATTTTGTTCTGAAACGCTTTCAAATGGCTGTACAAATCATTTACTAACTGTCCTTGTTTTTGAAGTTTCAAATTTAAATCATTCAAATGGCCTGTAAGGTCGACAAGAAATGCTAAGTCACATATCCATTTTGCGTCACTCAATTCAGATAGTGGTTTATCTTTTATTTGCATAAATTCTGCTATCTCATTTCTAAGCTCGTAAAACCGTTTCAGCATTTTCCCTTTGCTTAGCCATCTGACTTCACAATAATATGTTACGTCGTCATACTCGGCTGATATTTCATCCAAAAACGCCTTGAACTGACGATGGTTAAGCCCTCGGGATCGAATAAAATTGATGGTTTTTACTACCACATTCATAACATTCTGGAGTCGAATGGACTTAGAACACAAGTTCTGTTGGTGGATAATGCAATGAAGGACTATCAAACCATCTTTTTGCACATTTAATTCAGTTGCTTTTTCATTCAAAATTCCGATGAAACCTTTACGTAAGCCGACCATAGAAGGTGCACCATCTGTGCATACTCCAACTAATTTCGACCATGGCAAGCCAAAACTTGTGAATACCTTTTGAACTTCATTAAAAATGTCCTCTCCTGTAGTGGTTCCTTTTAGCGGCTGTAAAGCAAGCAATTCCTCAGTAATAGTGAATTCTTTATCAACACCTCGAATAAATATAGCCAGTTGAGCTATGTCAGACAAATCGGTGCTCTCGTCTAATGCTATGGAAAATGATTCAATACCAGTCATACGGCCAGTCAATGTTGTTTTTATATCATTAGCCATCATTTCTATACGTCGTACAACGGTTCGTCTTGACAAACTAATTTTTTCAAATTCATTTTTCTTTTCAGGACACAAAACACTGCAAACTTCTGACATACACTCCTTGATAAATTCTCCTTCGGCAAATGGTTTCAATGACTTTGCCAATTTTGAACTAACTATAAAACTAGCTTTCACAACATTATCAAGTTGTGTTCTTTGTCTATGAAATATTTGCTGCTGTTTTTCCAAATTTGCGGTAAGTTTCTGGATTTTGTCTTTTCTTATTTGTCCTGTCAGTGAGAGCAGCGTAGGATGCTTAGTTGAGTAATGCCTCTTTATATTGAATTCTTTCATCACCGAAATGGATTCATTACACATCAAACAAATAGGCTTACCATTGTGCAAGATAAAGAAGAATTCTTCAGTCCATTTTTCTTGAAACTGGCGACCCTCTGCATCTACTTTTCGTTTCCTTCCACCAGACATCATTTTCATTTACTTATCGTTCGATAAACTTAATAAGAAAATAGGTATAATTAGTAAGCACTCAAGATGCACACAAAGTCACAAAGCAAACTTATCACCACGGTAGCTCGAATAGGACTGAACTAAGTTCCGGCCATCCACCCGCTTATATAGGCAAAATGAAGGAATGATCTAGAATCGTCTAGTGTAGAACAATACAATTGCGAAGCAATAATCCTTTGTTGCGCCGCCAGTGTGGCGGCAAACATCAATGGCTTTGAACTTTGATGTTTGCCGCCTCACTCTTTGATGATCACCGCCACTCGGCTTGCTCGCTCACTTGATTCCATGAGTATGAGTAAGTAGTGTATTTTTTTTTTTTAAATTGGGTTTTTCAAAATGTCTCGCGGGCCGGATCCGGCCCGCGGGCCGGCTGTTGCCCACATACGCTCTACACTTTAAAGCAAACACTATTGAACGCGTGCTTTTGTGTTCGAAGCTTAGGCTTTCGAATGGGTGGGGCATGCAGGTTTGTTTTTCAAGCTAAAAATCTCTTAGACCCTTTTTCTAATCCTTCAATCCTATCTGTCAAACCGGTTCTTTCTTCAAGCTTCTTCTTCTTTCTTCTTCGTTTCCGTTGTGGCTCAGAATATTCCAACTGTTATCCTATTTAAGCAGTTCCTCAAGACAATGTCTTTGGTATTATGTATGTGTACCATATACACCGCTGACATTACTTTAAGAGTTTCCTTCTTTGCAACTCTGCCAATAATTATTTCGTCCCGATTCGTTACTTGGATCCAACTACCTCAAAATTCACCTCACATAAGTAAAGAACTGGTAACCAATGGTGAATCAAGGGCAACGAAGGCAAATGCGTACACACCACATCCACCCTTTGACGAGGGTCCTATCCAACAGTCAACTTCAATTCGATACCGCTTCCCATATCCAGCACTGTTAGGTACCTTGCAATAGACTGAGATGGAACTCCCATAAACGAGATAACCAGACTATAATCTCTATAATCTATACACCACTAATGTCCCCTCTACCCCCAATACTTTCTTAGCAAGTTAGGTAGATGACCCCTGTCATCCCATCCAGACCCCGATATAGCATCCCAACACCTTCAAAAACACCTTGATGAGATCGAGTATAGGTGCAACCAATGGCGAATCAGGGTCAATGAAGCAAAATGCTCCCACATAATCTTTACCCTCTGCCGCAAGTCCTGTCTGCTAGTCTTTTTAAATTTGATTCCTCTCCCTGTGTCTGAGACAGTATGGTACTTAGGCTTCCGTCTCGGCGAAAGACTAACATGGAACCCACACGAGCCTAAAAAGGGAAGAACTAAACAGACACTTTGGACAACTGTACAGACTACTTCAAAGGACATCCCATCTACTATAAAATAAATTACTAATCTACAAAGTTATACTTAAGCCAATCTGGACATACGGAATAGAGCTATGGGGGACAGCAAAGAAGTCAAACATTAAGCGCATCCAATCCTTTCAATTAAAAGTCCTGAGAACAATAGTAAATGCCCCTTATTATGTCAGCAACGAAACCCTTCAGAATGATCTTAATATACCCTACATTCTTGAACTCATCCCTTCTAAGTTCATAAAATTCCATAATAACCTATCCAACCACCCTAATCCCCTAGCACAGTCATTGCACTGCACCACTCATTCCTACAATCCTCCTCGGAGACTAAAGGCAGTGGCCTCGTGACCTGCTATAAATAGGTGACAGTGAGAGTCTTAGCAATGGCCAGTTTTTCCAATCATGTCCTGAGCGTCTGTGGCTCTCACGCTGTTGGTCAGCCTCTGCTGGCTCTTATCCAGTGACGCGGCTGACGGAGGAGCATGGGGGACTTCTCAAGAATCCGCTTCCTCGTTCGCACGCGAGGGAGGTGACAACCATGTGGACTTGGGAGGTCTCTGGGCTGTTTGTAAATACTGTGTGAATGAAATTGTAAATATGGTATGAATCAGATCATTTATCCCAATTACTTATTGCCCAATAAGGCAGATTGTAATTTTATCATAATAAAGTTGTTTTTATCAATTTCGTTAAGAAAAAAAACAGCCTTTAATGTGATGTAAGTAGCGATTCTCCTCATCTCCGTTCCCTTGTTATTAGTATTTCTTTATTCTTTTATAGTTTCAACTCTCTTCAGTTTATCAGTAGTCCTCCTATACATTCTTTAAGTGTAGCAGCTAATGTTTTGGTAATATACTTGCGCTGGAAGCTTTGGTCGAATAACGGACATTCCGCAATAAGACGATGGATACTTATTTATATAATAGAGGATTATCATACCTACATATGTCTCTGGTGAAGAGGTAGATGTATGTTAGATGACCACCACCTTTTCTTAGGCAAGGATGAATTCGAAGAGTCAAAATCGAAGAGAGAGGGCAACTAAGTCGACTTAGTATAGGTCATAGTCTCATAGCTCATAGTATCTTGTGGATGACCGATGATATTCCATCTCCAAGACTCACTCTCCTGTCCTTCTTCGATTGGACTAATAGCAATTTCGGACGCGTTTAAATTGTCGAATTGCCTGCCTCTAGCCAAAGCCTCATGAATAATTGAGCAGATCGTTGTAGGATAGGAGCAGTAATTTAAACTAGGTTCGAGCAGTTCCCATGAGCAGGACCTCCAGATCAGGTTAATTCCAGTAGTTAATCCAAGGATGAGTGGCGTCTCACATTTTGTTTTTTAAAGTTTTTTTTTTTTTATTTGGGCGGGGTGTGGGAAGGGGTTCATAGATTTTTCGAAGTATAAATTCTTATGTTTTCACTTTTATGTTTGTCTATCTCTCCTGGTCTTAACGAGTACCCTATTTAATCTTGTAATATGAAATTTTGCTTGGTTCATTTGCCATGATTAAGTGACCTTAAATAAATAATTCTTCAAAAACCAACCACAAAAGATATATTGGGCTATAAGTTCGATACTGACTAATTTTGAAGGTATAAAATTAAAGACTTTGAAGTCCAGATTAACAATATGAGGATTGTCGATGTATTTTTTTGTAAACTAAGTTCGAAAATCTTTATTGTGATAAAATTACAACCTGCCTTTAAGTAATTGCCATCAATGCTCTCATTCATACAATATTTATAATTCTTCATTCACTCGCTCAATCTACAGTATTTACAAATATCCCATAGACCTCACAAATCCACACTTTTTTATTTTTTTTACTGCAGTTACAAAAAGTCATTCGAACTGTTGTCAACATCGTGTTCACAACTTTAGCTCAACCAGTAAAATAATAAATAAAAAAATATTTTACTACCATGAGTATGGCACCTTATTATTAACGAAAGACCTGATTTACAATATGTGACATGTATTGACACATTAGTTGACTATAATCACAGTAAGTGTTTTTATAAACCTCATCAAAAGTTTATTTGCAATTAGTTCCATGTAGGAAGATACAATTCCACAAAAAGTTTTACTTGATGCTTGAAATATGTTCAAAATAAAAGAAACCTAACAAAAAATAATGAAGCGTTTATAATTATTTAATTATTTGAAATTAAAAAGTAGATAAATTTAATAATAATATAGATTATGTATAATATTATTTTTTAGTGGATAATTATTATAAACCTTTTTTCATAACCACTATAATGTAATTTGTTTTTTATGTTTTTAAAGTGTAATTAAAAAAAAATTATTAAATCCATCTTAACAGTGCTCACAGTGAAGATTTTATAGTCTTGGTTAATAAAACGTTGCTATTTACAGTCAACGTGGTAGATATATTTCAAATACATAAAAAAAAAAAAATAATGTTAGAGATATATAAATATATATAATATTATATAAAATATTGCTATCCTATATTATATTATATAACAAATCCTATATTATATAAATATATATAATATTATATTAAATATTGCTATCCACTAACCTTGTATTCGGCGAACCACACCTCTACGCTATGGTCAAACGAATAAAATAATCTATTGAATGAATTCAATTGGGATGCCATTTATTTCTTTGTCCTGATCTATCAAATTTTTAGCCTAATGTATTGGTGTTAAATTTAAAAATAAAATAAAATCGTTTAACATTCATCCAACATGATTTCTGCCACCAATCGGATATTTCCCTAAGGTAAATTGAGTGTATGGTCAATGCAAGGTTTTAGTTGGATATTAATAATGAAGAAAAGTCATCATCATAATTGAATTAAAACTCTTGATTTATTAAAATAAAATAAAATTGATTAATGAATATTATATACAGGGTTACTAAATATTAACATAAATTTTATCTTACGGTACCTTTGGTTGAAGGAAGATAAATCGATGTCTTGATTGAAGGAAGATATATCGAAGTCTTACAGAAGAATCAAGTCAAGATGAAGACCAAAGTCATTTCTCCCACCGATGGCCGAGAACCAAGAAGTATCCATCATAGCCATCCATCTCTCTCTTATCATACCCAAGGGGATTCAGGCCAAACCGCGACGCCTTTTATAGTGGTCTAATCAACTTTTACCCAGATTTTTATTATCATTTTTAATATAATTGTTAATGTTTTAATAGTTGAAAATCTGAATTAACCGAATGACGGGTAATGTGGCACATAATAGGCCAACATAATAGTACATAATAGGTACAAAATAGTACATAATAGGCCTAAGGGTTTGATTCTAAAAACGTAAAGGAAACTTGGCAAGTTGCGGCGAGTGGGTTAGGGGCGGGTATGATAACAAAATCTCACAGCTCTATTTGATGTATCGATTCACATGACCGTACTGAAAACCAAGAGGCATTTTTATTTCACACTTATCACCTATAATTTCAGCTTTCCCCACCATCCTTTTTAGATCCATTTCTTCACGTTTCTTAGTCCTTTTCTTTTTGTTATAGTAGGAACTTAGGTACAAATAATATAGTTTTTGAGTAGAATTATTGTTATTAATATGACATTTTGTTCTCGCGGTGCATGAGATCCAGGTGGCAGAAGACAAAGGAAACGCACCCTCTGATGTTTTCTGAAAACCAATAGACACGTGTATTTCACACTCTTGAACTAGTTATTTTTTGAACAACTTCTTTGAGAAAAGGACTGAGACTTTCCTTTTTGCATTACAGTAGCCACCTATGTACGAGTATATACGAGAGTAGAAATTTAGTACTTCGTGATTTAGTAGCGTGAAAGGGATTCCAAAGATACCTTTTAAGAACTCTTCACCCTCTTTGTCGCCCAATTATTAGTGAAATGAGCTAGGGGAAGTATGAAGACTTTGAAAGAGCTCAAAAGTTGCGAGTGTTCAACAATGACTGGGAAGATTGGCCACTGTTAACAAACGTAACAAAACCATGAGTTTCATCTGTGGTGAAAATGTTTCATCGCATAAAAAATACAATTTGGATACTCACTTCACTGGATAATTTGGATCATTCTGATTTTAATTTCGATTACTGCGAACAACGAATATAGGAGAAGATGTGTTTGAAGAGCTAAAAATCGATGTTGAGGGATAAAACTCCTGCCATGATAGTTATAAATATTTCTTTTGAAATATTACTAGATCATTAACTAGAAAGAGCTTTGCCCCAATGAACTGGAATTATCTTCTGTCCAAAACCCAGTTGTCGACTGTATCAACGAAATACAGTCATACCCTAAATCTCAGGGAATTCAGGAAAATGTTCGAGAAACACATTGAGGAACATGGAGTGTTCTCCATTGCGGTGTTCGTTTGCTCTCCAGTGCTACCGAATAAGTCATAAAGAGACAAGAGAAAAACATTTTCTAACCGACAGAGTATTAAGATATTCATAGAGAACTACAGATCTGCAGTAAACTTACATGTCTTATATTTCTACGTTATTTACGAATGATGTGCTGTTTCATATTTAACAACTTATCGTGTGTTGTGATGAACTATAGTTTGAAAAAGTCTTTATAACTCAACCGTTGTTTTACTTCGAGACATGACCTTATTCTAGGTTACTCTGGTGATACTAGAAATAAAAGCAGAACCATAAAATACATTTTAGGGTCATTATTTAATTACATTGTAATAAAAAATAAATGTTGTTCTACCATCTGGAGTAGGTTTCCAAATAATGGCCTCTACGTTCTGATCAACATTATGTGTGTGTTGGGAGTTTAGAAGAATATAATTACAAAAAGTCATCAAATCTGTAATTTTCGCAGCCGTAACGAAACCCTTAATTGTGTGATACACAAGATAATGATACCCAGTGGCGTAACTACAGGGTGGCAGGGCTGGCAAAATGCCACGGGCCCCCGACCCAAGTGGCCGCGAGCTCAGAAATATTGTTTTAATATTGTACCTATTTATAAAAATATTAAAATATATATACCATAATACAAATTATTGGTTGTGGGTAACTAAACTACTCGTAAGTATAATAAAGCTTAATGATAGGGCCCCCATTAAAGGAATTTGCCACGGGCCCCAGATGATATAGTTACGCCACTGATGACACCTATTGCAATGTCGACACAATTGACTTGTTTTTTGTTACGATAACAGGCTATTAATCTTTGTATAAAAAATCGATGCTAAAACAGATGAATTTTTTTTTTTTTTTCAAATCTAGAAACAGGCTTTTTACTATTTACCGAAAATCAAGTTAAACAAGCCTTTTTCCGGAAAACAAATCTACACCGTTTATCATGTTAGGATATGTTAGGTAAGTTTTATTTTGTGGAGGTCAAAAACTAGTTGAAAATAAATGTCTCTCCGTTAACTGTGCTGTCGCAACCCCCCTATCAAATTGGTAATAAAAACTAGCATAGGATTTGATGTGGAACTGCCTTATTTATCGCTAATACTTATAACTGTGAATTATTATTGAATCGTTGAATACATTTATTATATGAATAGAACAGAAGCACTGGATAAAATGAAAGGACGTCAAAAGATCGAGTTGAATAGAATTGCTGGGAACTCCGGAGATAACATAGTATTCGTCGGCTCAGACACGCAACCAAACAAACAATGAGATAACCTGGCGAAATGATTTTTATGAACTCGGGACGAGCGATGTCCTAATTAAAATGTTCGCAATTGTCTTTGGTCTGATTTTGAGATTGTTAATCAATACTAGTTATCCAATGGGTCAATCAGCTAGTGCATGACCCTTGATTTCATGGGATTTCCTTTTTCTTTTACGTATAACTCATCGTGTGTTATGAAGGAAGTTTATCCAGATTTTGAAAGATTAGTTTGTTTTTCAAAATAGAAATCCCTTATCTTTTTACCCTGGTGTCTGACTGTCAGTCTGTACTGGTGATTTTAAATCCTCTATTTGTCCTAGAGACGTGAATATTCCATTTGACCAACCATGAACATGAAAAACACTTTTAACTCAGTAAAATATGTAAGTAAATGTGTGATTTATTAATTATTATGTATTGCCGAATTTGATTATTTGGACATTTCCTGTCAGTTCTAACAGAGATAGTGGTTGTCACCTATAGTTTCTGATGGTAGGATAAGTCATCCTCAGCCAGGGGTGCCTGGTTTTATAGCTTAAATGTTTTTAAAAAAAAATCATTACATGTTTTTACTTGTCCCACTACCCAGTATTCGACAATACGTTTTTTTAACTTTAAATTCTGCAACATCTTTGAATTTCCTTTTGTTATCTTTGGCTTTGTTCTCAAGGGACGTCGGAAAAAGAAATTTAAGTAACTTCTTTCAATGTCTCGTTGAATTTCCATACTAATATGTCGCCCGACAATCGGAGTGCTAGATCCTCATTAGCTTGTGAGCTGTGTGTAGATAAAGATTAAAAGCCAGAATCTGACGTCAATGACCCGTGTGGTTGACATGCCATTACAAAAAAAAAAAAAATCAAGAATTACGAGTCAGTTGGAAGATTTGGAGAGCCAATTTTTCCTGGTTTAATTAATTTATTTTTTATGTACTTACCATTATTAATTACAAACCAAAACATATAGAGTGCAGCCCATGGAGTTGCTGAATATGCTTACAAAATTTCTGACCAATTGGGTCATTTTCAAGGCAGTTATTGCGGAACGCAAAGATAATCAATATGATTATCAGGCTCTGCCTATTTGAGAGCAGAACCTGTCCATTCTGGCTAAGCAATATCTCATAAGAAGCTCGGTAAACCGATACCGTTGTGCTTCTCTGCGAAAATATGACGTGGACGACCCCTTTAATCACGGGCAATGGGATCAGAGGATAACGATGGAGATGTAACTCCAACTACATTGTTACAATAATAGCCCGGCTTTCTATTTATAGCTATCCATTAAGACGGAAGAAAGCCTTGACAGTGACTAAATGACCTAATGATGATGTTCCGAACCACCCAGGACCATAATAACGAAACAGATACAAGATAGCGCCTATGACGGAGAAGGTGTACCAGAATCTGGTGTCTCTCCTTTTGATATTACTGGAGGAGGAAAAGTGGAACGTTTTTTTTTTTATTGTTCCAGCAATCGTTTATTTTATCCTTTTTCCTTAGCATTGCTTGCATAACAGCGAAGACTCTCAAGGAGAAGCTGGCCCGTACTGATGCCTTTAAGTTTAGCAACGTGAGCCAATCCTTACCAAGTATTATGTACGCTGCGTTATTAGAGATGGGCAAAGCCCCTCCTTTTAGGGAACCAGTTCTATAGGTACAGTTCTTTGTACTAAACTAGCTTAGTGAACTACACGGCTCATTTAAGTTTTTTAAATGTAACTTATAACCCTTAGCCAACTGTGTATTTTAAATTAAACTGTGTAGATTACTGCACAGAATGGAATCGGAATTTATAAAATGTAGCAATTTTGCCGTTTTGATGTCCAACCATCAGTTGTCAGTGCTACAGCAATCGAATTATCTAATTTAGATTTAACATTTAGTGCCAAATCTGAATATAGTTATGACATTAAATATTTTGGTAAGGTTTTTCGGCTGAGGTGCTTATAGCTTAGGCAAAAAAGGGAGTCAATTTTTTTAAATTCGGGGTCGTATACTAAACTAAAAGGGTGATATAATTTTTAATTGGAAGGAGGCTTAATAGCGTCTACAAATCAGTGGAATGACGATTGTGAAGTAGATGTAAGAAGATACTCAGGTCTTTCACAAACTAGAAAAGCAGACGGAGGCGATAAAATGCCGAAGGATGATGTTGAGGCTGACTAAGGCGAACGAGGTCGTTAAGATGACGGTGGAAATTCACCTGTGGAAGGAGTACGTGAACTGCCCTCTAATAGGATAATTCTTGTCCTTGCCATTGGCAGTGTCGGATGTTTGTTTTTAAAATGTATCCTTAAATTTCCAAAGGACCCCCCCCCCGGGTACACTTATAAGTATTTGCATCCTGCCCTGCTCGCTTATTTTTTTAGTTAAATGTTACCAAATACCACTAGTATGTCTCGAAGAGATCATCTGCTATTGAAGTTTTAATTTCGTAGCTAAATATTTAAATAGGTCCACAAAAAAACGGAAAATTAATTAAAAATTTTGAAAAAAATTGCACAATAAAAATAATATTTGGTAGGAAAACGAAAACAAAAGAGTAAGGTACACATGTGTTAAATAACGTCAGAAAGAACTGTAGAATTTTATAGGTCAGGATAAAGTAAGGAATGATGCCCGAAAAGAACTGTAGTTCACTTAAACAGAATTCGGTAGTTCAGTTCGTTAATCGGAATAGTTAATTTGAGCTAGTTCGTTC
The DNA here is from genome assembly GCA_930367205.1 of Acanthosoma haemorrhoidale. NCBI lineage: Eukaryota > Metazoa > Arthropoda > Insecta > Hemiptera > Acanthosomatidae > Acanthosoma > Acanthosoma haemorrhoidale. The sequence goes on from OV884013.1 coordinate 57,273,561, forward strand.
ACGAACGACACTCCCAACTGTGTTATATCTGGGGCTAGAGCATTGGTCAAGTTTACCACAGGCAACAAAACTGGCCGACCATTACGCTAGGGATATTACGGCTAGGACGGGATACTACCACATGCCTCCTCCGGTAGATGTTGAACCGAACCACATGTTTGTATCACCGAAGCAGCTCAAGGCGATTCTTCGCCGGTGTCAGGGAAACCGAGCACCAGGGCACGACGGGATACAACCAGTGCGGGTGGGTGATAGCTTCTCCGAAGCTGTGCCACTGACCTGTGGAGTACCCCCAAGGCGCCGTCTTATCCCCTGTACTATTCAACGTATACACGTCTGAGATTGTCGGAGCCCGGTACAAAAATACCAAAGTTACTGCTTTCGCAGATGACACAGCGGTGTACAGTAGCAGCATGAGCGCCAAGGTTGCTCTAAGACAGGCTGAAGTTGCCTGTAACCAGATCAGTGAGAGATTGGGGAGACTCAATATCTCTGTAAACGCGGTTAAGACTGACTGCGTAATTTTCTCTTTCCAAAAGGGAAAAAGTCCGCTCCTACTACTTACACTGAAGGAACGCACCGAAACTCACCAGCCAACAACCTAGTATATCTGGGCATTAAAATGGACAGACATCTCCATTTTAGTAACCATTTTGCGAAGAAGTTGAAGCTAACACGCACGAAGTCTTACCGGCTTGCGCACTTATTAACTTCCCCCAATCTATCACTGCGTCTCAAGCCATTGATATACAAGAGCATACTAAGGCCTACTCTGCTGTATGGTGCACCGCTTTTTCGTTATCTGACGTATACGACAGCTAAGAAACTCCAACAATTCCAAAACGGTATACTGATGAAAGTGGTCAGAGGTACTTCATTCGAGCAGCGAAGAAACAGTGAGCTGCATGAGATATTTGAGCTGCCTACGGTGGATGAATTCATCCAGCGTAGACATATCTAATTTTTCGACTCATTACAATATTTAACAAACCCGGTGTTTAACACTATAACCCCCGCTCCGTTCCCCCAACGATGGCAGGACGCTGTCGCGACTGGAACACTGTAGTCCTAGGTTGTTTTGTTTTGTTTTAGTGTCTTAGTGTTTAGTGTTTGGTGTCGGTGACAAGGCGAAGGTGAGCCTCATCACCTAGTGTTGTATAAGAACGATGAACTTTTAACCACAAAAAATTTTTTATTATATTTATGCAATCCTCCAAATGCAGAAAGAGAAGAAATCTGTAATCCAATTATTTTATTATTTTTGTACATTGTATTATTTTGTTTTGAGGTTTTGAAATAAAAAAAAAAAAAAAAAAGTCAAGTTCACCAGGACAGGAACGGCCTAGGTTCGATTCTCACCTGACAAAGCTTATTTTTTAATGAAGTCATTTTTAATTTGTGGTGGTCCTAAGGAATAACCTAACCATTATTGCCCCTCTACCTGGAAAAGCGATAGATGTTGGGATGTGTAGTTCGTGAAAGAACTAGCTCAAATGAACTATTCAGGTAAATGAACTGAACTACTGAATTCTGTTTAAGTGAACTACAGTTCTTTACAGTTCATTTCTGACCCTCCCCCTCCCTGTCCTATGCTGCATTATACAATTAAACAATCTAAATATTACCTCCATTAAAAAAAAAAAAAATCAGACCATGCACCTTGAGATGAATGTTTTATTTTTTACCAAAGCACTTTCAGCAATAAAATGTATTATACCAGCCTAAAAAAAATTTTTATGTGATGAAATATAAAATAATAAATACATAATATTAAAACCAAGTATACACTCATTTCATTGTATACATAAATTTGAACAAAAAACATTTGTATTTTTTTTATCAAGCCTATAGAATGGGCTACTAAATAGTAGGTTATTTGATTACCAAGGTCAATGTATTGTATGAATGCATGTATACTTGGTTTTAATATTATGTATTTATTATTTTATTTTACATCACATCAAAATTTTTTTAAGGTTGGTAAAATATAAACCAAGATCAATTTATTCACATGGACTGTCTGTATTTAGATGTATTTTGTGATCTCCATTTAGACAATTGACACCGACATATAAGAAATGTTAACTCATCATATTTTCTTAAATAATGGGTTGGCCAAAAAGTCCGAAGTTGTGGGTTTTTGTCGTACGAAACTTCAGTCCGTCCCTTGCGAGTGCGCTCTCGTCAGATACTAGACACTTCATCGTAGTTTGACGTGAAATTCCTACGAGACTGATTGTATTTTGTGTGTTTAGGATCATCCTGAAAATGGAAAACCAAAACGAACATTATCGGCACCTCATGTTTTTTTATTTTAAAAAAGGCAAGAAAGCAGTGGAAACTTGCAGGAAGATATGCGCTATATACGGAGAGGATGCTGTTACAGAACGTGTGTGCCAGAAGTGGTTTTCAAGATTTCGATCGGGAAATCTTTCAGAGAAATTTTTCCGTTCAAGACGCACCTCGCTTTGGCCGGCCAAGTGACATTAAAAGCGACAAAATGAAGGAATTAGTCGACACCAATCCCCGTTATACAACGAGAGAGATCGCAGTTATCCTCAAAATATCTAAATCGAGTGTTGAAAACCATCTGCATCAACTTGGCTACGTGTGCAGGCTCGATGTTTGGGTTCCCCATCAACTTAGTGAGGCTAACCTCGCCCAAAGGATTTCCATCTACCATTCGTTGCGGAAACGTGAAGAAAAATATCCTTTTTTGAAGAGAATGATGGCAGGGGACGAAAAGTGGATCGTCTATAACAATGTGGAGCGCAAACGCTCATAGGTGAATTACCACAAACCACCCCCAAAGCAGGACTTCACCCAAAGAAGGTTATGCTCTCGATTTGGTGGGATTGGAGGGGTGTTCTCTTTTACGAACTTTTTCCCACGAACAGGACCATCAATTCAGATGTGTACTGTGACCAGCTGGACAAATTAAATGCAGCGATCCACCAGAAGCGTCCAGAACTAGCCAACTGTAAGGGGATTGTCTTCAATTACAACAATGCCAGACTGCACACTTCTTTGCAGACGCGGCAGAAGTTATTGGAGCTTGGCTGGAAAGTTTTGCCGCACCCTCCATATTCGCCCGACCTTGCACCTTCAGATTTCCACCTGTTTCGGTCTCTTCAAAATTCATTGAATGGACAGACCTTCAACTCTGAAGAAGATGTAAAAATCCACTTGGAAAATTTTTTTGCCAGTAAAGACAGGAAATTCTTTGAGCATGGAATTATGATTCTGCCTAAGAAGATACCCGAAAAAAACGGCAGTTATATCATTGATTGAATAAATCGCTTTGTGTTTAAAAGTTATGTCTTATTGTCGCTTAAAAAACCGAACGGGCTTTTTGGCCAACCTGATAGTTCCAATTTTGTTATGTAAACCAGATGTTCATCTGCCTAGGGGTTTGAGTGTAATCGATCATTGATTATGGCATAGCCACTGAAATTTAATAGCTGATAGCACTGTTAAAATAAAACATTAAAATTTTGCTTTAAAATATTTTATGTACTTATGAATAAGAAAAGGCACCCTTAACTGTAGTATAGTCCTCTAATTTGATGAATGGGTATATGTTGGTGTTTGATTTTTTCAAGGAATGAACAAGTAAAACAGGTATAAGCAATTACATATCCTTGAAGTTCAAAATTTCTGTATCGTCAATTTTTTGGGCAAACGTCCTTGGTGATCAAATAACCTACTATCCAGTAGCCCATTCTATAAAGACTTTGAGAGCAAAATTTGAAGAAAAAATATAAATGTTTTTTGTTCAAATTTTGTATATAATGAAATAAGCTTTTAATATTATGTATTTATTATTTTATTTTACATCACAACAACAACAACAGGGGGTAATATTATTGAAATAACCTTGTTCTACGCATTGAAAAAAATATTATCACAAACAAGATAACTAGCTTATGAAATATAAAATGAGTCTCATTTAAATCCCATTTAGAACTGGCGGAACTCAAAAGTTGATGGCTCATGAGTTGTTTATTTGCTTTGTATAAACTATGGATTTGGGTGAGATTTTTAAAAACAAAGTGTGTGGACAACTCAGCCTTTTTCTGGAGTAAAAAATATGGATAAATGAGATCATAAAAATTCAAAAGTTTACAATTATGATATTTTGTGCTTGTTTATCCAAGAGTTATGTCATTTTTTGTTATTAATATCAATGATTTCAAAATTATAAAAACAGGTTTTTTGTCTTTCCACAACTGGTAATTTATTTTTATTTAAATAAAAAAGTGCTTTTGACAGCTCTGAGCTGTAATTTTCAGTTATCTCCAATTGATTATGTGGTATATTTGAATTATCTAACACAATCATATATTTTGCAACTTTTAAAAATGTCTATTACATCTATGCTCTTCATTCTATGACCTGTGTAGGTCATTGTGTTAGATGATTTAAATATCTGAAAGAATCAATTGGAGATAACTGAAGATGACAGCTTAGAGCCATCAAAAGAGAATTTTTCAAAACAGCAAAATAAATTATCAGTTGTTAAAAGACAAAAAAGCTGTTACTGTAGAAAATACACCTAGAAGACAGAGATCAAAGAAGTACATATTGCAATCCTAGAGTATTCAAGTCAATCCTGCATGCTAACCGAACCAGTTTAGAGCTATGAGCAGCTGAGGTGCAGTTCTTAAGAAGAAAGAAGGAAAGACTAAAAATGATTGTGTCAAGAATGTAACAACCACTAAGCCAGTTCAGAAAGCTCCAGAGGGATCAGCTCCAATGGTTTGACCATTTCATCGGATGTCCAAGAACAGGTCTGCTAAATTGAAATATGAGACTGATGCAGATTGTGAAAGGCTAAGACATGAGAAGATAGTATCATCCAACCGAGAGCTGGGTTGGCAGAGGCAAATAGTGCTTGCTTTTGGTCATAAGCTATGGATCAGGCTCTGTAGACAACCCTCACAGTTTGATGGACAATGGAAAATGTTTGTATGTTATAAATAGTTTTGTTTTAAACTTCACCATATGAGTGGACTATTAATAAACAAATGCCCAATCTATAAATTATTGAAAAATCCTTTATTTAGCTAACCCTCTTACTCAAGTGTATCCATGATTAAATTCTTTTGACTATAAATCTATCCATAAATCAACAATCATGGATTCTAGGTTATTTAAATATATTTATTTCACAGGTTTGGATGACGTTTGCAAAGATGGATCAGAGGTTTGGAGATGCAAATTCATGGCTAACTGTCCAGGTCTAAAAGAATTCATGCAAAAGGGCCAAAAGCCAGACATTTGCAGTTTCAGTGGACGAGAACCGATTGTTTGCTGCCCTTCCTCTTTCGAGTCGCTTGGACAGACTAGTCCCACGACTCAACCGACAAAACGACCTACCTCTCGAACAACCACCAGGCCAACTAATCGACCATCCCCAACCTACAGACCATTCACATGGAGCACCAATGACAACCGAATCACAGAATCACGCCCTGTTTGGGGTAGTAGCTGGACAACAAAACCAAGTGCAGACAAATCATCGAAAACCCCCCTTGTCACCTCAAAACCTACAAATACGCCCGAAACACTCTCTTCCAGTACATCAAAAGCAGCACGGAGTATGTATTGTCTAGTTTTATATAAATTGATGTCATTTGTGTTTATTATATAAATAGAGCTGATACTTATAAATAAATAAAACATTGATTTGAAGAAAAAATAATTTATTATTAAGGAAAATAAGTCTAAATCTAATAACAAGTTTCTTTTAAATTACCCATCAGTGTCCTTAGAGTATAGTATTTCTATTAAAGGTTAGAGTATATAAATTTTATAAAACATGAAATTTTTAGAAAACTTATTATTCAATTGTCCAAAAAAATGTAGTTAAAAACATTAAATCAAGACTTATATATTAAACAGTTTATATTTCATGAAAATACTCTTTCAACATATAGTAATTAACTTTAAAACATACACACAGTATATATAAATATGTATGTAAATATGAATTATTCTCAAATGTACAAAAGCTTAGTCATAAATAAAGCTGTAATAAAATTTTTTTTTTCTTTTGGCAGAGTGTAAAGAATATGGTAAATTTGTTTATCGGATTGAAGTTTCACCTATATTAATTGGAAATTCAGAGCCAGAAACGATTGTAACCAATGAATGCAACATTCAAACACTCATAGTTGGAGGAATAGATGCAAGGCCCAGAGAATTCCCACACATGGTAATTATATAATTTTACATATTTGAGTGTATAAGTATACAATACATGCAATTAGTTGTGGTATGAAATCACACTAGTAAATTTTAATAGGTAATTACTGGTGAAAATGAAAAATAGTGACATGGCCAGGGTTCCTACCTGGGACACCTTAATCTGTGTCCAATCGGAGCTATAGGGGCATGGATAGGAGATGACAAGGATAATTCAGTTGGAAGAGAGGATGTTCTGCAAAATCTCAATTATTAAAATTCAGACTAGTGTCACTGCATGCTGCAACTGTTAATTATCAAGAAACAATTTATACAGATCAATTTAAATGATTTTTTGTTCTTGTTTAGGCATTGGTTGGTTACGGGGAAAGACCGTCTGTAGAATGGTTGTGTGGAGGAAGTTTAATAAGCCCCAAATTTGTTCTGAGCGCTGCTCATTGCTCCAAACCAGGTGGCCGGTATGTTTTCATTCTTTGATTAATTGTGTTATGATATTACAGATAGAATGATTGGGTGAGGTGAAGTATATTTGGATAGACTAAAATAGTCAAGTGCAAATGAAGTGATATCCTATGCTGACTAACTAGACAAATGGGAGTTCATACCATTCATTAACAGATATGTATCTTAATTTTAAATGTCGACAAATATTTAACTGATAAGATATAGTTAGTAAGTATGAAGGGATATCCTCTACATTTAAACAAGGGTGATGATAGTTTTTCATCTGTCTGTCAGTGTGTTCTACTGACATAATCCAATTGGTCTGACATTTTAATGGTGTATTAAAGTAATGAGTGCAGTATTCACGATTTAGCCTATAGTTTGGGCCAAGCTATATATGGTTTAGCTAGAATACAATAACACGAAATATGTGAAAAGACGTTAGTTAGTTTCGTTTAACTGACTTTCTTTGCTTTAAATTTTAAGATTTCCTAAGACACTGCTCAGTAACTATATAAGATTTAATGTTTGGACCTTTTTCCTATGGTTAAAAATATTGAGGTCAGAAAAGCAAAAACAAAAAACCGGAAAATAGGGTTTAGGGAACGAAAAGTGGAAGTCAAGTAGTTAATTTTATTTTATCCAGTTTTGATAGTTTCTTTTCTTTTTGGCAGTATTTTAGTTTTTCACAAGATTTTGTTTAAAAGCAATTTTCAGTGACCAATATGGTTAAACAAGTAAATGAAAAATTTTTGACAAAAACTACTAAGTGTTTTTTTAAACTAATTTAAGGGACTGATCCGGAAGACTCAAGCCTTCACTCAGAAAAATTTTGATAATCTTTCCTTGATTTCGACATATTTAATGCCATTTAAGTATATTTCAAAAATAAAAAAAATAAGTTTGTAATTTAGTAATGTAAAAAATTTTATTTTGTAAAATAAAAAAAAGATCTTTTAAATAACAAAGAAAAAATAACGAGGTTATTCACCAATCAACTAGTTTAGATCTATAAATAATGTTGGTCTGAAGCTATGCGAAAAATTAAAACACAGTGAAATCTGAAAACACACTAACAGTACAGTTATTTATACACCAATATTTATTTTTATGAGAGATTTTACACATTTGTGGGAAAAAGTTTTAACGATTCACTACCGTTGGTTTAATTTTACTTGATTATTCATAAGGAGTAAAAGGACATTTATAAAAAGTTTACAATGAATAATAATTAATTTTACCAGCTTCTTTTAAGAACATCTCAGGGTATTGATTCTAGTGCATATTTTTCACTATTTGTATATTTTATGATAACATGAATGGCTACAGCAACTTATATATAATTTAACTAATATTCACTTGAGCACTATTACAAAGAATGCTATATGAATAAGCAAAATAATATTCTTGACTGGTGCTGGATGGGTAATTTGCCCCCCCCCCCATGGTAACCCATGGCTTCTATCACCCACACTGTTCTCCCACTAACTCTGAACAATCTTGGTCTCTCTTCTCTAAAGGTATAGCAATAACTGAACTACCTTTTCTCAACACTCCCTCCCCCAACCAGCATTCCATTTCCCAAAGTCAATTTATCCCTGAATACCTGAGTTTATAACTGTGGAGATCCTAACAATCTCAATGCACAGTTTTCTTTCTATTTATTTGATAAAATAAATTCAATTGATCAAAAAAATATCATTACAATATATTGTTTGTATGTTTGTTAAGGGTTGCAAAATGGGCCAGACTTGGAGATCTTGATACCTCAATTGAAAATGATGACGCTCGGCCAGTAGAACGCAGGATAATCAAGATATATGATCACCCAGATTACAATAATGAAGTTCTATACAATGACATAGCTCTCTATGAATTACAGTCAGCTGTTAAGCTGAATGCTTATATTCGACCTATTTGTCTTTTCACTGAAAAGGAAATCCCTAGTCGTGATGCTTTAGCTTCTGGTTGGGGACATACCTCATGGGGTAAATTTAAAAATATTATTTACATGCATATTTTTTATTTTTATTTTGGGGAATTGGTGTGGTAGGAAGTATCGATATCTGCTTCCTTTGAAAAGCCTAAAGGATAATTAGTCCATAAAGGGGATTGTATATAGCATAAAGAAGTATTTTACAAGACCTCCTCCGGATGTATATTAATACACCAATAATTTCTTCTTACTTTTCTAGGCAGCCACATACCAAGTGCTGAATTTAACTTTATGCTGTACAGAACTTTATTCAGAGTTCTGATGAGCTTTTAGCATTTGTTTATAATTACTATTAGATAACCAGTCTCCTCTTGCAGACAGCTGGAATTTACTGCAGCCATGTTGATTTGTGAATCTGAGATGTTGGGTGATTAATGAGCACACCTCAATTTTGAAGGAAAAGTGGAGTATTTCCCAACATTGCTCCAAAGTTCTGTATAAGAGGGTCCTACACAGGTGGCCCAAAATACACAGCCTAGACAGGCACATTGGCCATAATACTGCCAACTAGCTGACCGCTCTACCTAGTTTTTTGGATCAATTATACTTCAATGTGGTTGTAATGAATTCCGATTGTCTAGTGGAAGGGATATGTTTTACCACCATTGCTCTGTATTTTGGGCTAACTATGTAGGGCTCCATGTTTAAATGGCCTACCTTAAGGGGAGTTAATTTAAAGCACATTAATTAGCCATACTACAGTTAACTGCTACAGTACCGCTAAGCAAGCAAGGAGCCAATCTGATTGAGGCCCTCTCTGCCTGCTCCAATGATGACCTAATCATCCATAAACATGGAAGATTAACTCCTACTTTTCTGTTTTTGCATTTTTATTTACAATTATATTGAATATATTATTCCATTACTGGTATTATTGAGTACATTATACACAATAATAATTGTTGTTCTGATTGAAGGAGGTCTAGGAAGTTCAATGCTTCAGAAAGTAAATCTATCAATTGTGAACAATGAAAACTGCAACAAGATATTTGGTAAAGGGGAGTATAGAAAACAGCTACCAAATAATATACAGGACTCCTTAATGCTTTGTGCTGGTGGGGAGCCAGGAAAAGATACTTGTCAGGTATAAATGCTCATAAAAAAGGGTTTAATAACTATTTTTTTTAAATATTACTGCCTTATAATTCTTACAATTACATTGATACTTACTGTGTATTCGAATGAAGTGTTATTTTTGTTATTTATAACATTCAAATCATAAATAGTAGGGAGTACAATAAAAAAAAATATCCTTCCTTGTAGTGCAAATAAATATGTATTTTTTCCTGAAAGAATGGTATTCCTAAAATCTATATTGTTCAAAGATATCGACTAAGTAAAAAAAGTTTACTTACAACTAAGCTAACTCATTTTTTTTTTAGGGTGATTCTGGAGGACCCTTGCAAATTGAACACAAGAGTGTTTATTGCATGTACTCACAAATAGGGGTTGTATCTTTTGGCAAAGGCTGTGCATTATCATATCCTGGAGTTTATACAAGAATATCAAATTATATACCATGGATTGAAAATATTGTTTGGCCTTAATGTATTGCTTAGTTTTGATGAACTAGATTTTTATTGAATTATTATTACAGTAATTCAATGCTTATCTAAACACAAGGCATTTAGGAACATGATGTATAATATGTTATTTTTTCTTAATTTTAACTTAATAATAACTTTTTATTAATATATTTGAAGGAAAAACTATTAACAATATAATTGTATTTGCTTTACTTAGTTCTTAAGAAATTATGCTCATTGATGTAATAATTGTAACAAATATGTTATTAAGGCAAGAATAGATTATTAAAACTGGTCATTCCAAACATAATAACTACATGATCTCATTAGATATATGATAATTTTGATTTTCCAAATTTAATAATATATATATAAAATTAGATATATAATATTCAGAGATTTGTGTTGGAGAATATATGCTTTAAAAAATAATGTATGCCATTAATCATGTGCCAAATGCAATATTTCACTAGGCTCAAAAATAAATATATTTTTTTAAATTGTTTAAAAAACATATCATGTATATGCAGGATAGTTTTAATTTAAATATTTATTCATATTCGTTTTGATTGCTTTATCTTAATTTTATTCTGAACAAATTAGAACAATTTCTGAACAATTTTTTAATGGATTTAAATATGTGTAAAAAATTAAGCATTTTATTTCTGTCTAAATATGTGAACTCTAAAAAACAATCAAGAAATATATTTTAAAACATTAACAATTTCTTAAACCAATATAATCTAAACACTATTTCGATGTTTTGACAACCCCTTGACCACACATATCTATTCAATGGTGAACAATCTCCTCTTCTTATGAATCAAAAATCACACCAAAAACAATATTTGATACACAAAAATAAATACTATCTTGTAACTTTAATGTCCTTTAATGTAGCTTCCAGTAATTCTATTTTTTTTTTCTTGCTAATTTTGATTCTTCCATATCTCCTATCCAAATCATCCCAGGACATTATCTTTTACTTCTTTCTGTTTGATTTTATTATTGAGCGGCTTTTCTCTCATATGACATTCGGTGATTATATAGTGTACAGTATTTTATTCTGTTTTCATATACTTGTTTAATTGTAATATTTGGAACATTTTTTGCATAAATTCAATTTATTGAGCTAATAATCGGAGATTAGCAATTTTGAGAGCCTATGAAAGCAATGACTAATGATATGACAGAAATTTAAGACATTATCCTAGATGAAAACTATGATGAAATGATTTCTAAAATTTCTTGAAATCATTAATCAGTTATGTCTCCTTTAATGCTACTCTCCATTGGAGATTTTTTCATTTCAAGAACCATTAAAAATTTAACACAAACAGATACTAGGCTATGTAAATGTTAAGATATTTTTTGAAGTGTTGTGCTATGTTACTTATCACAGCTAATAAATAACTGTTTCATTTCTTGAAGAGATTGAAATACATTTTATAAAAGTATTTAGCAATTACTTTTCGATATAATTATTTAAATATATATTTAATTACCTAAACAAATTCTTTTCACTATTATAATCATATGATAGTTGTTGTAGATACTGTACTGTGTATAATAGGAATTAAATTATAATACTAGTCAAGTTATGGATTAAGTGCTCACTATTTCTATATTTTATTTAAGTATTCGTGTAATTGTTATTTTATTCAAAATAATTAATGTATTGTGATTGTGCTGGATCTGGAATAATATCATAATTAGATTTTATAACCAATTTCTCTATTAAATCACTTTATCTTGTATTTGTGCAATAATGTTATTGTATTTTTTTCCTTAAACACTCAGAATAAAACAACTTCTTTATGAGTGTTTTTTCAATGCATGCCTTGAAAATGATTTCTATGTTGTGCCTCCATGTCATTTATTATTGTTTACAAAAGTTATACTTTTACATTATTATTTCTTATGATATGAGATCCTAGTGATGTCGGAGGGTATAGTAATTAAATTCTCAAGCAGCATTATCTTAGACTTTTTTCTCTCAATCGCCCTGGCATATAATAGGTGATGATGACATGTTAAAACAGCAATAGAAATGTTCCTTAATACGTTTACTGAAACGTGTCACTGAGTGGAGCCACTTTACACGTGATTCAAAACTAGACAAGTATTTATTGATACTGATACTAAATGATGGTGTAAAACCAAACCATTAATAACTACTCTTGTATATATTATTAACTCCAGATAAACCAATTATTTAAATAATTTATCTAAAATTATTTAAAAAGTGAAATTGTGTAAGTAAATAGGGTCAAGGGTTTCGTGAGAATACCTTTTTATCAGTCTGGAGCTAACCAGATAATAACACCAAAGTAAAATGAAACTCCATGCCTGTCTAGCAATTTATATAATGTAGAATGTTAGTATCATGAAGGTTCATCATTACCTAAACAGAAGAGAGAGGAACTACTTTCAAATAGGTAAGGGGCGATGATCTTTCAGCTGTGTGTCTATCATCCTGTTTGCTGTTGGCTCTTCAATAACTGCCATCAAATGACACAATCTATCTGATATTATAAGGTGCATTCGATATCACCCGAGACACCACTGTATATTGCGGTCATTCTTAAATTTCTTTACGCTTACAGCGGTGGCCATGTCAACAATGTAGCCCACAGTGTTCCTCCTCCAGAGCCACGAAACTTTTAGTTAAAACCAATGCACCATAACTCTTTACTCCATTACTGATGCCTTTATCGCCATTTTCTCCAAGAACTTCCCTCCTAAAAAAGCTGTTACTCTTCATACTCTCCAATCATATCTCTCCTCCCTTGGCCCCTACTTCATTTCAGAAGGAGATATGAATGCCTAGCATCCGCATTTGGCCGTAGATCCTTGAACTCCCAGAGTAGTGTTTTCAGGTCTGTTCTCACTTCTCTCAACTTGAAAGTCCTCTCTCCTCCTAAACCTACCTACTGGCCTACCTCCTGTTCAAAACTCTGTGGCACAGTTGGCTATTTCTCTGGCCTAGATCATGTCTTCCATCTTATCCAACCAAATTTGACTTATCGTCTGACCAAAGTCCCATATGTCATTCATTCAAAATAACAAGGGACTAATGTACAATATTTTTAAACACTGGGTTTGTGAGATGCTGCAACAAGTCAAAAAACTAGATGTGTCTCCGGTGGATGAACTCACCCACCGATGGCACACCAAGCAACGGGTGCAGGTTGGCGTTCTTTAACCTCTCGACAGAGGTATGTCTGACAACTTTTCTCGTGATCCCATTCTTAAATTGCTAGAAACTTTTAGCTGTATGGTCAGCCAAGTGAGTATATAGCGGGCCACCGTACAGCTCCATATAAATGTGGAGGAAACATTTATATGTCATCAATTTGAGACACAGCAACAAGCTGGGTGAAGGTAGCTATTGGTAAAGCCGGTAAAACCTGTGTAGTACTTTTTCTATTTTGTTACTAAAATGGGTAGAGAAATGGAGGTGGTGCCAATGTAATACAAAATGTTTTTTTGTTTTTTTTTCATATACCCTAGTTATTATAAATTATGGAAATCAGTAAAGGTTCTACATAAATGAATCTATTTACAGTAGGCCATTCATTATATGTATTGTAGCTTGGCTACATTTTATTAACATTTATTGGTGATTGTTACAAAAGTATAATGCACATTATACAGGTTTATAATGCATAATACATGTTTATAAGGCATAATACATGTTTATAATGCATAATAATGTAAATAATATAATGTGTAATGATATAACATAATAATGTCTAAACATGTTGAAAGTGATGGGGCTTACCTTATGAATCATAGACTTAAAACTAACTTACATCTAACAAAATCTTAACCTAATTTTCCCCGACAGTCTGCCATCGTAAGTATACTGTGAAAAAACTGATTGTATGTTTACTGATTATGAAAAAAACATAATTAACGAGAATGCAAAAGTATGCAATAATTATAATTAATGGTCTACAATAAATTCATGGTCTACATATTACTGTATTATTTTGAATTGTTCTATGGATGTATACGGTTTTTTTTAAATTATTTTCTTACAATTTCTAAAGAAGTATGAACTGCGGGGGACTGTTTGTATCCAAATCTTACTTTTCTTGATGCAACTGCTGGTGTGATATTGTTCTGTGAAGTAAAAACATTCATGAACCACTTACTTAAATGTTCCGAAATTATTCATCCAAGTTAAAATGAAAGGATGAATAAATAAATAATTGAATAGATAAGATTGATCAGACAAAAAATCAAAACATTACAATTACTATTATGATTGTGTAATAAAATAGGGCTACATGTTTTTGGGGAAATTTTAGTTAATACTTAAATAATGGTAATACCAAGTAAATAATTTAGTTAGTACCATAATTAAATGTATTTTATTTTTTTACCCCTAAGGGTTTTTTCTTCGGGGGTTGGGTTTGGTTGGGATTGTCTCAGACTCAAGTGGAAAATAAGTTGCTGCTTGAATAAAGAAGTATTGAATCCGGTTAAGACCCAACATTAACAAACCCAAAATTAACAAATACTAAGCACCTCAGCACCACCATATACTAACCAGGTTCCTATTTCTTCATGAGGCGTTGAGCACTGGATTTATTTATTTTATAATGTTATATTTAGATGTTTCACTTAAATCCTTGTAACCAATGACATCTGAAGTTATATTATATTATTGACTTAATTTGATTATATCGTGTCGGGTCATCATGAGGGGGGCCTAGTTACCCTAACCCTAGTGACGAAGTGAGGGTTGAATAGGCTAGGACCTAGACACTTGCTTCATGACGGGTCTTACTACTGAACTATCTGATAGGTATGTGCCCCGACAGTGTACTATATTCAGGAGAAGCTTGCTGTTTGCTAATGAGTTTTTCTGCGTTTCTACAGTGTAAATAGTGGGCAGTGGACTTTTTCCCTTTTAGAATGAGAAAACCCCGCAGTCAGTCTTACCCGCGTTTACTGAGATATGGAGTCTCACCAATTTCTCATTTATCTGGTTACAGGATATTTCGGCCTGCTTAAGAGCTAACTTGGCGCTCATGCTGCTACTGTACACCGCAATACCGTCAGCGAAAGCAGCGACTGTCGTGTTTTTGTACCGGGCTCCGACAATTTCAGACGAATACACGTTGAAAAGTACTAGGGATAGCACAGCTCCTTGTGGGACTCCACAGGTCAGTGGCACAGATTCCGAGAAGCTATCACCCACAACGATCGATTTTTCAGGAAACTAGTCAGAATCGAATGCTCCGGCACTCCCAGTCGAAGAGCATTCGACACAGAGTCCCGTGGGGCACCGAGTCGAACGCCTGCGTGCAGTCTAGCGAAATCATAACCGTGGCTACGTTTTGATTTAAATTTTGACTAACTTCTGTCTGTAATTTCATTCAAGACAAGATTGAAATCCAGTCTGTTCTGGCGGAATTATGTCATTTTCCGCACAGTAATCTTTGAGATAATTCAATAGAATTTTCTCCAGAATTTCCCCCATTTGAGGTAATAAACTGATCGGGTGGTAGTGTGGCTGGGTGGTCTCCACTTTTGGCTGGTTTCAGTAGTGGAAAAAAGATGGTTTGTTTCCATTTGTCAGGAAAGTACCGTAATCTTATGCACGAATTGTACAAGTTTGTGAATTGTAACTTACTTGTTCCTGTTTTGTAACAGAAAACAATCCGTTGTGTCTTAGCCGGGTAGACCTTGATATTTACGGCGTTGAGCTTCTCAGCGATGAGTTGGCTGACCCCCTCTGCAGTTTTCAGTGTTCTGATGAGATTGAGACTGGTGCTATATATACCAATGTCGTCCGCATACGCCAACACCTCACAGGTACTTCATTTGAGCAGCGGAGCAACAGTGAGCTTCACGAGATCTTTGAGCTGCCTACGGTGGATGAATTCATCCAACCTCACAGTTCCGCTATGAGGCGCCTACGATGTGACCGGTGTATATATCAAACAGAGGGTCCAGCACTGACCCTTGGGGGTCACGGGCAGTGCTACTACTGGTGGTGGTAGAGGTGGTGCCTATACGAACCAAGAAACTTCCACCTGTTAGATACGAAGTCATTAAGTTCTGCAGCTGTTCCGAGAAATCAAATTCCTTCAGACGTTAAAGCAAGGTATAGTGGTACACTGAGTTAAAGGCTTTCGAGTAGTCATTGCTGTCGCTCTGTTACTCCGAATGTTCGATGCAACGTGTTGTTGGAGTTTCACCAGGTTGTTATTCGCGCTTAAGCCTTAATTGAAATCAGTCTGCTGTGGTGGGATGATCTCATGTGCCTCGCAGTGTTCGGAGAGATGTCGGTGGATAATTCTTTCAAACGACTTTTGAGTCGGCAAACTGACGGTAGTGAGATGGCTCCTAACCGCTTTTCGCTGGTTTCAAGAGAGTCACGACCACAGCGTTCTTCCATGTCTGAGGGAAATGGTGAATTCGGAAAGAGGACTTTATTACGTCTGACCAAAGGCCACTATACGCTGTGGACGGTAGAGTTGTAACCCCTCGCCCCATGACTACGGTCGTGCCGAATGGGAGCTGTATCGGTCACAGATTTACCATAACCTGCGTACAGTGCCAGTTCTCCGGACAAAAGAAGAAGTAGATCTTCAACTATATTTCATAACTGACGTGATCGTAGACGCCGCAGACACTGCTATCCCGAAGTTCAGCCCCTTGCCACCGACAATTGGGCAAATAAATGGTACAGGATGAAAGACCACCAAGCTAAGGTAGTTGTAAATTTTCTCTGGAAAACAGCAAAGTGGCATTAGCGACATTGTAGCACTCACGGCGATCACAGAAAGTTCTGGAAGCTGTTGAAGACTACAAAAAACAAAGCAGCTACTGTCCGTCTCATTAAGGCGACCACCTTCTTACTGCTGATCAACAAGCAACTAAACTGGCCGAGCACCACGCTAGGGATATTACGGATAGGACAGGCGACTACCATCCTACGCTAGATACAGAACAGAATCACATGAGCTTGTCGGTGTCGCAATTGGCTCGCGGTTGGACAGTAGCCAACACTCTAGGCCGCTACATCGGTATGATAAACATCGATTATCCCTCTGACTGTTGCGATGCGTTCCTCGATCTTCTTGACCGGATTGGTTAGATTGGACCCATTTTGGAGAAACGTCTTGTTCAGTTTGGTTCTCCTGGGGGCGTAAGTATGAAAAGGGATATTTATCTTTATTTTACTTTTATTATTATATTTATATTATTTATATTCCCTAAGAGCAGCGATGGTTTGCTGCTGGTCATTAGTTGTGTGGCAGAACACTTTTGTGTCCTGCTGACTCTGTTCTACGTGGTAGTTTTGTACGTTGTTTTCAGCTAACGACCTGGTAAGGTCGTAGCTGTAATGTGGCTAAATATCAGAGGAGATAGAGGTTTCGTCTTGGAAGTAGGGGAGCTGTTGAGGGCGCAGAGGTACTAGCCTCTGGTTGTTCGGCTGTCGTATTAAGTGGTGTAAATGAATTCGAAGTTCGAACTCCTGGGTTTTGGAGGAGAGTATGTTTGCGGCATACTCTTTTCGGTAGCTGGGAGCCATCTACTGTTGTGGGTTCTGGTGAAGGGCTAGCAGGAGAATCACTACCCTTCTGGGAAACCTCCATGACCTGTGTTCTGGGGTCTTTAGGTTTACCTATATTTGGACTGCGGTCCAAATATTCTCCGTAAACAGTCTCAGGACAAAGGTACGTTACCTGTAACGTAGTAGCAGATTCCTCCCACTCCTCTCCAGGTTCGGTCTTCTCACAGCGTCTGTGGCACAACAGTTTCACTGAGTTTATTTCTGTACCTCGGAGGGATACAACACTATGTCCATTTTTTTGTCCAAGTGAAAAAAAACCGTAAAAAAGGTTTTTTTTCATTTTATAACAACTGCATGATGTAAATAACAATAAATAGAATGTTCTGGTAAAATATTGTTTCAACATCTCAATAAATAGCTTTGCCAATACAAACACTTTTTGTTGAAAAAAAGTTTAAAACTCCTCTCCTGTAAAGTTATGAAAATGGACATGTGTTGTATCCCTCCGAGGTACAGATTTATACACCGTAATAGTCTAAAAAGTTAGTTAGCACATAAACTTTATGAATTTGCACTAAGGTTTATAACAATTACAAAATCACAAAAACACGACCTCGACGATCGCAACTCGGACTCTGACACCCGACTAATCGGTTTTTTTTTATTTCAAAACCCCTTTATTAAAACATTTTTACAAACAAATGAACAATAGCATGAACAAATTTACAGATTTATGGCTCCTTTTCCTGCATAGCGCAACATGCATTTGAAAGAGGGTAGAATTAAAAAAAACATTTTTCGTTTTACAATTAAAATTTACAAAAACAATAGACTGGACTAGGTGATGGGGGTCACCTTCGGTTTACAAATTTGGGAAAACTTACATACTAAAACATAAAACTAAAACATAATAGACTAAAGCGTTCTGCCATCGATAAGGGAACGGAGAAGGTGTTATCGTGCTAAATATTGGGTTTGTCATGTATTGCAACGAATCGAAGAATTTGATGTCTACGTTGAATGAATTCATCCACCGTAGGCCGATCAAAGACATTCTGAAGCTCGCTGTTTCTCCGCTGCTTGAATCTGACCACTTTCATCAGTATGCCGTTTTGAAATTGTCAGATGACGAAACAGTGGTGCACCATACAGCAGAGCAGGCCTGAGTACACTCTCATAGATCATGAGCTTGATGCGCAGTGATAGATTGGGGGGAAATCAATAAATGCGTAAGCCGGTAAGACTCCATGCGTGTCTGTTTCAACTTCCTTGCAAAATAATTACTAAAATGGAGATGTCGGTCCATTTTAATGCCCAGATATACTAAGCTGTTGGCTGGTGAGGTTTGCTGCGTTTCTACTGTGTAAGTAGTAGGCAGCGGACTTTTTCCCTTTTGTAATAAGAAAATTACGCAGTCAGTCTTACCCGCGTTTATAGAGAAATTGAGTCTCCCCAATCTCTCATTGATCTGGTTACAGGCTCCTTCAGCCTGTCTAAGAGCTGACTTGGCGCGCATGCTGCTACTTTACACCGCCATGTCATCAGAGAAACCAGCAATTGTTGTGTTTTTGTACGGGGCTCCTACGATTTCAGACTTATACACGTTGAAAATTACTGGGGATAACAATGCTCGTAGGGGTACTCCACTGGTCAGTGGCACAGATTCCGAGGAGCTATCAACCACCCTCACCCACAACGATCGATTTTTCGAAATTTTGACTAAATTATGTCTGTAGCTTCAGAAGGGGGCGTTCTGTGCTCAGACAAGATTGAAATCCAGTCTGTTCTGGCGGAATGATTTCATTTTCCGCACAATAATTTTTCCCGTTTGCGGTAGTACGCTGGTCGGGTGGTAGTGGGCTGGGTGATCTCCGCTCTTTGCTGGCTTGAGTAATGGAGACCAGATGGCTTTTTTCCATTTTTCTGGAAAATAACGCAATCTTATACAAGAGTTGTACAAGTTGGCGAGTTGTGCTATCCCACTCCTCGGCATTTGTTTAAGCAGAACTGTTCGTAACCCGTCGTGCCCTGGTGCTCGGTTTCCCTGGCTTCGGTGATACAAACATGTGATTCTGTTCTGTATCTAGCCGAGGAGGCGGATGGTAGTCGCCTGTCCTATTCGTAATATCCCTAGTGTAGTGCTCGGCCAGTTTAGTTGCCTGTTGCTCAGCATTAAGAAGGTTGTCGCTTTAATGAGACGGACAGTAGCTGCTTTGTTTTTTGTAGTCTTCAACAGCTTCCAGAACTTTCTGTGATCGCCGTGAGTGCTCACAAAAAATGTCGCTAATGCCACTTTGCTGTTTTCCAGAGTTTCACCAAGCTTCGGATTTGCGTAGTGAGAGAATTTACAACTACCTTAGCTTGGTGGTCTTTCGTCCTGTACCATTTATTTTTCCAATTGTTGCGCAAGGCAATAATAATTTTTAGAATATGGTTTGAAGGTGGCCGCAGGGTCGGTGGCAAGGGGCTGAACTTCGGGATAGCAGTGTCTGCGGCGTCTACGATCACGTCAGTTATGAAAGATAGTTGAAGATCTACTTCTTCTTATGTCCGGAGAACCGGCACTGTACGCAGGTTATGGTAAATCTGTGACCGATACATCTCCCAGTGTGGCTCGACAGTAGTCGTATCTCGTGGGGCGAGGGGTTACAACTCTACCGTCCACAGCGTACAGTGGCCTGTGGTCAGACGTAATGAAGTCCTCTTTATCACCCCAGTGGTTTGACCTCTGCGCGCATGCGTTTAGCAGGACTGAGTACTCCTGGAGATACGCGTATGGTCTTCTATACAAGTGGTAAGGTAAATGGGTTTCCCCAAATTTACCTTTACTGTGTTATGGTGAACCCACTTTCTTCCATGTGATATCATGTTGTACAGCCACTAGAACACCACTGTAACCGATGACCCTCTCGATGGCAGTGGAATAACCTGTTATATCGATCGATTGTGTAGACACCCTCGTGTCTGGCAAAACCACAATATCTGGTTGGTAGAGTGGTATCAGCACTTCTACCTCATCTAGTTTCCAGATACGAAAGCCACAATCATTTAGCTGCATAGAGCAACGAGGGCGGTTACCCATTTCGGTCCACATTCAAGATCATTTCGCTGGTCGGTCGTCAGGAACGCTAATCTAGGGTCTATACGGGGATATACAGGTTTTAAATACTTTGTTGAATGTCTGGCGTCGGTTCTGTTGGCTTCCGTACGGGGAGGGATCCTGGCTGTGGTGGCTGCCAGCGGTCTTCGAAACGTTCCGGGTTTCGCCGGAAGGGGCTGTTCCCAGGCGTTGGTAGCTGGTGGTGGAGCTGGTCTCATCGGTCCCTCGTCCTGCTTCCTCTTCTTCAGCTGGGGCTACTTTTGGTTGCTGGCCGGTTGCTAGGGAGCACCTGAAACATGTTTCCTGACCTGAGTTGTAGTCTTTTTAGCCGGCCGATGGGCCTTTGCAGTATTTTTTGGGACAACAAAGTCCTCTTCGCTGTCCAGGGTTGGTGGTATGGTAGCCGGCCGCTTCCTGGAAGCGTCCAACACCATTGCCATGTAAAATAAAACCTTTAAAAAAAATAAAAAACTGAATCGTTTTGAAATTCGGGCGATCCTTAGTAGCCATTTGCAGTGGACCGGTGGGGAGGCAGAGTTGGAGGAAAGGTTTACAACAATTTGTCCCTGGGTTTTCCTGTTCCTTCAGGGCAATGACCTCATGGAAGGCAGGAGTCGGAAAATACACTAGCCATACAGGTATGCTCACTCGACTTAAATTAGAAAGCGAAAAAAAACTCGGCTGAAACGAGGACTGAGCGGAGCGCCTTGAGCAAACCCCTCACTGACGTCAATGAGATCTGGCTGGAGGGTCAGTCAGTCTTGTGCTCTCAGGAAGGGTAGGTGTATTTCTAGCCATGTTGCTGTTTCTCTTGTTCGCAATCGTTGCTGCTGTATCAGCCCAGAAGTTTCTCCAGCTGAGTGAGTACTTGCACACGTTGCTTCATACTGCTTAGTAGATAGCCAGTTCTGAGTAGGTTAGCAGAGTTTTTTTTGCTAGCAGTGAAAATCTGACTTATCATGAATAGAGTGGGTAGCTACCGTTAAAATAGCCCTAAGGGAGGGTGGATAATATGGAGGGTCCATAAATAAACTACAATCTGTTTGTTACAACGTTCAATATTGCTGTTAATATTTCTTTTATTGTAGAATGATTAAGATTACTCAAACTTTCTGTACTTTCCAAAATGATAAAAGTATTGATAACTTATTTTTTCAAATGCAAAATAATCCATAGAAATCATAAGTTAGAAATTCGTTTTTATTAGGGAACTGCTGTTGTTTAATTGCGTATGTCTTCTAACTAGTTCCATTGTTTTGAGAAACCTAATGCGTTATAAGTAGCCTCTATTGAATGGCTTCTAAACGCGGAAAAAAGCATCAAAAATAATTATTGCTAGACCAAAAAAAAACGAGTTTACTTAGAATTTGAAGCAGGTTATGTACAAGCGTTTAACCTCTCCCACGATGTGAAATTCACATCACTCACATAATTATCAAACTTCTTATAAAATTATTATTATAATCTATTTTTATTGCTATTATGATAGATGCATGCTTCAGTTCAGTCTTATCGTTTGTTATCGTGACCTTTGTTAAAGAAAAAAATAACAAGGAAAAAATCTAATCTTAAATTCTATTTTTCCGAGGATTATAAACCAACAAAGCACACAAAAATTGACATTTTACTGAATACTTTCACTGATGTTAACAATTCTAAATACTTAACCTTTTCATAACCGATCGCTTTCTACGAATTGATGGTATGCAAAAATTAATCAAGTAATTTTCCTTTCTATTTTGCATAATTACCATCATGTCATTACTATGCTTAGATTTACTGATTATAATACATGTTCAGATTGCCAACAACTCTTAATCAATTGTTCGTTTTCTTCATATATAAAATAACAATTTTTCACCGTTGTCAATAAAATATGAAGGTAAAAACCAGCTAGTTTTTTCAAACCACAAAATCCTTTGAATTAACATACATCATTGTTTATAACTTGAAAAGTAATTATAACTTTTTTGATATCCTTTTGTGAAACCTAAATATCATATAAATGTATATACCTTTGTCTGATTAGAAATTTTCTTCAATGCTCTACGTATTTTTTATACATACTATAAGTTAGGAATAAAAGATTTTTTACTGTCATGCATCATGTAAAAAAAAGTATTAGTATTTGTATATTACATAATGAATGCAACAATAGTATACGTAATGCTAACACAAACACACACACATATATATATATACTGTAGTCGTAGATTCCTTCGGTGGAATTAAGCTTTAAAAGCTCTCTTGGCCTTTAACAGATGCGAAGGTGAAACAAATCTTGAAACAAAAAACTCAACTACTGCGCATTACACCGATAAAATGCTTTAAATATTATAATTATATATTTAACATACAAGGCAAGAACTAAACTGACACTTTGGACAATTTTTCAACACTTTTGGACTTCAAAGGACATATTGTCATTTGAAAATTATTCATTTACAAATGAAACTAAAATTAATCTGGACATTTGGAACAGGTCCTAAGCGTAAAATGTATCCATTCATTTCAATCAAAAGCCCTGAGAACAATAGTTCATGTCCACTATGACGTATGCTACAGTACCATTCCCAATGATCTCAATTTATTTTAGGCAGCGTTAATTACTAGTTGTTAGTTCTTATTACGTTTCCTCATAAAATTCATGTTTTTGGGACTAAGAAGGTACTCCATTATATCCTGAATGGGGACTGAACATCATATATAATTGATGCATGAACGGTATATCAATTTGAAATAATATTTGACGCCCGAAAAATGGACTATTTGAGTCGATACATTATTTAATTTATACAGCATGTATGATACAATATAAACAAATAACAATAAAACAACTATTGATAATAAAAACTAAACCAAATCTTATTTATTATTATAAGTATATTATTAATTGAATATAAAATAAGTAAAGAATATGGTTATAAATGTAGTAATAGCCCTTTGGATGATAATCGAACTAACGTCGTTTTGATTCATAAACCAGATCATGCAACGGTGGTTCCATTGAAGAAATGCTTCAGTAGTGCGAGAATTTAGAATATTTATGTTTTTAGCGCTTCACATTTCGCCATTTGTTTGTTTGTAGTTCAGATTCCCGTACTTAAACATCTCATCATAACCAGCATAATCCCTCCCCCCAGGCAACTGATGTTGAAGAATTTCTAGCTTCTTCATTCCTCTTTCATTTCCTCTAAAGTCAATCAATCCTTTTGAGTTCAAATACATTATAAGTAACACGTAAATCCCTCACTTTTCAGCTCCTTCGACAACTTCTATCCAAAGCAATAGTTTTTCTGATCTATATATTCCAGTGTATTTTGAAAACCACCCATTACTTACTTCTTTGAAAATATTCCGCGAGGGAGAGGTCTCTCCCAAGGAGGTGCTAGTTTTAGCGAGACGAAGCAGGGATTCCCACTAGGAAGGTGTGGGGTCTTACAACGCCGGACTAAAACATAGCGAGGTTAGGAGAGAGAGATGCAGAAGTAGTTGAATGAGAAGGCCATGGTTTTGAGTAAAGCAACAAGCGCCAGTGCAGAGAGAGAGAAAAGTGTTCTAGGTGCTGGTTTGGTTCTTTCTGCCCTCCGCCCTAAGGCGCTCAGGTTATATAGGCAGGCCAGCCTAGGTGGGGATGGCAACCCACCTGCGGCTGTTTCCCCCACTAGCTTCTCCCCCTTCTCCGACTGATGTCATAAGCTTTATCAAACATATGGAAACATAGATAGATATTTTCTGGTCAGAGAAGAGGGGAACTTAATTATTCGTAATTAAGGTGGCCACGACAATCACTATAATTGATACTTTCAAAAAGACTATTCACAAGAACCGTGAAAAGTATAACAAGTACTAATGCATGTGACATTATAAAACAATACTTAGAACATTACCCGACACCAAATTCTATACGAATGGAGAATAGAAGAGAGTATAAAAATAACTTAGTCACTAACTTCCTTGAAACTAATGGAATAGAACCAATGTATGTAACGCCTAATAACTCGTATTCTTTAGGACTTTTGAATCGTTAGTTGATTAGTTAGTGAATTAGTTAACTAATAAGATGCTAACTGACAAACTTTCTTTAGCAACTATTGCATACAACAATACCTTAAATGGAAAAATAAGTTTGACTCTTAACGAGATAACGTCTGGACTAACTAAACAAAATAACCAACAAATATAAATAAAAGAACAATATGTTCAAAAATATCATGATGATAAATGCCTAATAGATGACTTAGTAAAAACAAAAATAATAAAATAAAAGACTGATCGAACAGAAAAACTAAACCAAAATCGGGAAGACATTCCGACAATTTCTGAGGAACAATTAATGATAAAAACTACTACCCATCGAAAGCATGATAATTCTTATAAATCAGTAATAAAATATAGAGATAAAAATGTGTAGCGACCGCTGACTACATGAGATAAATCACCCTATACTCTATTGTATATATATTGTAAACAAATGTAAATAACATTACCAAATTATAAATAATTGTAAATATGGTAAACAATAAAACATGCTTAGAGCTAATTAGTTATATGAGCTGGGTCACCAGCTGTCAGGGCAGGTACTAGACCCAAGCTGCCAAGAGACCCTTCACGGCTCTGTCAGAGGACAAAGGGAACCGCACACTCAAACATCATTGGGTACTACAAAAGCGATCCTTATTGGCTACTGACAAGGCCAGATGTGTTTTTAAGACCGGCAGTTTGGGGCCTGTATATCATTCTCCTGACAACTAAACTGGCTCGTGGTTGCTCTGCTTGAAACTCTGAAACGTGACCGCTTCTTTATGAAAAACCTCTGCTTCTTTATGATATAGTTACTGAGCAGTGTCTTAGGAAATCTTAAAATTTAAAGCAAAGAAAGTCAGTTAAACAAAACTAACTAACATCTTTTCACATATTTCGTGTTATTATATTCTAACTAAACCATATATAGCTTGGCCCAAACTATAGGCTAAATCGTGAATACTGCACTCATTACTTTAATAGACCATTAAAATGTCAGACCAATTGGATTATGACAGTAGAACACACTGACAGACAGATGAAAAACTATCATCACCCTTGTTTAAATGTAGAGGCTATACCTTCATACTTACTAATTATATCTTATCAGTTAAATATTTGTCGACATTTAAAATTAAGATACATATCTGTTAATGAATGGTATGAACTCCCATTTGTCTAGTTAGTCAACATAGGATATCACTTCATTTGCACTTGACTATTTTAGTCTATCCAAATATACTTCACCTCACCCAATCATTCTATCTGTAATATCATAACACAATTAATCAAACAATGAAAACATACCAGCCACCTGGTTTGGAGCAATGAGCAGCGCTCAGAACAAATTTGGGGCTTATTAAACTTCCTCCACAAAACCAATCTCCAGACGGTCTTTCCCTATAACCAACCAATTTATTTTTTTAAGAAAGTACTTTCGCCAGCTCTAAGCTGTAATTTTCTCCAATTGATTATGTAGTATATTTGAATTATCTAACACAATAATATATTTTTTAACTTTTAAAAATGTCTATTACATCTATGCTCTTCATTTTATGACCTGTGTAGGTCATTGTGTTAGATGATTTAAATTTCTGAAAGAATCAATTGGAGATAACTGAAGATGACAGCTTAGAGCGGTCAAAACAGAATTTTTCAAAACAGCAAAATAAATTATCAGTTGTTAAAAGACAAAAAAGCTGTTTCTGTAGAAAATACACCTAGAAGACAGAGATCAAAGAAGTACATATTGCAATCCTAGAGTATTCAAGTCAATCCTGCATGCTAACCGAACCAGTTTAGAGCTATGAGCAGCTGAGGTGCAGTTCTTAAGAAGAAAGAAGGAAAGACTAAAAATGATTGTGTCAAGAATGTAACAACCACTAAGCCAGTTCAGAAAGCTCCAGAGGGATCAGCTCCAATGGTTTGACCATTTCATCGGATGTCCAAGAACAGGTCTGCTAAATTGAAATATGAGACTGATGCAGATTGTGAAAGGCATGAAGAAAATAGTATCATCCAACTGAGAGCTGGGTTGGCAGAGGCAAATAGTGCTTGCTTTTGGTCATAAGCTATGGATCAGTCTCTGTAGACGACCCTCACAGTTTGATGGACAATGGAAAATGTTTGTATGTTATAAATAGTTTTGTTTTAAACTTCACCATATGAGAGGACTATTAATAAACAAATTCCCAATCTATAAATTATTGAAAAATCCTTTATTTAGCTAACCCTCTTACTCAAGTGTATGCATGATTAATTTCTTTTGACTATAAAATCTATCCATAAATCAACAAATATGGATTCTAGGTTATTTAAATATATTTATTTCACAGGTTTGGATGACGTTTGCAAAGATGGATCAGAGGTTTGGAGATGCAAATTCATGGCTAACTGTCCAGGTCTAAAAGAATTCATGCAAAAGGGCCAAAAGCCAGACATTTGCAGTTTCAGTGGACGAGAACCGATTGTTTGCTGCCCTTCCTCTTTAGAGTCGCTTGGACAGACTAGTCCCACGACTCAACCGACAAAACGACCTACCTCTCGAACAACCACCAGGCCAACTAATCAACCATCCCCAACCTACAAACCATTCACATGGAGCACCAATGACAACCGAATCACAGAATCACGCCCTGTTTGGGGTACTCGATGGGCAACAAAACCGAGTGCAGACAAATCATCGAAACCCCCCCTTGTTACCTCAAAACCTACAAATACGCCCGAAACAATCTCTTCCAGTACATCAAAAGCAGCACAGAGTATGTATTGTCTAGTTTTATATAAATTGATGTCATTTGTATTGATTATATAAATAGAGCTGATACTTATAAATAAATAAAACATTGATTTGAAGAAAAAGTCGTTCACATATTTCGTGTTATTATATATTTTAACTAAACCATATATAGCTTGGCCCAAACCATAGACTAAATCGTGAATACTGCACTCATTACTTTAATAGACCATTAAAATGTCAGACCAATTGGATTATGACAGTAGAACACACTGACAGACAGATGAAAAACTATCATCACCCTTGTTTAAATGTAGAGGCTATACCTTCATACTTACTAATTATATCTTATCAGTTAAATATTTGTCGACATTTAAAATTAAGATACATATCTGTTAATGAATGGTATGAACTCCCATTTGTCTAGTTAGTCAACATAGGATATCACTTCATTTGCACTTGACTATTTTAGTCTATCCAAATATACTTCACCTCACCCAATCATTCTATCTGTAATATCATAACACAATTAATCAAAGAATTAAAACATACCGGCCACCTGGTTTGGAGCAATGAGCAGCGCTCAGAACAAATTTGGGGCTTATTAAACTTCCTCCACAAAACCAATCTCCAGACGGTCTTTCCCTATAACCAACCAACAAATATGGATTCTAGGTTATTTAAATATATTTATTTCACAGGTTTGCATGACGTATGCAAAGATGGACCAGAGGTGTGGAGATGCAAAATCATGTCTAACTGCCCTGGTCTAAAAGAATTCATGCAAAAGGGCCAAAAGCCAGACATTTGCAGTTTCAGTGGACGAGAACCGATTGTTTGCTGCCCTTCCTCTTTAGAGTCGCTTGGACAGACTAGTCCCACGACTCAACCGACAAAACGACCTACCTCTCGAACAACCACCAGGCCAACTAATCAACCATCCCCAACCTACAAACCATTCACATGGAGCACCAATGACAACCGAATCACAGAATCACGCCCTGTTTGGGGTACTCGATGGGCAACAAAACCGAGTGCAGACAAATCATCGAAACCCCCCCTTGTTACCTCAAAACCTACAAATACGCCCGAAACAATCTCTTCCAGTACATCAAAAGCAGCACAGAGTATGTATTGTCTAGTTTTATATAAATTGATGTCATTTGTATTGATTATATAAATAGAGCTGATACTTATAAATAAATAAAACATTGATTTGAAGAAAAAATAATTTATTATTAATGAAAATAAATCTAAATCTAATAACAAGTTTCTTTTAAATTACCCATCAGTGTCCTTAGAGTATAGTATTTCCATTAAAGGGTAGAGTATATACATTTTATAAAACATAAAATTTTTAGAAAACTTATTATTCTATTGTCCAAAAAAATGTAGTTAAAAACATTAAATCAAGACTTATATATTAAACAGTTTATATTTCATGAAAATACTCTTTCAACATATAGTAATTAACTTTAAAACATACACACAGTATATAGAAATATGTATGTAAATATGAATTATTCTCAAATGTACAAAAGCTTAGTCATAAATAAAGCTGTAATAAAAATTTTTTTTTCTTTTGGCAGAGTGTAAAGAATATGGTAAATTTGTTTATCGGGTTGAAGTTTCACCTATATTAATTGGAAATTCAGAGCCAGAAACGATTGTAACCAATGAATGCAACATTCAAACACTCATAGTTGGAGGAATAGATGCAAGGCCTAGAGAATTCCCACACATGGTAATTATATAATTTTACATATTTGAGTATATAAGTATACAATACATGCAATTAGTTGTGGTATGAAATCACACTAGTAAATTTTAATAGGTAATTACCGGTGAAAATGAAAAATAGTGACATGGCCAGGGTTCCTACCTGGGACACCTTAATCCATGTCCAATCGGAGCTATAGGGGCATGGATAGGAGATTACAAGGATAATTCAGTAGGAAGAGAGGATGTTCTGCAAAACCTCAATTATTAAAATTCAGACTAGTGTCACTGCATGCTGCAACTGTTAATTATCAAGAAATAATTTATAATAATCAATTTAAATGATTTTTTGTTCTTGTTTAGGCATTGGTTGGTTATAGGGAAAGACCGCCTGGAGATTGGTTTTGTGGAGGAAGTTTAATAAGCCCCAAATTTGTTCTGAGCGCTGCTCATTGCTCCAAACCAGGTGGCCGGTATGTTTTCATTCTTTTATTAATTGTGTTATGATATTACAGATAGAATGATTGGGTGAGGCGAAGTATATCGGATAGACTAAAATAGTCAAGTGCAAATGAAGGATATCCTATGCTGACTAACTAGACAAATGGGAGTTCATACCATTCATTAACAGATATTTATCTTAATTTTAAATGTCGACAAATATTTAACTGATAAGATATAGTTAGTAAGTATGAAGGGATAGCCTCTACATTTAAACAAGGGTGATGATAGTTTTTCATCTTTCCGTCAGTGTGTTCTACTGACATAATCCGATTGGTCTGACATTTTAATGGTGTATTAAAGTAATGAGTGCAGTATTCACGATTTAGCCTATAGTTTGGGCCAAGCTAGAATACAATAACACGAAATATGTGAAAAGACGTTAGTTAGTTTCGTTTAACTGACTTTCTTTGCTTTAAATTTTAAGATTTCCTAAGACACTGCTCAGTAACTATATAAGATTTAATGTTTGGACCTTTTTCCCATGGTTAAAAATATTGAGGTCAGAAAAACAAAAACAAAAACAAAAAACCGGAAAATAGGGTTTAGGGAACCGAAAGTGGAAGTCTTAACTACTTGACTTTTGGCAGTATTTTAGTTTTTCACAAGATTTTATTTAAAAGCAATTTTCAGTGACCAATATGGTTAAACAAGTTAATGAAAAATTTTTGACGAAAACTACTAAGCGTTTTTTTAAACTAATTCAAGGGACTGAACCGGAAGCTCAAGTCTTCACTCAGAAACATCTTGATAATCTTTCCTTGATGTCGACATACTTAATGCCATTTACATATTATTCTAATATTTGCTTATTTATTAATAAGATATTTTAATTATATATTCTTTCATATAATTTAAAAAACTTTATATTTATAACTTTAACGTTATATCAGGGTTCTGTTAATAATTATATAGGAAACTTCTGGCAAAAGGAATATTGGTTTTATTTAAACACATTGAATAACTAAAATTGATATACAAAAATAAAATACGTACGTAATAAAGAATACTATTAAAACTAACATTAAAATGGTACCTTGTAAATTATTCGTAACTCTATACTAATACTGGCCAGTGCTTCTTGTGGATAATCTTCGTGTGGTTCGCGGATCAGCATGCTTGTTCTACTCTGACGTCTTTGTTGTCGCATCTGGTGAAAAGTGAAAGTCGGACCTCGTGCACTGCTAGGCCGGTAGTGGTTCCTCCTCTGTCTGCTCCAGACGAAAAAATTTCTGCTTGGGCTCTTTGTTGACCTTTTTATATTACATACCGCTGCCTTCTTGACTTTCAACTCCTTGTTTAATGCCAGTTGTTTTGAATATTTATACTTTGCTTAAATTAGAAGTTTATATAATAAATGTTTATATTAAATATGATATTATTTTATTTCAATTATTAATAATTAATATGACGACAATAAAAACGTTCATACTTTCAAAAATGAATCACGGATCGTTATTACGTTATTCAATGCTCGCTAATTCCGAGTTTATTTAAGCAAACACTATTAAAAATCATCATTTTAAAATATCACAACAATATATTTGAAAAATAAAAAAAATAAGTTCGTAATTTAGTAATGTAAAAAATTTTATTTTGTAAAATAAAAAAAAGATCTTTTACTTAAATAACAAAGAAAAAATAACGAGGTTATTCACCAATCAACTAGTTTAGATCAATAAATAATGTTGGTCTGAAGCTATGCGAAAAATTAAAACACAGTGAAATCTGAAAACACACTAACAGTACAGTTATTTATACACCAATATTTATTTTTATGAGAGATTTTATACATTTGTGGGAAAAAGTTTTAACGATTCACTACCATTGGTTTAATTTTACTTGATTATTCATAAGGAGTAAAAGGACATTTATAAAAAGTTTACAATAAAAATTAATTAATTTTACCAGCTTCTTTTAAGAACATCTCAGGGTATTGATTCTAGTGCATATTTTTCACTATTTGTATATTTTATGATAACATGAATGGCTACAGCAACTTATATATAATTTAAATAATATTCACTTTAGCACTATTACAAAGAATGCTATATGAATAAGCAAAATAATATTCTTGACTGGTGCTGGATGGGTAATTTGCCCCCTCCCCCCCCCATGGTAACCCATGGCTTCTATCACCCACACTGTTCTCCCACTAACTCTGAACAATCTTGGTCTCTCTTCTCTAAAGGTATAGCAATAACTGAACTACCTTTTCTCAACACTCCCTCCCCCAACCAGCATTCCATTTCCCAAAGTCAATTTATCCCTGAGTTTATAACTGTGGAGATCCTAACAATCTCAATGGACAGTTTTCTTTCTATTTATTTGATAAAATAAATTCAATTGATCAAAAAAATATCGTTACAATATATTGTTTGTATGTTTGTTAAGGGTAGCAAAATGGGCCAGACTTGGAGATCTTGATACCTCAATTGAAAATGATGACGCTCGGCCAGTAGAACGCAGGATAATCAAGATATATGATCACCCAGATTACAATGATGAAGTTATATACAATGACATAGCTCTCTATGAATTACAGTCAGCTGTTAAGCTGAATGCTTATATTCGACCTATTTGTCTTTTCACTGAAAAGGAAATCCCTAGTCGTGATGCTATAGCTTCTGGTTGGGGACATACCTCATGGGGTAAATTTAAAAATATTATTTACATGCATATTTTTTATTTTTATTTTGGGGAATTGGTGTGGTAGGAAGTATCGATATCTACTTCCTTTGAAAAGCCTAAAGGATAATTAGTCCATAAAGGGGATTGTATATAGCATAAAGAAGTATTTTACAAGACCTCTTCCGGATGTCTGTTAATACACCAATAGTTTCTTCTTACTTTTCTAGGCAGCCACATACCAAGTGCTGAATTTAACTTTATGCTGTACAGAACTTTATTCAGAGTTCTGATGAGCTTTTAGCATTTGTTTATAATTACTATTAGATAACCAGTCTCCTCTTGCAGACAACTGGAATTTACTGCAACCATGTTGATTTGTGAATCTGAGATGTTGGGTGATTAATGAGCACACCTCAATTTTGAAGGAAAAGGGGAGTATTTCCCAACATTGCTCCAAAGTTCCGTATAAGAGGGTCCTACACAGGTGGCCCAAAATACACAGCCTAGACAGGCACATTGGCCATAATACTGCCAACTAGCTGACCGCTCTACCTAGTTTTTTGGATCAATTATACTTCAATGTGGTTGTAATGAATTCCGATTGTTTAGTGGAAGGGATAGGTTTTACCACCATTGCTCTGTATTTTGGGCTAACTATGTAGGGCTCCATGTTTAAATGGCCTACCTTAAGGGGAGTTAATTTAAAGCACATTAATTAGCCATACTACAGTTAACTGCTACAGTACCGCTAAGCAAGCAAGGAGCCAATCTGATTGAGGCCCTCTCTGCCTGCTGCAATGATGACCTAATCATCCATAAACATGGAAATTTAAATCCTACTTTTCTGTTTTTGCATTTTTATTTTCAATTATATTGAATATATTATTTCATTACTGGCATTATTGAGTACATTATACACAATAATAATTGTTGTTCTGATTGAAGGAGGTCTAGGAAGTTCAATGCTTCAGAAAGTAAATCTATCAATTATAAACAATGAAAACTGCAACAAGGAATTTGGTAAAGGGGAGTATAGAAAACAGCTACCAAATAAAATACAGGATTCCTTAATGCTTTGTGCTGGTGGGGAGCCAAGAAAAGATACTTGTCAGGTATAAATGCTCATAAAAAAGGGTTTAATAACTATTTTTTTTAAATATTACTGCCTTATAATTCTTACAATTGAAGGGTTTGCTGCAAAAAGGAGGTAGCTCCAATTTTTCCATTTGTTGGGAAACCAAACAAAACGTTTAAAAAATTCAAATTTTAAGTTATGTAAAAATATTGTTGTTGCTTACTTTCAATTATGGTGTTTACATATTACGATTGGAGCTGCATCCTTTTTGTGCCAAATAAAAGAGGTTTTTTTTTGACACAAGAAAGTGTTTCTAACTCCCAACAGCTATGGGATGGAGCTACCTCCTTTTTGCAGCAAACCCTTCAATTACATTGATACTTACTGTATATTCAAATGAAGTGTTATTTTTGTTATTTATAAAATTCAAATCATAAATAGTAGGGAGTAAAACAAAAAAAATATCCTTCCTTGTAGTGCAAATAAATATGTATTTTTTCGTGAAAGAATGGTATTCCTAAAATCTATATTGTTCAAAGATATCGACTAAGTAAAAAAAGTTTACTTACAACTAAGCTAACTCATTTTTTTTTTAGGGTGATTCTGGAGGACCCTTGCAAATTGAACACAAGAGTGTTTACTGCATGTACTCTCAAATAGGGGTTGTATCTTATGGCAAAGGCTGTGCATTATCATATCCTGGAGTTTATACTAGAATATCAAATTATATACCATGGATTGAAAATATTGTTTGGCCTTAATGTATTGCTTAGTTTTGATGAACTAGATTTTTATTGAGATATTATTACAGTAATTCAATGCTTATCTAAACACAAGGCATTTAGGAACATGATGTATAATATGTTATTTTTTCTTAATTTTAACTTAATA
This sequence comes from Acanthosoma haemorrhoidale, assembly GCA_930367205.1. Taxonomy (NCBI): domain Eukaryota; kingdom Metazoa; phylum Arthropoda; class Insecta; order Hemiptera; family Acanthosomatidae; genus Acanthosoma; species Acanthosoma haemorrhoidale. Next base: position 57,307,948 of record OV884013.1, read on the forward strand.
ATAACTTTTTATTAATATATTTGAAGGACAAACTATTAACAATATAATTGTATTTGCTTTACTTAGTTCTTAAGAAATTATGCTCATTGATGTAATAATTGTAATAAATATGTTATTAAAGCAAGAATAGATTATTAACAATGGTCATTCCAAACATAATAACTACATGATCTCATTAGATATATGATAATTTTGATTTTCCAAATTTAATAATATATATATAAAATTAGATATATAATATTCAGAGATTTGTGCTGGAGAATATATGCTTTAAAAAATAATGTATGCCATTAATCATGTGCCAAATGCAATATTTCACTAGGCTCAAAAATAAATATATTTTTTTAAATTGTTTAAAAAACATATCATGTATATGCAGGATAGTTTTAATTTAAATATTTATTCATATTCGTTTTGATTGCTTTATCTTAATTTTATTCTGAACAAATTAGAACAATTCCTGAACAATTTTTTAATGGTGTTGAAGCCACAGATTTATTTTTACCTTGTAATTTCAATCAAAAGGAAAATTTTGTTTAACGTGCTCATTGCACATTTAATTTTGTATTTTCACTAGTTCAAGTTTGCTTATTTGGTATAGGATTAATTGTTTAAGAAAACAAAATGTTAAATATAAGGAAAGTCGATTGTGAAATAAAAGGTGTGTTGTTAAACTGTGAGCCCCAATCCAGGCCAAATGTAAACATTGCAGGCTCGGCTTGCCCCCCTCTCTCCACCGGGTCTGTCGTATTTCATCTCTCGCCGATGTTACATCGAGTGAATCCTCTCGCCATTTCTTTCCTCAGTCATAGTTTTTTATGTGAGTTCGAACATTTCCGTAACAAACGGGGATTTGTCATCAAATGACCATACTGGTATTGATCTTCAACAAGATTGGTATTTTTTGTTTATTCTAATGAGTGTGCGAGATCGTGAGCTTCATCTCTAATTGAAGCGCTCGGATTCAATTGATCTCCTATTCAACCTTTCGACGGTTCAAACCCGCTATTTCGGACAGAGGGGAAGGAGTTGATTTCTGAATCCACAATCAAGATCAGGACATCTACAACAATCATCATCATCTTCACGACACAACCTATTTCCACCGGACGAGACGATATTTTGGATTGGAGCGGAACACCAGTACGACGGTGCGATAATGCCGGCCGGCCTTCTCGTTGCAACTGCAGATTATTATTATAACACCACACGGTGAGTCATTCACCAATCATTGAACGCTATATAACGCAACGTTTGTCGTTTGCAATTGCTGTTGTGTTCATATCCTCATTTTAATGTTTATTACTCTACGATTGAGGGATCAATAATTTCAGGATTATTAAATAGTGAATTTTGAACAATAGCGTTGTATTTAATTAAACTAACGCTTAAATTTAAATTCTTATATTTGTTATTATGGATTTATAATTTATTTATTTATTTATTATAAATTTATTTATTTGTTATTATTACTTAAAGTGGTGTAAAATTGTTGATTCCGCTCGTGTTAACAAATGTTATGTTAAAAATTATTAACTTAATTTATTATTTCTACGATTTCAAGGCAAGCTTGCTCATAAATATTAATTCGTTTCCAATTACATGTTTGTTTAACTTTGCTATTTGTTTGAATATATATCAATTGTTACGATTACATGGTTTATTGTTTTATACTAATTATTAAGTACCCAGTTGCAATTTTGAGCCACATATTTTCTACGCTAGTAAGGAGGAAAGGTTCTACTGAACCTCTCAAGCTGCGTAAACAAATGGATTCAAATATGTGTAAAAAATTAAGCATTTTATTTCTGTCTGAATATGTGAACTCTAAAAAACAATCAAGAAATATATTTTAAAACATTAACAATGTTAAATTTCTTAAACCAATATAATCTAAACACTATTTCGATGTTTTGACAACCCCTTGACCACACATATCTATTCAATGGTGAACAATCTCCTCTTCTTATGAATCAAAAATCACAGCAAAAACAATATTTGATATACAAAAATAAATACTATCTTGTAACTTTAATGTCCTTTAATGTAGCTTCCAGTAATTCTATTTATTTTTTCTTGCTAATTTTGATTCTTCCATATCTCCTATCCAAATCATCCCAGGACATTATCTTTTACTTCTTTCTGTTTGATTTTATTATTGAGCGGCTTTTCTCTCATATGACATTTGGTGATTATATAGTGTACAGTATTTTATTCTGTTTTCATATACTTCATATGATGATCATATGATAGCTGTTGTAGATACTGTACTGTGTATAATAGGAATTAAATTATAATACTAGTTAAGTTATGGATTAAGTGCTCACTATTTCTATATTTTATTTAAGTATTCGTGTGATTGTTATTTTATTCAAAATAATTAATGTATAGTGATTGTGCTGGATCTGGAATAATATCATAATTAGATTTTATAACCAATTTCTCTATTAAATCAGTTTATCTTGTATTTGTGCAATAATGTTATTGTATTTTTTTCCTTAAACACTCAGAATAAAACAACTTCTTTATGAGTGTTTTTTCAATGCATGCCTTGAAAATGATTTCTATGTTGTGCCTCCATGTCATTTATTATTGTTTACAAAAGTTATACTTTTACATTATTATTTCTTATGATATGAGATCCTAGTGATGTCGGAGGGTATAGTAATTAAATTCTCAAGCAGCATTATCTTAGACTTTTTTCTCTCAACCCCCCTTGCATATAATAGGTGATGATAACATGTTAAAACAGCAATAGAAATGTCTCTTAATGCGTTTACTGAAACGTGTCACTGAGTGGAGCCACTTTACACGTGATTCAAAACTAGACAAGTATTTATAGATACTGATACTCAATGATGGTGTAAAACCAAACCATTAATAACTACTCTTGTATATATTCTTAACTCCTGATAAACCAATTATTCTTCTGCTGGGGCTACTTTTGGTTGCTGGCCGGTTGCTAGGGAGCACCTGAAACATGTTTCCTGACCTGAGTTGTAGTCTTTTTAGCCGGCCGATTGGCCTTTGCAGTATTTTTTGGGACAACAAAGTCCTCTTCGCTGTCCAAGGTTGGTGGTATAGTAGCCGGCCGCTTCCTGGAAGCGTCCACCACCATTGCCATGTAAAATAAAAACCTTAAAAAAGAATAAAAAACTGAATCGTTTTGAAATTCGGGCGATCCTTAGTAGCCATTTGCAGTGGACCGGTGGGGAGGCAGAGTTGGAGGAAAGGTTTACAACAATTTGTCCCTGGGTTTTCCTGTTCCTTCAGGGCAATGACGTCGTGGAAGGCAGGAGTCGGAAAATATACTAGCCAAACAGGTATGCTTACTCGACTTAAATTAGAAAGCGAAAAAAACTCGGCTGAAACGAGGACTGAGCGGAGCGCCTTGAGCAAACCCCTCACTGACGTCAATGAGATCTGGCTGGAGGGTCAGTAAGTCTTGTGCTCTCAGGAAGGGTAGGTGTATTTCTAGCCATGTGGCTGTTTCTCTTGTTCGCAATCGTTGCTGCTGTATCAGCCCAGAAGTTTCTCCAGCTGAGTGAGTACTTGCATACGTTGCTTCATACTGCTTAGTAGATAGCCAGTTCTGAGTAGGTTAGCAGAGTTTTTTTTGCTGCAGTGAAAATCTGACTTATCATAAATAGAGTGGGTAGCTCCCGTTATAATAGCCCTAAGGGAGGGTGGATAATATGGAGGGTCCATAAATAAACTACAATCTGTTTGTTACAACGTTCAATATTGCTGTTAATATTTCTTTTATTGTAGAATGATTAAGATTACTCAAACTTTCTGTACTTTCCAAAATGATAAAAGTATTGATAACTTATTTTTTCAAATGCAAAATAATCCATAGAAATCATAAGTTAGCAATTCGTTTTTATTAGGGAACTGCTGTTGTTTAATTGCGTATGTCTTCTAACTAGTTCCATTGTTTTGAGAAACCTAATGCGTTATAAGTAGCCTCTATTGAATGGCTTCTAAACGCGGAAAAAAGCATCAAAAATAATTATTGCAAGACCAAAAAAAAACGAGTTTACTTAGAATTTGAAGCAGGTTATGTACAAGCGTTTAACCTCTCCCACGATGTGAAATTCACATCACTCACATAATTATCAAACTTCTTATAAAATTATTATTATAATCTATTTTTATTGCTATTATGATTGTTTCCGTAAATTAAGATTGCTTCCGTTCCACACACATCAACATGGCCTCCTCGTTGTTAATCATGTATCCTCTACACTTTAAAGCAAACACAACCTGTCCCACAACAACTAGTGAAGGAAACTCCATAATTTACTGACTTACTCGGAGACAAGTGGTTAATAGACACAGGATCACCAATTAACTACATACACCCATGTTCCGTACCCATAAGCACTGAAATTATGTCGGAAGATTACATAGTGGTAACACCTGCTTATAGCTGGTAGTGAAAAAGGCAATGGCTCAGTCATTCTAAATTTGGCACCAAGATTGGATTTGACCCATGATCTATTAGTTAAGTTTAAAATTTACAACTTTAGTAACAAATACGAAATATTATTAGGGATGGAAAAAATGCAAACCCTAGAAACAGAAATTAAATTGGGACAGAATAATGAAATCAAAATGAATAAAATAAACGTAATAATTAATAATGGTCAAATAATATGTAATGAATTATATTTAATAAAGAATGAAAAAGAACTAGAAACTCTTGCAAGACATGAACGTATAACTAAAGATAATAAAATCAAATCATCAAATGACTTAACCTTTCTAGGACTTGACGATATGGAAACAGAAGAAGAAATGGACAGATTAATAGAAACAACACCTAATGACTCAGAATAATACAACCAAACTTTATCAAGAATTCATCCTTTATTATTTATTATCAAGAAAAATTTTCCTACTGTTAAGATAAAAAGATACAAAAATCATGTACTAAATGTAACAGAAAAGGACGAACAAAAACGAGTTTATTTCCAATTAGTACACAGGAAAGACCTCACACAATGACAAATTAAGAAAACAATATTATTTCCGCTCTATGAAAGAAATTATTACAGGTTATATTAACAAATACATGATATGTAGAAAAAACTAAGTATGAAAGAAAACTAATTTAAGCTAAATTTATGGTAACAACTACTCCAAAAAAACCTTTTGAAGATTTAATGATTAATACTTTACATTACGGAAGACAATACATTATCACTGTCGGGTCGTCACGAGGGGGGTGCCTAGTTACCCTAGCCCTAGTGACGAAGTGACGGTTGATCAGACTATGACCTGGACAATTGCTTCATGGCGGGTCTTACTACTGTACTATCTGACTCCATATTTGATAGGTATGCCCCGACAAAGCAGGGGAAGAGGAACAGGGTAGGTTTATAGGTAGGTTATGTGGTCTTGGAAT